>JAPPVO010000029.1:5973993-6235283 GCA_030407325.1 Camellia japonica
GCTACGCACTGTTTGGTGCAGTTGACACTCGCGCTATTTTGCGCGTCGGACTGTTTTGTGCAGTTCACACGCGCGCTATTTTGCGCGTCGCAGTGTTTTGTGCAGTTTATCACTCGCGCGATTTTGCGCGTCGCACTGTTTTGTGGAGTTTATCACTCGCGCTATTTTGCATGTCCCACTATTTTGTGCAGTTCACACTCGCGCTATTTTGCGCGTCGCACTGTTTTGTGCAGTTCACACTCGCGCTATTTTGCGCGTCGCATTGTTTTGTGCAGTTTATCACTCGCGCTATTTTGCGCGTCGCACTGTTTTGTGCAGTTTATCACTGGCGCTATTTTGCGCGTCGCACTGTTTTGTGCGGTTTACACTCGTGCTATTTTGTGCTTCGCATTGTTTGGTGCAGTTGACACTCGCGCTATTTTGCGCGTCGCACTGTTTTGTGCAGTTTATCACTCGCGCTATTTTGCGGGTCGCACTATTTTGTGCAGTTTATCACTCGCGCTATTTTGCGCGTCGCACTAATTTGTGCAGTTTATCATTCGTGGTATTTTGCACTTCACACTGTTTGGTGCAGTTGACACTCGCGCTATTTTGCGCGCCGCACTTTTTTGTGTAGTTTATTACTCGAGCTATTTTGCGCGTCGCACTGTTTTTTGCAGTGTATAACTCGTGCTCTTTTGCGCGCCGCACTGTTTTGTGCAGTTTATTACTCGCGTTATTTTGCGCTTCGCACTGTTTTGTGCAGTAGACACTCGCGCTATTTTGCGCTTCGCACTGTTTGGTGCAGTTGACACTCGCGCTATTTTGCGCGTCGCACTGTTTTGTGCAGCTCACACTCGCGCTATTTTACGCGTCGCATTGTTTTGTGCAGTTCATCACACGTTCATTTTTGTGCGTCGCACTATTTTGTGCAGTTTGTCACTCGCGCTATTTTGCGCGTCGCACTGTTTTGTGCAGTCTATCACTAGCACTATTTTGCACGTCGCACTGTTTTGTGCGGTTTACACTCGCGCTATTTTGTGCTTCACACTGTTTGGTGCAGTTGACACTCGCGTTATTTTGCGCGTCACATTGTTTTGTGTAGTTTATCGCTCACGCTATTTTGCGCTTCGCACTGTTTGGTGCAGTTCACACTCGCACTATTTTGCGCGTCGCACTGTTTTGTGCAGCTCACACTCGCACTATTTTGCGCGTCGCAGTGTTTTGTGCAGTTTATCACTCGCTCGATTTTGCGTGACGTACTGTTTTGTGCAGTTTATCACTCGCGTTATTTTGCGCGTCGCACTGTTTTTGGCAGTTTACACTCGCGCTATTTTGCGCGTCGCACTGTTTTGCCCAGTTTATCCCTCGCGCTATTTTGCGCGTCGCACTCTTTTGTGCAGTTCACACTGGCGCTATTTTGCGCGACGCACTGTTTTGTGCAGTTTATCACTCGCGCTATTTTGCGCGTCGTAGTGTTTTGTGCAGTTGACACTCGCGCTATTTTGCGCTACGCACTGTTTGGTGCAGTTGACACTCGCGCTATTTTGCGCGTCGGACTGTTTTGTGCAGTTCGCACGCGCGCTATTTTGCGCGTCGCAGTGTTTTGTGCAGTTTATCACTCGCGCGATTTTGCGCGCCGCACTGTTTTGTGGAGTTTATCACTCGCGCTATTTTGCGCGTCGCACTTTTTGTGCAGTTCACACTCGCGCTATTTTGCGCGTCGCACTGTTTTGTGCAGTTCACACTCGCGCTATTTTGCGCCTCGCACTGTTTTGTGCAGTTTATCACTCGCGCTATTTTGCGGTCGCACTGTTTTTGCAGTTTATCACTCGCGCAATTTCGCGTCGCACTGTTTGTGCAGTTTATCATTCGTGCTATTTTGCCCTTCGCACTGTTTGGTGCAGTTGACACTCACGCTATTTTGCGCGTTGCACTTTTTTGTGCAGTTTATTACTCGACCTATTTTTGCACGTCGCACTGTTTTGTGCAGTTATCACTCGCGCTATTTTGCGCGTGTCGCACTGTTTTGTGCAGTTTATCACTCGATCAATTTTGCGCGACGTACTGTTTGTGCAGTTTATCACTCGCGTTTTTGCGCGTCGCACTGTTTTGTGCAGTTTCTCACTCGCGCTATTTTGCGCGTCGCACTGTTTTGTCCAGTTTATCACTCGCGCTATTTTGTGATTCGTACTGTTTTGTGCTGTTCACACTCGCGTTATTTTCCTCGTCGCACTGTTTTGTGCAGTTTATCACTGGCGCTATTTTGCGCGTCGCACTGTTTAATGCGGTTTACCCTCGCGCTATTTTGCGCTTCGCACTATTTCGTGCAGTTTATTACTGGCGCTATGTTGCGCGTCGCACTGTTTTGTGCATTTTATCACTCGCACTATTTTGCGGGTCGCACTATTTTGTGCAGTTTATCACTCGCGCTATTTTGCGCATCACACTGTTTTGTGCAGTTTACCACTCGTGCTATTTTGCACTTCGCACTGTTTGGTGCAGTTGACACTCGCGCTATTTTGCGCGTCGCACTGTTTTGTGCAGTTTATGACTCGAGCTATTTTGCGCCTCGCACTGTTTTGTGCAGTTGATCTCTCGCGCTATTTTGCGTGTCGCACTGTTTTGTGCAGTTTATCACTCGTGCTATTTTGTGCTTCTTACTGTTTTGTGTAGTTCACACTCGCGCTATTTTGCGCGTCGCACTGTTTTGTGCAGTTTATCACTGGCGATATTTTGCGCGTCGCACTGTTTTGTGCAGTCTACACTCGCGCTATTTTGCGCTTCGCACTGTTTGGTGCAGTAGACACTCGCGTTATTTTGCGCGTCGCACTGTTTTGTGCAGTTTATCACTCGCGCTATTTTACGGGTCGCACTGTTTTGTGCAGTTTTTCACTCGCGCTATTTTGCGTGTCCTACTATTTTGTGCAGTTTATCACTCAATCGATTTTGCGCGACGTACTGTTTTGTGCAGTTTATGACTGGCGCTATTTTGCGCTTCGCACTGTTTGGTGCAGTAGACACTCACATTATTTTGCGCGTCTCACTATTTTGCGAGTCACACTGTTTTGTGCAGTTTATCACTCACGCTATTTTGCGCGTCTCACTAATTTGTGCAATTTATCACTCGTGTTATTTTGCGCTCCGCACTGTTTGGCGAAGTTGACACTCGCGCTATTTTGCGCGTCGCACTTTTTTGTGCAGTTTATGACTCGTACTATTTTGCGCGTCGCACTGTTTTTTGCAGTTTATCACTCGCGCTATTTTGCGTGTCACACTGTTTTGTGCAGTTTATCACTCGATCGATTTTGCGCGACGTGCTATTTTGTGCAGTTTGTCACTCGCACTATTTTGCGCATCGCACTGTTTTGCGCAGTTTCTCACTCCCGCTATTTTGTGATTCGTACTGTTTTGTGCTGTTCACACTCGCGCTATTTTCCTCGTCGCACTGTTTTGTGCAGTTTATCACTGGCGCTATTTTGCGCGCCGCACTGTTTTGTGCGGTTTACCCTCGCGCTATTTTGCGCTTCGCAACGTTTGGTGCAGTTTATTACTGGCGCTATTTTGCGCGTCGCACTGTTTTGTGCATTTTTTAACTCGCTCTATTTTGCGGGTCGCACCATTTTGTGCAGTTTATCACTCGCGCTATTTTGCGCATCACACTGTTTTGTGCAGTTTACCACTCGTGCTATTTTGCGCTTCGCACAGTTTGGTGCAGTTGACACTCGCGCTATTTTGCGCCTCGCACTGTTTTGTGCAGTTTATCACTCGCGCTATTTTGCGTGTCGCACTGTTTTGTGCACTTTATCACTCGATCGATTTTGCGCGACGTACTGTTTTGTGCAGTTTATCACTCGCGCTATTTTGCGCGTCGCACTGTTTTGTGCAGTTTATCACTCGTGCTATTTTGCGCTTCCCACTGTTTTGTGCAGTTTACCACTCGTGCTATTTTGCGCTTCGCACTGTTTGGTGCAGTTGACACTCGCGCTATTTTGCGCGTCACACTATTTTGTGCAGTTTATGACTCGAGCTATTTTGCGCCTCGCACTATTTTGTGCAGTTTATCACTCGCGCTATTTTGCGTGTCGCACTGTTTTGTGCAGTTTATCACTCGTGCTATTTTGTGCTTCGCACTGTTTTGTGTAGTTCACACTCGCGCTATTTTGCGCGTCGCACTGTTTTGTGCAGTTTATGACTGGCGCTATTTTGCGCTTCGCACTGTTTGGTGCAGTAGACACTCGCATTATTTTGCGCGTCGCACTGTTTTGTGCAGTTTATCACTCGCGCTATTTTACGGGTCGCACTGTTTTGTGCAGTTTATCACCCACGCTATTTTACGGGTCGCACTGTTTTGTGCAGTTTATCACCCGCGCTATTTTGCACGTCGCACTGTTTTGTGCAGTTTATCACTCGCGCTATTTTGCGTGTTGCACTGTTTTGTGCAGTTTATCACTCGATCGATTTTGCGCGACGTACTGTTTTGTGCAGTTTATCACTCGCGCTATTTTGCGCGTCGCACTGTTTTGTGCAGTTTCTCACTCGCGCTATTTTGCACGTCGCCCTGTTTTGTGCAGTTTATCACTCGCGCTATTTTGTGATTCGTACTGTTTTGTGCTATTCACACTCGCGCTATTTTCCTCGTCGCACTGTTTTGTGCCGTTTATCACTGGCGCTATTTTGCGCGTCGCGCTGTTTTGTGCGGTTTACCCTCGCGCTATTTTTCGCTTCGCACTGTTTGGTGCAGTTTATTACTGGCGCTATTTTGCGCGTCGCACTGTTTTGTGCATTTTATCACTCGCACTATTTTGTGCAATTTATCACTCGCGCTACTTTGCTCATCACACTATTTTGTGCAGTTTACCACTCGTGCTATTTTGCGCTTCGAACTGTTTGGTGTAGTTTATCACTAGCGCTAATTTGCGCGTCGTACTGTTTTGTGCGGTTTACACTCGCGCTATTTTGTGCTTCGCACTGTTTGGTGCAGTTGACACTCGCGCTATTTTGCGCATCGCACTGTTTTGTGCAATTTATCACTCGCGCTATTTTGCGCGTCGCACTAATTTGTGCAGTTTATCACTCGTGCTATTTTGCGCTTCGCACTGTTTTGTGCAGTTGACACTCGCGCTATTTTGCGCGTCGCACTTTTTTGTGCAGTTTATTACTCGAGCAATTTTGCGCGTCGCACTGTTTTGGGCAGTTTATCACTCGCGCTATTTTGCGCGTCGCACTGTTTTGTGCAGTTTATCACTTGATCGATTTTGCGCGACGTACTGTTTTGTGCAGTTTATCACTGGAGCTATTTTGCGCGTCGCACTGTTTTGTGCAGTTTCTCACCCGCGCTATTTTGCGCGTCGCACTGTTTTGTGTAGTTTATCACTCGCGCTATTTTGTGATTCGTACAGTTTTGTGCTGTTCACACTCGCGCTATTTTCCTCGTCGCACTGTTTTGTGCAGTTTATCACTGGCGCTATTTTACGCGTCGCACTGTTTTGAGCGGTTTACCCTCGCGCTATTTTGCGCTTCGCACTGTTTGGTGCAGTTTATTACTGGCGCTATTTTGCGCGTTGCACTGTTTTGTGCATTTTATCACTCGCACTATTTTGCGGGTCGCACTATTTTGTGCAGTTTATCACTCGCGCTATTTTGCGCATCCCACTGTTTTGTGCAGTTTACCACTTGTGCTATTTTGCGCTTCGCACTGTTCGGTGCAGTTGACACTCGCGCTATTTTGCGCATCGCACTGTTTTGTGCAGTTTATCACTCGCGCTATTTTGCGCGTCGCACTGTTTTGTGCAGTTTAGCACTGGTGCTATTTTGCGCGTCGCACTGTCTTGTGCGGTTTACACTCGCGCTATTTTGTGCTTGGCACTGTTTGGTGCGGTTGAGACTTGAGATATTTTGCGCGTCGCACAGTTTTGTGCAGTTTATCACTCGAGCTATTTTGCGGGTCGCACTATTATGTGCAGTTTATCACTCACGCTATTTTGCGCGTCTCACTAATTTGTGCAATTTATCACTCGTGCTATTTTGCGCTCCGCACTGTTTGGCGAAGTTGACACTCGCGCTATTTTGCGCGTCGCACTTTTTTGTGCAGTTTATGACTCGTACTATTTTGCGCGTCGCACTGTTTTGTGCAGTTTATCACTCGCGCTATTTTGCGTGTCACACTGTTTTGTGCAGTTTATCACTCGATCGATTTTGCGCGACGTGCTATTTTGTGCAGTTTGTCACTCGCACTATTTTGCGCATCGCACTGTTTTGCGCAGTTTCTCACTCCCGATATTTTGTGATTCGTACTGTTTTGTGCTGTTCACACTCGCGCTATTTTCCTCGTCGCACTGTTTTGTGCAGTTTATCACTGGCGCTATTTTGCGCGTCGCACTGTTTTGTGCGGTTTACCCTCGCGCTATTTTGCGCTTCGCAACGTTTGGTGCAGTTTATTACTGGCGCTATTTTGCGCGTCGCACTGTTTTGTGCATTTTTTAGCTCGCTCTATTTTGCGGGTCGCACCATTTTGTGCAGTTTATCACTCGCGCTATTTTGCGCATCACACTGTTTTGTGCAGTTTACCACTCATGCTATTTTGCGCTTCGCACAGTTTGGTGCAGTTGACACTCGCGCTATTTTGTGCCTCGCACTGTTTTGTGCAGTTTATCACTCGCGCTATTTTGCATGTCGCACTGTTTTGTGCACTTTATCACTCGATCAATTTTGCGCGACGTACTGTTTTGTGCAGTTTATCACTCGCGCTATTTTGCGCGTCGCACTGTTTTGTGCAGTTTATCACTCGTGCTATTTTGCGCTTCCCACTGTTTTGTGCAGTTTACCACTCGTGCTATTTTGCGCTTCGCACTGTTTGGTGCAGTTGACACTCGCGCTATTTTGCGCGACGCACTGTTTTGTGTAGTTTATGACTCGAGCTATTTTGCGCCTCGCACTGTTTTGTGCAGTTTATCACTCGCGCTATTTTGCGTGTCGCACTGTTTTGTGCAGTTTATCACTCGTGCTATTTTGTGCTCCGCACTGTTTTGTGTAGTTCACACTCGCGCTATTTTGCGCGTCGCACTGTTTTGTGCAGTTTATGACTGGTGCTATTTTGCGCTTCGCACTGTTTGGTGCAGTAGACACTCGCATTATTTTGTGCGTCGCACTGTTTTGTGTAGTTTATCACTCGCGCTATTTTACGGGTCGAACTGTTTTGTGCAGTTTATCACCCCCGCTATTTTACGGGTCGCACTGTTTTGTGCAGTTTATCACTCGCGCTATTTTGCGCGTCGCACTGTTTTGTGCAGTTTATCACTCGCGCTATTTTGCGTGTCCCACTGTTTTGTGCAGTTTATCACCCGATCGATTTTGCGCGACGTACTGTTTTGTGCAGTTTATCACTCGCGCTATTTTGCGCGTCGCACTGTTTTCTTCAGTTTCTCACTCGTGCTATTTTGCGCGTCGCACAGTTTTGTGCAGTTTATCACTCGCGCTATTTTCTGATTCGTACTGTTTTGCGCTGTTCACACTCGCGCTATTTTTCTCGTCGCACTGTTTTGTGCGGTTTATCACTGGCGCT
Source organism: Camellia japonica (assembly GCA_030407325.1). Classification (NCBI taxonomy): domain Eukaryota; kingdom Viridiplantae; phylum Streptophyta; class Magnoliopsida; order Ericales; family Theaceae; genus Camellia; species Camellia japonica. The sequence goes on from JAPPVO010000029.1 coordinate 5,981,537, forward strand.
ATTTTGCGCGTCACATTGTTTTGTGCGGTTTACCCTCGCGCTATTTTGCGCTTCGCACTGTTTGGTGCAGTTTATTACTGGTGCTATTTTGCGCGTAGCACTGTTTTGTGCATTTTATCACTCGCACTATTTTGCGGGTCGCACCATTATGTGCAGTTTATCACTCGCGCTATTTTGCGCATCACACTATTTTGTGCAGTTTACCACTCGTGCTATTTTGCGCTTCGCACTGTTTGGTGCAGTTGACACTCGCGCTATTTTGCGCGTCGCATTGTTTTGTGGAGTTTATCACTCGCGCTATTTTGCGTGTCGCACTGTTTTGTGCAGTTTATCACTTGATCGATTTTGCGCGACGTACTGTTTTATGCGGTTTATGACTCGCGCTATTTTGCGCGTCGCACTGTTTTGTGCAGTTTCTCACTCGCTCTATTTTGCGCGCTGCCCTATTTTGTGCAGTTTATCACTCGCCCTATTTTGTGATTCGTACTGTTTTGTGCTGTTCACACCCGCGCTATTTTCCTCGTCGCACTGTTTTGTGCAGTTTATCACTGGCGCTATTTTGCGCGTCGCGCTGTTTTGTGCGGTTTACCCTCGCGCTATTTTGCGCTTCGCACTGTTTGGTGCAGTTTATTACTGGCGCTATTTTGCGCGTCGCACTGTTTTGTGCATTTTATCACTCGCACTATTTTGTCCAATTTATCACTCGCGCTATTTTACTCATCACACTATTTTGTGCAGTTTACCACTCGTGCTATTTTGCGCTTCGCACTGTTTGGTTTAGTTTATCACTGGCGCTAATTTGCGTGTCGCACTGTTTTGTGCGGTTTACACTCGTGCTATTTTGTGCTTCGCACTGTTTGGTGCAGTTGACACTCGCGCTATTTTGCGCGCCGCACTGTTTTCTGCAGTTTATCACTCGCGCTATTTTGCGCGTCGCACTAATTTGTGCAGTTTATCACTCGTGCTATTTTGCGCTTCGCACTGTTTGGTGCAGTTGACACTCGCGCTATTTTGCGCGTCGCACTTTTTTGTGCAGTTTATTACTCGAGCTACTTTGCGCGTCGCACTGTTTTGTGCAGTTTATCACGCGCGCTATTTTGCGTGTCGCACTGTTTTGTGCAGTTTATCACTCGGTCGATTTTGCGCGACGTACTGTTTTGTGCAGTTTATCATTGGAGCTATTTTGCGCGTCGCACTGTTTTGTGCAGTTTCACACCCGCGCTATTTTGCGCGTCGCACTGTTTTGTGCAGTTTATCACTCGCGCTATTTTGTGATTCGTACAGTTTTGTGCTGTTCACACTCGCGCTATTTTCCTCGTCGCACTGTTTTGTGCAGTTTATCACTGCCGCTATTTTGTGCATCGCACTGTTTTTTGCGGTTTACCCTTGCGCTATTTTGCGCTTCGCACTGTTTGGTGCAGTTTATTACTGGCGCTATTTTGCGCGTTGCACTGTTTTGTGCATTTTATCACTCGCACTATTTTGCGGGTCGCACTATTTTGTGCAGTTTATCACTCGCGCTATTTTGCGCATCCCACTGTTTTGTGCAGTTTACCACTCGTGCTATTTTGCGCTTCGCACTGTTTGGTGCAGTTGACACTCGCGCTATTTTGCGCATCGCACTGTTTTGTGCAGTTTATGACTAGAGCTATTTTGCGCGTCGCACTGTTTTGTGCAGTTTATCACTCGCGCTATTTTGCCCGTCACACTGTTTTGGGCAGTGTACACTCGCCGTATTTTGCCCGTCGCACTGTTTTGTGCAGTTTATCACTCGCGCTATTTTGCGCGTCGCACTGTTTTGGGTAGTTTACACACTATAGACGTCCCCGAACGCCCCGGGAGGGTTAAGTCCCATTCCGTTCATGTTGGGGGCTACTACAGTTCGGACTCAAATTGTCGCGGTTCTAAATCTGAACCGAAGAGTCCAACTCTGGCAAATCGTTTTGAAGAAAAACAGATTTTTTGAAAAGTAGTGCCAAACATGGACTGCTTTGCCAGATTACAGAGTCGCCACCTAAATATTTTTTAATGGGGGAATTTAGGAAACCCTGACTCGGTGCCGAAGGCCACGTGTCCGTCATAACCAAAGTGTCTTGGCTCGGGAGCTTGGGTACGATCGGGGAAGGTCAGCTATGAGCACCCCCTTTCGCCCGGTCCGAAGACCGGCCTCTACTAACCGTGATATCCGATTTTGAAAACGTTACGTGTTCTTATTCCAATTATTAGCCTAGAATTACTATGTTATGCGCACAGCAAACAAGTATAGACTAGATTGCCTAACTTGGAAATAAACATTGCATATCCGTTGGTTTGAAAAATTCTTTGGAATTTGCTACTCACAAGTAGGCTAAAACACGGATTTCAAGGAGTTTTCCAACTCAAGCAACCCAACCTCCACCCACAGGCATTCAAACAGTTTAACTCACATAAGCACTTAGCCGCATGGTAAGCATACTGTTATGGCAACATTCACACGCATGTGGTATGCTAAAGCGTAAAAACTTACATCGTACTCCGTGCCAAAACAATAAACTAGTTAGCAAACATGCATGCCCTAGTTCATGTTAAGTGACTAATGCAACACATACAGCATGTAATTAGGATAGGCTCAGCTAACCCTAAAAATGGCATGTGAAGTGCACTTTATTTTGATGCACGTATTCAAGTTAGAATTGAAAATACGATGCAGTTTGTGTGATGTACCGAGCCCGGTGCATGTCAACGAATGCACGGATGCACGCATGCATTGCATAAGGTATGCTAAAATAAACGTGCCCTAATCTACCATCATAAGCGGGTAAATAAAAGGGAAGAAAGAAGTGGGGGTTGGAAGACATACACACACTCACCCACACTTATTACAGATTTGCCCTCACTCGGAGGGACCGAAAGAATAATACAAATTAATTAACTACGCAAGCTAATTAAATATTACAAATTGCCTAATTAATTAACAAATTAATTAAACTAAGAAAAGCAGTAAACCGCCTCAGGAGGAAAGCCAAATGCAGTGCATGCTCGGGACTTGCTCGGAATCGCACTGCCATGCTTAGATTGCCTCTGTTTTCCCTGCTTTCCTCATCTGAAGACTGCCAAAGTCTCAGGATTATTTACTTAGGTGCTGGAGATCACTACCGGCTGCACAAAACTTCCACCGGCAGTGAATTGAGCTCATCGGCACTGAATTGATCCATCGGCTGCAAATTGATTGCCGGTCGGCACTAAACACTGCCGGCCGGCACAAAATACCTGTGGAACCTGTAACTCACAGCAGCAGAGGGCAAAACTTGCATGGCAATGCAATTCAAGCAATTTATGCACCAAACACATTCCTTATCATGTTTATGGCTCAAAGGAGGATGTGCCTCGATTCTCGGGCCACCAATCACGCATTTCCATGCATGATGGCCCAAAGAAGCAAGTATGCAACTTTCAATTTCAAATGCATGCAAACCATATAAACAAACAAGGGTGCCAAACCTCTATCATGTTTATCTAAGAGGCCTAGCATGCACGTGAATGCAATGAAATCCTAAACATATTGGCTAGCATGCAACATGGACAATGTAATGTAAGGATGTTAATATGCAAACATGCCTACAAGACAAACATGTAAACCAAACAATGGGGTGGACTTAAACATGATCTAGGCAACTCAAACTAGGCCTAAAATCAGTAGCCAAAATGCTAAGTATGAGAGCTAAACACACATGCACATGCACACATGTTAAGGCACACAACTTAGGTATTAAACAAACTACTCTCAAGCACACTTGAAAGGAGATAACATGGATGATTAGCACGCAACATGAGCTCTAAAATCATGTCAAAGCGTGGTGCTAAACCAACTCAAGGTAGGCCAAACAAAGCATGCAAATGGCCCAAGACTTAAAGCAAGTCAATGAGGCATTGAACTATACTTATGCAAGACAATTATGGCACGCATTAAACAACTAAAAACAGGTTTTTAGCATGTTAAAACAAAGCCAAAAGGCTACTTAGATGACATCTAAGAGGCTTGAAACCAAAGACATGCACAATGACCAAAACATGGAGCATTCAATACATGCTTTTAAAGCATTAAAGAGGCAACTAAGGCAAGCATACAAGCGCACCAAAGGGACTGAAATGACATGCCAAATGGTTCCAAACCATCAAAATGAGGTAAGCAACACGTGCTACATATACATGTTCAAAGGCTAGCAAGCCTAAAATGCAAAGGGGCCATATAATGCATGCCAAGATCAACCCAAATGACAATGGACAGAGCTAAAACATGTCAAAATAAGCACAAAACATTCATGAGTCTAAGCCTAAAGCATGCTCAAATTAGGGCTAACAACCTAAGGCATGTTAAGGCAATACAAGGCATTACATGGCAACTATGCTAAGCATGCATAAGGGACCAAAACCAACTTAAAATCATGTTATATCATGGTATAATAAGCATGAAAAACAGTCATGACATGCTCAACACACACTTGAACATAGGCTTCCTCAAGAGGCCAAAACTTGTCCTTTTCAAGAACAATAAGGAGAGGGGGTGACCCTCTCCTTCTTAGGACTTCAAGGCATCATCTTCACCACTGAAATCCCTCAAGATTTCAGTGGTGAAGAGACCCCAACACCAAAATCCCGGATCTTAACAAAATAGCACAAAATGAGGCCTTTTCAAAGCCTAAGGGTGGTCAAACCTACCCAAACCACCAAGCACTCTTAATAGACAATAAAGAGGACTAAAAAACAGAACTTTTATGTGTTGATTACCGAGCACAAAAACAATTCTAAACTAGGTAAAAACAAGGTGCAAGAAAGGGGTAAAAATGACTAGTTTCTTACCCTTGAAGCTTTTCTTCAACAATGGTGACCTTGATGTCTCCTTAAGCCTCAAACTAGTCAAGAACACCAAGAATAAGCTCTTAGAACCTCAGCTCCAAGGGGAAGGTGAAACACTAGGTGCTTGTGTGCAATAGTATGAACTAAAGCACCTAGTGTACAAAATGAGCAAGGAAAAGAGAGATAGGATAGATATAGGATTTCTAACCTAAAACCAGAGCTTCTTCTCTGTATTTTCTTTCTAACTCTCCAAATTTTCTAACCCTTGAGCCAAGAGAAGAGAGTCTTCTCTTATAGGAATCAAAGCTTACAAGCTAAGCAAAACAAGGGCTCATCCCTCCATACATGTGTATGGAGGGGAAACAAATGCGAGACAGCTGCCTTAAAATATCTCATAAAGCAATTGAACAGTAGTCGGCAGGGCAAAATTGTCATTTTGACAAAATTGACTGCCGACCGGCACAAAAGAGTGCCGACCGGCACAATATAGTGCCGATGGCAACACCAAACAGCGGTGGCCTCTAGCCACTGCCGGTGGTGTGTGGGGATGTCTCCCAAGGCACTCTGCCCCTCCAAGGCAAAGCACAAGTGTTTGGTGCAAAACCAGACACAAAACGGTCAAGTTCGGAGGTCCTGAGGCAAGGCGCGTGGCCGAGAACTCCGGGAACTCCAAACGAACACGAACATGGATAATCACCGAGTGTTCAAGCGGTGACGTCCAGGTCTTGAGGACGGTCAAAAATGGGGTGTCTACAGTTGCCCCTCTTTGACAGAACTCGAAAGTCATAACAATGACGGGAGTGAATGTCAAAGCCCAGAGACGACCCATTTTTGACAAGGCCGAAGACTTAGACAAACATACAAAGTGCAAATGGTTGAACTCGCAAGCTGCCTACGTATCCCTTTAGGAATCAAACCAGCGTAGTTCAGACACAGGCATACAAGCCGCAGATAAGGTATGCGCCCATAGGCGGGGGCAAGATGCAACTGACGATGCAAAAGGCCGAGCATAACTTATGATCATGCAAAGAAAGCTGTAATGAAGCACACATGCGACAGTTTTAAGCTAGCATGCACCAATCTACACTACAATGCAGAAAGGATGTAAGAGAATTATGCAATTCTCAATACGTCTCACTCGGAGAATACAATACCTGTGCGGCTCTCCTGGTTGCACCGGCCTCAAATGAGCCGTACATACAATATCGTGCCTGAAAAGAAAACAAACTTAACAGGTACAAAGTTGTTAGCAACATGCATGACAATGCAATGATGAATGCAAAATGATATGCAATATATACAAAACTATGTATAAACAATGCAAATGATATGCAATGCAATTGAAACTATGCAAACTACATGCAGGGCAATTGAATCATGATTCAATCGTAAGCGGTTCGAAACCACACAAATGTCAAATAGATTGATGGAAGTAACAAGTCCGTCTACCATAGAAAAGGTGCCGCAACCCCAAACCAACATACCAACGTGGAGTAGGCGCGATACACATGCAGAACTATGAGTGATGTAGACGGACACAAGGACAAGTATTGAGTGGATTGACATAAGTGGGGAAACGACCCGCTGGGAGGGAATAATGACCCTAATGCCGGACGCAATAATTACACTACAATGCAATGGAAATGGATACAATGGATATGGCACGCGGGCCAAATCGAATCTTGCCTAGGAAAGGCATGTACGCATACGAACCGCGTCTAACACAGAAAATGTGCCGCAACCCTCAAACCAAGCTCATCAAGGAATAGGCGCGTACACAAAAACCGTGCTTCGACGTGAAAAGTAGGGGCACATACCAGACCAAGCTCAACCTGGAAAGGCGCAAGCCATAGATGGAAGTGATGCAATGGATGCATGCAAATTACGATGCAATAGAAATGGATATGGATACAATGGATATGGCACGCGGGCCAAACCGAATCTTGCCTAGGAAAGGCATGTACGCATACGAACCGCGTCTAACACAGAAAATGTGCCTCAACCCTCAAACCAAGCTCATCAAGGAATAGGCGCGTACACAAAAACCGTGCTTCGACGTGAAAAGTAGGGGCACATACCAGACCAAGCTCAACCTGGAAAGGCGCAAGCCATAGATGGAAGTGATGCAGTAGATGCATGCAAGCTACAATGCACTATGCACTGGATGTTTTACAGAAAATGCATGACATATACACTATATTACAATGAAATGCATGACATATGCATGTGTTTTTTTTGTTTTTGTTGTTTTTTGAAATGCATGACATATGCAGTATTTACAATGATGCATGACAATGCATTATGATGCAACGACTACGATTGCAGCTTTCCCTATCTTACCAACAGGGCGATACACTAGGTTGGTTCAGTATCCAGAATTGAGGCGCAGACATGCCACCTCAACCTATGGGGCTTCCATACAGATTTCAAGCCGAGGGTACACCCCCTGGGTATTTAAACCAGACTTTAGTCTCGGAAATCCCGAACCTTTACGTTCTAGGCATAAGCCGTTCGAACTCTAGTTTTCACCATCCCAGTTGGCCTTCTAGGAACTCACCGCGAGCACAGGCAGGTGGCTTTACCAGACCACCGAAAGTCGTTCGGGCACGACCAACGCTAAAGGAATTGCACATTCAGAGGATTTAAGGTCTCCTAGACCAGGATGCAAAGAACAATGCGATATGCAAAAAGGTGCAATTGAATGCATGCAAAATGCAATGAGACGCGCAGAATAGTGTGACGCGTTCGACAACGCGGATGAAGGTCTTGCACCTCCCAAGGATTTAAGGTCTCTTGGACCGTGCGTGTTTAAGGTCTCGCCGGACCGGTGTGGGGCAATGCAAAATGTGCGCGTTACAACGCGTGCAGTCATGCCAAACGATGCAAGTGATGACGTATACTACACCACATGCAGTCATGCGTAACAATAAAGGTTTTGCACCTCCGAAGGATTTAAGGTCTCCTAGACCGTGCGTGTTTAAGGTCTCGTCAGACCGTTGTGGGCAAAACGGTGCACAACGCACGTGAGACACGCATGCCAATGTAAATGAGGCATGCACGTCAATGCGAATGAGAAATGAAGTGCGATGAGGTACGCGTGCCCCAAAAGATGGAAAATGGAGTGCAATGAGGTACGCGTGCCTCAAGGATGGAAAATGGAGTGCAATGAGGTACGCGTGCCTCAAAAGATGCAAGACAATGCAAAGGGGGTGCGCCAAACGGCGCGATGCGCAAAATAGCGCGAATGAAATGTAATGCACAAGATAGTGCGCTGCGCAAAATAGCGCGATACGACGTATCGGACAATGTGATGGATGTATGCAACGCACACGGGGCAACTTTTGAATCTTGTAAAAGACAAAAGGATACAAAAGGATACAATCTTTGCTTGAATTTGAGTGCCACGCACAGAAGACACAGTCCGAGGTCAAAACGGAGGCCGGTTGAGCATCGGGGATGCACTTTCTTGCATTTTCTTGAGCTATGAAGACCCAAAACTGCTCATATAGCCTAAACAAGGCTGTGGGAACACCACCGGCTGGGAGAGGAAGCCACCGGCTGGCCACCGGCTGCAAAATAACTCCACCGGCACAATATTGTGCCGACCGGCACAAAATAGTGCCGACCGGCCAAAAATTGCTGATCGGGGGTAGTTTTGACAATTTGCCTCGGGTTTTATAAAATAGGGCTCTTAAACCCTATTTTCTCACTTCTTGTCCGCCGAAATTTCCTCCTCCTTCTTTCTAGAATATTTTCAACCCTCGATCCTCGCATTTTCTCGCGTTTTAGGCTCGATTTCGTCGTTCGATTCGCGAATACCTTCGCGTTTCGCACATTTTCGACCGAACAAATCTTTGTTTCGGTGCCTCTTTTGCTATTTCTGCTTTTTCGGGGCTTGTTCCCTTCGATTTCCTCTTCATTTCCGTGCCTTTCCTTCTTCCGGCCTTCCCGGTCATTTTCGGCCCGCTCGGGGTTGACTTTTTCGGTTGACTTTTCGCATTCCAGCTCTTCCGGCCATTTTCTCACCACCATTGCCATGGCTGACGATGTTCCACACGTCGGGACTCCCCCGGATCACGAGATGGATCCCGGGGTCGAGCTTCTCCCGCTGAGCGAGCGTCCGTTCGATCCGGCGACCTACCGGCCGGCGATCCATGTTCTACCACCTGACGGACTATGCCAGTTTCGCAGCTTTGACCGAGCGTTGGACCCGGAGCTTCTGCTGCGCGAGCCTACCTCTCACCTTTCCTTCGGCGCTTCCGAGGTAACTTTCTTTTTCTGCTTTAATTTTCTGCAATGTAGAACTGTTAACTGTCAACTGCCATAGCTGATTCGGTTCTTTGACTGCTTAGTTCTGATACTCTGATGCATTGTATATTGTAATTGATCATAAACAAACTTGCAACCGGTTATCTGTTTAGGACTCACACGCGCACACACTGCACTAGCCCTGAACCACTCAAACCATGGCACACACCGTATTCCACTGCAAATACCGACACCTGGTACCCATTTGAATCTGATAAACTTGCACACATGCCGAATTTGCCCTGAACCACACAAACACGCTGACGCATCACACGTTGTAGTTTACTAAAAGCATACCGACACCCGGTACTTGTTTGAATCCGATAAACTTGCACACATGCCGAATTTGCCCCGAACCACACAAACACGCTGACGCATCACACGTTGTAGTTTACTAAAAGCATACCGACACCCGGTACTTGTTTGAATCCGATAAACTTGCACGCATGTCAACATTTGCACTGATTTACTGTTTCCTCAAAACTGTACACTTCATATTGCTTTGCAACTATTTGTTTGAAAACAGGGAGACTCCCATACCATCCGCGGGTATGGGAATACCGCTGCTCGTGAGTGGTACGGCGAGCTTCCCGACGCCGTTCGCCATATTGTGGAGCAGGCCGGCTTTGGTTCCTTTTGTAGGGGACTTTCCAGGCTCACGGCGTGCAGACCTCTTCTGGCCGCTCTGGCAGAGAGGTGGTGGGACACCACCGATTCATTTCATCTTTCTACAGCTGGGGACATGACGATGACCCCTTACGATTTCTCGGTGCTCACCGGCATCGGGGTAGGGGGTGATCCGATCCCTTTTGACATCGATATGGATGAGTGGACCGCCGCTCAAGTCTACCTCCTTGGCGCGGCACCGCCTCTTGCGCGCCCCGGCTACGTCAGGTATTCTTGGTTCGAGGTGCAGTTCAGGGTCCAGCCCCTCCTCGTTGACGCAGCTCCGATGACCCCGGAGGCTGTGGAGAGATATGCACGCGGCTTCCTGATGTTCCTATTCGGGACGACTCTCTTCGCCGACCGGGCGAACACAGTGCCTCTCTGTCTCCTTAGCGCACTAGTGGATGTTAGAGACATTTTGCGTTTTGACTGGGGTGGTGCCGCTCTGGCCACCCTTTACGGATACATGAGCTCAGCTTCTCGTGGCAGTGGACAGCTGCTCGGAGGTTACTGGCGCGCTTGGGAGGTACATCTCCTTTCCCGCTTTACATTTCTGCTTTACATTTTCTGTACTCTGCACACTGCACACACTGTAGTCTGCTTTACATTTGCTGTATACTGTACACACGGCACACACATACTCTGCTTTACACTTGCACAACACACGGCTCTGCTATTTCTGCTTTCTATTCTGTATTCTGCTTTATCTGATAAATGCACTGGTATTTATCTTGCAGTTGTGGGTTTACGCCTACTTTCCTAGGCTCTCCTGTACCCGATGCAGAGACCCCTCTGGTCATCCCTTTCTCACGCTGCTTCGACGGAGGTGCGTGCGGAGGCCCCGGAGACCTTCAGCTTCTTCCGCCGCTACTTTGACACCATCACCCCTGCCGAGGTATGTTTTACTTGCAGTTCATTTAAGCTTCGTCTTTCACTGTATATTAGCAATAAGAGTAGGTAACACTGTATTTCAATTTCAGATCACCTGGCAGCCTTGGGCTCCACTGCCAGCCGTGGCGCGGGATCGGTTTGCCGGCGCCGTGATACCTCACGTTACCGGATTCTGCTGAGGGCCCGGTCTGTCGGGCTTGGTACCTGGGCGAGCGTTTCTTGCGTCAGACCCTAGGCTTGCCTGAGCAGATAGTCCCGGTGCACCTCTCCGAGCACATGCGGGATACTGAGCGCTTCACTGCCGAGCAGATGGCAGACTATACTATCGGCTGGGAGGCAGACGGCTTCAGAGGCGAGGGCGATACTCGGAGTACGTCCGGACCTTCACATGCGACCTCTGAGTGGCGGCGCCGAGTAGAGAGAGGGGGACCAGCAGCGCCAGCGGCTGGAGCAGGAGTGGAGGGGAGCGCCGAGGAGGGCTCGAGTCGCGGAGGGGCGGAGTTCAGCGGGGCGGGGCCGGTTGGCCTGCTCTGCCCGCTGCATTGACTTTCAGGGGCAGGGTGGGGCGACCTATCAGATCCCCTTTGCTCCTCCACCAGCTGACCATGAGTTTGTCGGTGTCCCGACTTGCCTCCGGTATGTATTACTGCATTCTTCATCTTGCACTGTTATTTCATTTCAGTTTTTTGATATTCCACAGAATATTGATGCATCTGATACTTTTGCAGGCGTCTTCTGAGTACACCCGGCAGTCATTGGAGATGAATGCCTCCATGATGGGGATGCTACAGCGGACATTCGACCTCCTGCCCTCTACAGCATTCCGGTATGTTCTTTCTGACCACGGCCTCAAACCATACACAAACTGCTTTACATAATCTGATGCACAACAACATCTGATAAACTGTTCACGGCATCTGATACACTGTACTCATACACTGCATTCTGCACTGATTCATGCTCACGCATCACATACACTGTACTCATACACTGCATTCTGCACTGATTCACTGCTCACGGCATTCACATACACTGTACTCATACACTGCATTCTGCACTGATTACTGCTCACGGCATTCACATACACTGTACTCATACACTGCATTCTGCACTGATTCACTGCTCACGGCATTCACATACACTGTACTCATACACTGCATTCTGCACTGATTCACTGCTCACGGCATTCACATACACTGTACTCATACACTGCATTCTGCCTGACTGCTCATATACTGATGCATTTGTCTTTCATGCTTTTTCAGCCTCCCTTCCAGATTCCCCGGTGGGTGGCGCTCCAGCTGGACCTCCCATTTCTACTCGGGATGGCAGAGCATATCCCGCACCAGAGGGGGGCGCGTTCATGTCGGGAGCAGCTCGCGGGCTCCGGTTCCGGATGATGAGTCTGAGGCAGAGACAGAGGCAGAGGAGACTGATGATGGCTCGGACTCGAGCTCAGACGGTGATGCCCCTGTGGTGCCCCTGTTGATGACGCTCCTGGACCTTCGTCCAGGAAGAGGACCAGGACAGATTGATGCCCGGAGGCATTTTGACATTTGATACAGATTTTTGCTGTTTTTTCTTCTTTTTTGCATTTTCCCCTTTTGTCAGTAGTTAGGGTACTTTGTACTGCCGCAGGCAGATTTTGTTTCCAAAACTTATGTACTTGAAAAGATGATATGAAATGAAACAAACTTTTTGTCTGAAAAAGTGTTTACATTTGTGTATATTTCATACCTTGCATTGCATTGCATCATATTACACCTCAAATGTAAATGATATTGATCTGTTGTCTGAAAATTGAGCACTTGCACTATGATAATCGGATAACCAACCAACTAACAGCAAACAACTTATACAAACCACTGCTTGAACTAAACACAGCCCATACTCTACTGGGGATTGATCTGCATACAGCTCATAACACAGCTCTCGGCTCATTCTGCACACAGCAAACCCTGAACAAATAACCCAATCTGACAAGACGGATCAGAAAACTGAACGGTTGAAGTTGAAACACACTCGGATGTCCCAAATTTCCTTTTCTTCTCTTGCTTCGCACGAATGTAGAGAATGGCACAGCATCTGAGCACAAACGATTTTTTGAAATAAAGAAGGGTTTTCAACCGGGGTATCGAGCCTACCACAGAACACAGCGAGACAGACTCAAACGAGAAAAAAAGGCACACGACCTAACACAACGAGACACACTCGGAAAAGACTCAAAGCAAATCGAAGACCGACAAATCAAAAGACACGACACACGGACATGTTTACAAAGGAGAGACCTCGAATCTCGAGGAGCCAGTTCCTCCGGGTATTATTTCCCACCCTTTCTGATTTGTGATACTCACATCACTCGGCCCTCAGGCTCGGTTTTTCTCTCAAAACCCTTTCTCTTACTTTTCTCTCCGCTTACACCTCTCTATTCTTTATTCTCTCATTTTTCATCCCTCCCCAGGGTGATTGATGGATGAATAGAAAGTCACAGGTTCACCCAACACTGTTAGCTCACGGCTATTTCTTCTGGTGAATAGGTGCCTCTTGGCAGTATGTTGACGGGGGAAAGACAGAAACCTGACTCAACTGTGCCCCTAGTTCGTCACTTTGACCATTTTTTTGTTTTTTTAAAACAGTTTTGATCAAAATGAGAGTCAGATTACACACTTATTCGATTTTTGATTTGAAAATCATGCGAATCAGGCTGTGAGCACTGAAAATTCTCCTTTTGGGTCCAAACATGGTCCAATTTGAAAATGAAATAGTTTTCGAGAAAATAAGTCAACCTCAGTAAAATTTTCAAAAACTATTTTTGCAAACAGTCAACGCTCAACGAGCGCGGAACTTACCCTCGAGATATGCAACCTCGGATCGGAGGCAATGGAAAATTGCCCCTGGCTTAAAGGGGGATAAGGCAACGGAAAGTTGCCCCTGGTTTGGACGGTAACTCAGGGCAACTTATGGCAATGCATGGCAACGGAAAGTTGCCCCTTGTTTGGATGATGCCGCGGCACATTGTAAGCCAGTCCTTGTTGACGACGATCGGACCCTCGGACGCGGAGACGAGACGGTTTGAATCAATATATGGACACAGTCACCTGGAAGGTGTTGGTGGTTGGACTTCAAGAGGAAGTTAATCACGTAGTTCCAGGTTGCTGCAATCGAGACTTGGATTCGGAGGAGGCAAAGTGATCAAAACCATGACATGGACTGAGACGCTATGGAAGCGTTGGGGGCTGGACTTCAAGATGAAGTTGCCTACGTATCCCAAACATGGGAATCAAGCCTTACGTAGTTCCGGTTAAGGTACACTCGGGTATTTTAACCTTCACTGTTTAGGCTCTAACTTTTGCCAAGGCGCCCAATGCGGGTTTTCGACCTTGCGAGCTTTGTTCTTCTTTTTTTCTTTTTCTTTTCTTCTTTTCTTTTCTTTCGTATTATTTTTTTTGTTCTTTTTTTTTTCTCTTCTTTTTTTGCTTCTTTTTGTATTTTTCTCTTTTCTTTTTTTTCTTTTCTTTTCTTTCCTCTAACTTTTGCCTGGACTGCCCTTCCGGGTTTTCGGCCCAGCGAGCCTCTCAAAGGGTAAAAGTGTAGCAAGCCCATGCCAAATGGTTTTGAGATTGAAGCCTCTGTATCCAAGAGGTGACTGTGTGTTGATTTGCAGAAGAATCCATCACGGTTGCTTCATGAGCCTTGCCTGGTGGGATCTGATCTCCTTGATCTGACTTTGATGCCTCTTGCTCGAGGGCTGCTTCAAAATGGGCCACACAGGCGTTTCATGGCACGTTGAATGTTTTGAACGGATTCCAGTTTGCAACAGATAAATTGAATCTTGAGGCTGAGAGCGATCCTGGGCTACAAATCTCAAGAGCGATTCCACACAGGTCTTCGCAGACTGCGCAAAACATTTTGTTTTTGAAAGTTTTTAAGAAAGCGACAAATCGCTCGCGCTGAAGATAGTGTGGAACCAGTCTGGATCGGACCAGGGTCCTTCTCAGTACTCACGCCGACAAGCATGATTTCATTCATTAAAAGCTTAGCATGCCTCTCTTTTCTCAAAATGATCAAAATTTTACAAAACCCGAGGAATTACTTCCCCTTCGTTTTCATCACCGCAGTGTTCGAAAAGGGTTTTATGAAAAGCTTAGGTCATCATAACGATGTTCAAGGCACAAGAGAGCAGGCGGTATGTACTGTCGTTCCATTCACATCACTTTTGGCACGGCTAACTCAAATAGCAACAAATACGGCGCATGATAGCCACGGCTGTTTCATTCAGATTTGTTGGCATAACTGGCTCCCGGCAGAAACAGACTCAAAAAGCAAAAACAACTGTTTATAAGACAAAACGGTGTTTGAGGCAACAACCCCGAAATCACCTGGTATTCTATACAAGAGGGACTGACTCATTACAATTAGACAGACCCTTAAGCAAAAGGACTGACTCAAAACAATGAGACAGGCTCAAGACAAAACAGAAGACTGACTCGACACCCAAGTCAGAATTTACGAAAATTAATAGCATGCCCAAAAATGCGTGCCAAACGCCACATCCAAAAATGCGCCGCATTGCCCAGGCGGTTCACCTTCTGATTACATACTCGCAGTATCTGTGTCCTCAAAATCCAAACTGTAGTGACTGACTTGGTGAGGTGGGGGAGGATAACCTCGTTGTCAATCAATCCTGCACCTCATGACGGAGGCGAAAACAATTGTCAGTGGCATGGCCTGTCTGCTGGTGGTACGCACAGTACAGGAGCATCATGTGTGGCAGGGAGATTCTTCGGTAGGGGTCGGGGCTCCAAGGGTTTAAGATGCCCCTTTTTGGCCAAATCAAGTGCCTAGACAAGGCATGTAGAGAGGTGGAAGACCCTGTGCCCTCGGGGCAGGTACTTTGGGCCTGAGCACTCTTGCTAGATGCACTAGCGAACGGATCGGCGGGTGCGGCCTTGGATTTTGATCCTTTCCGGATGCAAGGTTGGGAGGGGAAGAACTGTTTTGGCATGACGGGGCCTATCCCGATTCTCTGATTGACTGGAACTGCCCTCAGGCGGAGTGGGGAAAGCACCTCCACAGCTTTTGTCACAACTGCAGATATCTGTTGCTTGTTCATCCCCGGCTTTCAAAGCCTCTACTGCCCACAGCAGTTGTTCGATAGGGTCGGCATCTGCCTTCATCTTGCCTTTGTCTGGCCTCGCCTGATCAGATTTGAGTTGGTGTTGACTGTCGTTGTTATAACTGGAGGCCATCTCCGGTTGGCTGAGTTCAATTACAATTCGCCCAATAGCGGGGGTCCTGGGGTACAAAGCCTCCGACATATGGTGCGGCTGGCGGTGAAACTGACATTCCATAGGCGAGATCCGTCACGGATCTTTGAAGATCACCTATCATCCCATTAGTTCAAATGTAGTAGGCTCGCGAGCCTGATATAGCTGAGGGGCCCAAACTGGGTGCGCGCCGGCGATCTGGGGATGCGGCATGTCAACAGTAGTCTCATCGTGTAGGGTGATTCCTTGATCCAACGCGGCCGTCATGACCACGATCTCTTCTGAATTCTGCGTCATGCTAAGTCCTGCCTCAGCAAGGAGAAGACACTAACTGTTCTGGATCACTCTCTGAATCTCTGAACTGAAACGGAAAACAAGCAGTATTTCAGCCCCAAACAGATCAAACGGATGTAGCCGGACAACTGTACTCTACTACTGATCACTGTTCCCCAGAATCACTATTCAAAACTGAACTGATACCCGCAGACACAACTGATTCTCAACAATACTGACTAGTGCCCTCAGGCCGATGCTCAACTTTGCAAACTGATATATGCGTTCCCTGCAGAGATACACTCTAAAAGCACATAGCAGGTAAAGAGAGCCAATACACCCCTATGTTGGGGTAGGGTTTCCCTGTCCTATTTTGTCAGGAGCTAGGGTTTCACTACGCACGCAGCGGTTTCAAACAACCTATATCGGGTAAGCAACCTGTCCTAGTTTGGAATGGTCACTATGGATCCGAATATGCACTAGGTCGAATGGTCAAAAGGGTGCCCCGGTAAAACCGGGGTTTGTGTTCCCATACTGGCAGAGCCCGCAACCGGTCAGCCTTATGGTCATGCCTTGACAAGACAAGCCTCCGGCAAACCGCTCAGGAATAGCAGATGGCCAACACGGTGTCCTAGGCGCACCAATGCAAATGCAATGCAAAGAGACACATAAATGAAATCAAAACAGGATATCACGAGTTCGAGTCAAGCTCTCTAAACTCCCCAGCAGAGTCGCCAGAAACTGTAACGTCCCGAACGCCCGGGAGGGACCTCCTTCAGTTGGCTACTACAGTTCGGACTCTTGTCGCGGTTCTAAATCTGAACCAAAGAGTCCAACTCTGGCAAATCGTTTTGAAGAAAAACAGATTTTTTGAAAAGTAGTGCCAAACATGGACTGCTTTGCCAGATTACAGAGTCGCCACCTAAATATTTTTTAATGGGAATTTAGGAAACCCTGACTCGGTGCCGAAGGCCACGTGTCCGTCATCACCAAATGTCTTGGCTCGGGAGCTTGGGTACGATCGGGGAAGGTCAGCTATGAGCACCCCCTTTCGCCCGGTCCGAAGACCGGCCTCTACTAACCGTGATATCCGATTTTGAAAACATTACATGCTCTTATCCCAATTATTAGCCTAGAATTACTATGTTATGCGCGCAGCAAAACAAGTATAGACTAGATTGCCTAATTTGGAAATAAACATTGCATATCCGTTGGTTTGAAAAAAAATGCTTTGGAATTTGCTACTCGCAAGTAGGCTAAAACACGGATTTCAATGAGTTTTCCAACTCAAGCAATCCAACCTCCACCCACAGGCATTCAAACAGCTTATCTCACGTAAGCAATTAGCCGCATGGTAAGCATACTGTCATGGCAACATTCACACGCATGTGGTATGCTAAAGCGTAAAATACTTACATCGTACTCCGTGCCAAAACAATAAACTAGTTAGCAAACATGCATGCCTAGTTCATGTTAAGTGACTAATGCAACACATACAGATGCAATTAGATAGGCTCGGCTAACCCTAAAATGGCATGTGAAATGCACTATGATGCACGTATTCAATTTGGAATTGAAATACGATGCAGTTTGTATGATGTACCGAGCCCGGTGCATGTAAACAAATGCATGGATGCACGCATGCATTGCATAAGGTATGCTAAAATAAACGTGCCCTAATCTACCATCATAAGCAGGTAAATAAAAGGGAAGAAAGAAGTGGGGGTTGGAAGACATACACCACTCACCCACACTTATTACAATTTGCCCTCGCTCGGAGGGACCAAAAGATAATACAAATTAATTAACTACGCAAGCTAATTAAATATTACAAATTAATTAATTAACAAATTAATTAATCTAAAAAGCAGTAAACCGCCTCGGGAGGAAGCCAATGCACGCATGCTCGGGACTGCTCGGAATCGCACTGCCATGCTAGATTGCCTCTGTTTTCCCTGCTTTCCTTCTGAAAACTGCCAAAGTCTCAGGAATTCCTTAGGGCTGGAGATCACACCGGCTGACAAACCACCGGCAGTGAATTGAGCCATCGGCACTGAATTATCCATCGGCTGCAAATTGACTGCCGGTCGGCACTAAACACTGCCGGCCGGCACAAAATCCTGCAGAACCTGCAACTCACAGCAGCAGAGGGCAAAACTTGCATGGCAATGCAATTCAAGCAATTTATGCACCAAACACATTCCTTATCATTTATGACTCAAAGGAGGATGTGCCTCGATTCTCGGCCACCAATCACGCATTTCCATGCATGATGGCCCAAAGAACCAAGTATGCAACTTTCAATTTCAAATGCATGCAAACCATATAAACAAACAAGGGTGCCAACCTCTATCATGTTTATCTCAAGAGGCCTAGCATGCATGAATGCAATGCAATCCTAAACATATTGGCTAGCATGCAACATGGACAATGTAATGTAAGGATGTTAATATGCAAACATGCCTACAAGACAAACATGTAAACCAAACAATGGGGTGGACTTAAACATGATCTAGGCAACTCAAATAGGCCTAAAATCAGTAGCCAAAATGCTAAGTATGAGAGCTAAACACACATGCACATGCACACATGTTAAGGCACACAACTTAGGTATTAAACAAACTACTCTCAAGCACACTTGAAAGAGATAACATGGATGATTAGCATGCACATGAGCTCTAAAATCATGTCAAACTGGTGCTAAACCAACTCAATAGCCAAACAAAGCATGCAAATGGCCCAAGACTTAAAGCAAGTCAATGAGGCATTGAACTATACTTATGCAAGACAATTATGGCATGCATTAAACAACTAAAAACAGGTTTTTAGCATGTTAAAACAAAGCCAAAGGCTACTTAGATGGCATCTAAGAGGCTTGAACAAAACATGCACAATGACCAAAACATGGAGCATTCAACACATGCTTTTAAAGCATTAAAGAGGCAACTAAGGCAAGCATACAAGCGCACCAAAGGGACTGAAATGACATGCAAATGGTTCCAAACCATCAAAATGAGGTAAGCAACACATGCTACATATACGTTCAAAGGCTAGCAAGCCTAAAATGCAAAGGGCATATAATGCATGCCAAGATCAACCCAAATGACTATGGACAGAGCTAAAACATGGCAAAATAAGCACAAAACATTCAAATCTAAGCCTAAAGCATGCTCAAATTAGGGCTAACAACCTAAGGCATGTTAAGGCAATACAAGGCATTACATGGCAACTATGCTAAGCATGCATAAGGGACCAAAACCAACTTAAAATCATGTTATATCATGGCATAATAAGCATGAAAAACAGCCATGACATGCTCAACACACACTTGAACAAGGCTTCCTCAAGAGGCCAAAACTTGTCCTTTTCAAGGACAATCAAGGAGAGGGGTGGCCCTCTCCTTTTGGGACTTCAAGGCACCATCTCACCACTGAAATCCCTCAAGATTTCAGTGGTGAAGAGCCCAACACCAAATCCGGATCTTCACAAAATAGCACAAAAGAGGCCTTTTCAAGGCCTAAGGGTGGTCAAACTTACCCAAACCACAAACACTCTTAATAACAATAAAGAGGCTAAAAAACAGAACTTTTATGTGTTGATACCAGCACAAAAACAGTTCTAAACTAGGTAAAAACAAGGTGCAAAAAGGGGTAAAAAGACTAGTTTCTTACCCTTGAAGCTTTCTTCAACAATGGTGACCTTGATGTCTCCTTGAGCCTCAAACCAGTCAAGAACACCAAGAATAAGCTCTTAGAACCTCAGCTCCAAGGGAAGGTGAAACACTAGGTGCTTGTGTGCAATAGTATGAACAAAGCACCTAGTGTACAAAATGAGCAAGGAAAAGAGAGATAGGATAGATATAGGATTTCTAACCTAAAACCAGAGCTTCTTCTCTGTTTCTTTCTAATCTCCAAATTTTCTAACCCTTGAGCCAAGAGAAGAGAGTCTTCTCTTATAGGAATCAAAGCTTACAAGCTAAGCAAACAAGGGCTCATCCCTCCATACACGTGTATGGAGGGGAAACAAATGCGAACAGCTGTTAAAATATCTCATAAAGCAACTGAACAGTAGTCGGCAGGGCAAAATGTCATTTTGACAAAATTGACTGCCGACCGGCACAAAAGAGTGCCGACCGGCACAATATAGTGCCGATGGCAACACCAACAGCCGGTGGCCTCTAGCCACTGCCGGTGGTGTGTGGGGATGCTCACAAGGCATCCCTGCCCCTCCAAGGCAAACACAAGTGTTTGGTGCAAAACCAGACACAAAACGGTCAAGTTCGGAGGTCCTGAGGCAAGGCGCGTAGCCGAGAACTCCGGGAACTCCAAACGAACACGAACATGGATAATCACCGAGTGTTCAAGCGGTGACGTCCAAGTCTTGAGGACGGTCAAAAATGGGGTGTCTACAGTTGCCCCTCTTTGACAGAACTCGAAAGTCATAACAATGACGGGAGTGAATGTCAAAGCCCAGAGACGACCCATTTTTGACAAGGCCGAAGACTTGGACAAACATACAAAGCGCAAATGGTTGAACTCACAAGCTGCCTACGTATCCCTTAGGAATCAAACCAGCGTAGTTCAAGCACAGGCATACAAGCCGCAGATAAGGTATGCGCCCGTAGGCGGGGGCAAGATGCAACTGACGATGCAAAAGGCCGAGCATAACTTATGATCATGCAAAGAAAGCTGTAATGAAGCACACATGCGACAGTTATAAGCTAGCATGCACCAATCTACACTACAATGCAGAAAGGATGTAAGAGAATTATGCAATTCTCAATACGTCTCACTCGGAGGATACAATACCTGTGCGGCTCTCCGGTTGCACCGGCCTCAAATGAGCCGTACATACAATATCGTGCCTGAAAAGAAAACAAACTTAACAGGTACAATATTGTTAGCAACATGCATGACAATGCAATGATGAATGCAAAATGATATGCAATATATACAAAACTATGTATAAATAATGCAAATGATATGCAATGCAATTGAAACTATGCAAACTACATGCAGGGCAATTGAATCATGATTCAATCGTAAGCGGTTCGAAACACACACAATGTCAAATAGATTGATGGAAGTAACAAGTCCGTCTACCATAGAAAAGGTGCCGCAACCCCAAACCAACATACCAACGTGGAGTAGGCGCGATACACATGCAGAACTATGAGTGATGTAGACGGACACAAGGACAAGTATTGAGTGGATTGACATAAGTGGGGAACGACCCGCTGGAGGGAATAATGACCCTAATGCCGGACGCAATAATTACACTACAATGCAATGGAAATGGATACAATGGATATGGCACGCGGGCCAAATCGAATCTTGCCTAGGAAAGGCATGTACGCATCGAACCGCGTCTAACACAGAAAATGTGCCGCAACCCTCAAACCAAGCTCATCAAGGAATAGGCGCGTACACAAAAACCGTGCTTCGACGTGAAAAGTAGGGGCACATACCAGACCAAGCTCAACCTGGAAAGGCGCAAGCCATAGATGGAAGTGATGCAATGG
Organism: Camellia japonica; assembly: GCA_030407325.1. NCBI lineage: Eukaryota > Viridiplantae > Streptophyta > Magnoliopsida > Ericales > Theaceae > Camellia > Camellia japonica. Next base: position 6,003,299 of record JAPPVO010000029.1, read on the forward strand.
ATGCATGCAAATTACGATGCAATAGAAATGGATTGGATACAAGGATATGGCACGCGGGCCAAACCGAATCTTGCCTAGGAAAGGCATGTACGCATACGAACCGCGTCTAACACAGAAAATGTGCCTCAATCCTCAAACCAAGCTCATCAAGGAATAGGCGCGTACACAAAAACCGTGCTTCGACGTGAAAAGTAGGGGCACATACCAGACCAAGCTCAACCTGGAAAGGCGCAAGCCATAGATGGAAGTGATGCAGTAGATGCATGCAAGCTACAATGCACTATGCACTGGATGTTTTACAGAAAATGCATGACATATACACTATATTACAATGAAATGCATGACATATGCATGTGTTTTTTTTTGTTTTTTGTTTTTTGAAATGCATGACATATGCAGTATTTACAATGATGCATGACAATGCATTATGATGCAACTACTACGATTGCAGCTTTCCCTATCTTACCAACAGGGCGATACACTAGGTTGGTTCAGTATCCAGAATTGAGGCGCAGACATGCCACCTCAACCTATGGGCTTCCATACAGATTTCAAGCCGAGTACACCCCCTGGGTATTTAAACCAGACTTTAGTCTCGGAAATCCCGAACCTTTACGTTCTAGGCATAAGCCGTTCGAACTCTAGTTTTCACCATCCCAGTTGGCCTTCTAGGAACTCACCGCGAGCACAGGCAGTGGCTTTACCAGACCACCGAAAGTCGTTCGGGCACGACCAACGCTAAAGGAATTGCACATTCAGAGGGATTTAAGGTCTCCAGACCAGGATGCAAAGAACAATGCGATATGCAAAAAGGTGCAATTGAATGCATGCAAAATGCAATGAGACGCGCAGAGATAGTGTGACGCGTTCGACAACGCGGATGAAGGTCTTGCACCTCCCAAGGATTTAAGGTCTCTTGGACCGTGCGTGTTTAAGGTCTCGCCGGACCGGTGTGGGGCAATGCAAATGTGCGCGTTACAACGCGTGCAGTCATGCCAAACGATGCAAGTGATGACGTATACTACACCACATGCGGTCATGCTAACAATAAGGTTTTGCACCTCCGAAGCGATTTAAGGTCTCCTAGACCGTGCGTGTTTAAGGTCTCGTCAGACCGTTGTGGGCAAAACGTGCACAACGCACGTGAGACACGCATGCCAATGTAAATGAGGCATGCACGTCAATGCGAATGAGAAATGAAGCGATGAGGTACGCGTGCCCCAAAGATGAAAATGGAGTGCAATGAGGTACGCGTGCCTCAAGGATGGAAAATGGAGTGCAATGAGGTACGCGTGCCTCAAAAGATGCAAGACAATGCAAAGGGGGTGCGCCAAACGGCGCGAATGCGCAAATAGCGCGAATGAAATGTAATGCACAAGATAGTGCGCTGCGCAAAATAGCGCGATACGACGTATCGGACAATGTGATGGATGTATGCACGCACACGGGGCAACTTTTGAATCTTTGTAAAAGACAAAAGGATACAAAAGGATACAATCTTTGCTTGAATTTTGAGTGCCACGCACAGAAGACACAGTCCGAGGTCAAACGGAGGCCGGTTGAGCATCGGGGATGCACTTTCTTGCATTTTCTTGAGCTATGAAGACCCAAAAACTGCTCATATAGCCTAAACAAGGCTGTGGAACACCACCGGCTGGGAGAGAAGCCACCGGCTGCCACCGGCTGCAAAATAACTCCACCGGCACAATATTGTGCCGACCGCACAAAATAGTGCCGACCGCCAAAAATTGCTGATCGGGGTAGTTTTGACAATTTGCCTCGGGTTTTATAAAATAAGGGCTCTTAAACCCTATTTTCTCACTTCTTGTCCGCCGAAATTTCCTCCTCCTTCTTTCTAGAATATTTTCAACCCTCGATCCTCGCATTTTCTCGCGTTTTAGGCTCGATTTCGTCGTTCGATTCGCGAATACCTTCGCGTTTCGCACATTTTCGACCGAACAAATCTTTGTTTCGGTGCCTCTTTTGCTATTTCTGCTTTTTCGGGGCTTGTTCCCTTCGATTTCCTCTTCATTTCCGTGCCTTTCCTTCTTCCGGCCTTCCCGGTCATTTTCGGCCCGCTCGGGGTTGACTTTTTCGGTTGACTTTTCGCATTCCAGCTCTTCCGGCCATTTTCTCACCACCATTGCCATGGCTGACGATGTTCCACACGTCGGGACTCCCCCGGATCACGAGATGGATCCCGGGGTCGAGCTTCTCCCGCTGAGCGAGCGTCCGTTCGATCCGGCGACCTACCGGCCGGCGATCCATGTTCTACCACCTGACGGACTATGCCAGTTTCGCAGCTTTGACCGAGCGTTGGACCCGAGCTTCTGCTGCGCGAGCCTACCTCTCACCTTTCCTTCGGCGCTTCCGAGGTAACTTTCTTTTTCTGCTTTAATTTTCTGCAATGTAGAACTGTTAACTGTCAACTGCCATAGCTGATTCGGTTCTTTGACTGCTTAGTTCTGATACTCTGATGCATTGTATATTGTAATTGATCATAAACAAACTTGCAACCGGTTATCTGTTTAGGACTCACACGCGCACACACTGCACTAGCCCTGAACCACTCAAACCACGGCACACACCGTATTCCACTGCAAATACCGACACCTGGTACCCATTTGAATCTGATAAACTTGCACACATGCCGAATTTGCCCTGAACCACACAAACACGCTGACGCATCACACGTTGTAGTTTACTAAAAGCATACCGACACCCGATACTTGTTTGAATCCGATAAACTTGCACACATGCCGAATTTGCCCTGAACCACACAAACACGCTGACGCATCACACGTTGTAGTTTACTAAAAGCATACCGACACCCGGTACTTGTTTGAATCCGATAAACTTGCACGCATGTCAACATTTGCACTGATTTACTGTTTCCTCAAAACTGTACACTTCATATTGCTTTGCAACTATTTGTTTGAAAACAGGGAGACTCCCATACCATCCGCGGGTATGGGAATACCGCTGCTCGTGAGTGGTACGGCGAGCTTCCCGACGCCGTTCGCCATATTGTGGAGCAGGCCGGCTTTGGTTCCTTTTGTAGGGGACTTTCCAGGCTCACGGCGTGCAGACCTCTTCTGGCCGCTCTGGCAGAGAGGTGGTGGGACACCACCGATTCATTTCATCTTTCTACAGCTGGGGACATGACGATGACCCCTTACGATTTCTCGGTGCTCACCGGCATCGGGTAGGGGGTGATCCGATCCCTTTTGACATCGATATGGATGAGTGGACCGCCGCTCAGTCTACCTCCTTGGCGCGGCACCGCCTCTTGCGCGCCCCGGCTACGTCAGGTATTCTTGGTTCGAGGTGCAGTTCAGGGTCCAGCCCCTCCTCGTTGACGCAGCTCCGATGACCCCGGAGGCTGTGGAGAGATATGCACGCGGCTTCCTGATGTTCCTATTCGGGACGACTCTCTTCGCCGACCGGGCGAACACAGTGCCTCTCTGTCTCCTTAGCGCACTAGTGGATGTTAGAGACATTTTGCGTTTTGACTGGGGTGGTGCCGCTCTGGCCACCCTTTACGGATACATGAGCTCAGCTTCTCGTGGCAGTGGACAGCTGCTCGGAGGTTACTGGCGCGCTTGGGAGGTACATCTCCTTTCCCGCTTTACATTTCTGCTTTACATTTTCTGTACTCTGCACACTGCACACACTTTAGTCTGCTTTACATTTGCTGTATACTGTACACACGGCACACACATACTCTGCTTTACACTTGCACAACACACGGCTCTGCTATTTCTGCTTTCTATTCTGTATTCTGCTTTATCTGATAAATGCACTGGTATTTATCTTGCAGTTGTGGGTTTACGCCTACTTTCCTAGGCTCTCTCCTGTACCCGATGCAGAGACCCCTCTGGTCATCCCTTTCTCACGCTGCTTCGACAGGAGGTGCGTGCGGAGGCCCCGGGAGACCTTCAGCTTCTTCCGCCGCTACTTTGACACCATCACCCCTGCCGAGGTATGTTTTACTTGCAGTTCATTTAAGCTTCGTCTTTTCACTGTATATTAGCAATAAGAGTAGGTAACACACTGTATTTCAATTTCAGATCACCTGGCAGCCTTGGGCTCCACTGCCAGCCGTGGCGCGGGATCGGTTTGCCGGCGCCGTCGATACCTCACGTTACCGGATTCTGCTTGAGGGCCCGGTCTGTCGGGCTTGGTACCTGGGCGAGCGTTTCTTGCGTCAGACCCTAGGCTTGCCTGAGCAGATAGTCCCGGTGCATCCTCCCGAGCACATGCGGGATACTGAGCGCTTCACTGCCGAGCAGATGGCAGACTATACTATCGGCTGGGAGGCAGACGGTTTCAGAGGCGAGGGCGACTACTCAGAGTACGTCCGGACCTTCACCATGCGACCTCTGAGTGGCGGCCGCCGAGTAGAGAGAGGGGGACTAGCAGCGCCAGCGGCTGGAGCAGGAGTTGGAGGGGGAGCGCCGAGGAGGGCTCGAGTCCGCGGTAGGGGCGGAGTTCAGCGGGGGCGGGGGTCCGGTTGGCCTGCTCTGCCCGCTGCATTGACTTTCAGGGGGCAGGGTGGGGCGACCTATCAGATCCCCTTTGCTCCTCCACCAGCTGACCACGAGTTTGTCGGTGTTCCCGACTTGCCTCCGGTATGTATTACTGCATTCTTCATCTTGCACTGTTATTTCATTTCAAATTGTTTGATATTCCACAGAATATTGATGCATCTGATACTTTTGCAGGCGTCTTCTGAGTACACACGGCAGTCATTGGAGATGAATGCCTCCATGATGGGGATGCTACAGCGGACATTCGACCTCCTGGCCCTCTACAGCATTCCGGTATGTTCTTTCTAACCACGGCCTCAAGCCATACACAAACTGCTTTACATAATCTGATGCACAACTCAACATCTGATAAACTGTTCACGGCATGTGATACACTGTACTCATACACTGCATTCTGCACTGATTCATTGCTCACGACAGTCACATACACTGTACTCATACACTGCATTCTGCACTGATTCACTGCTCACGGCATTCACATACACTGCACTCATACACTGCATTCTGCACTGATTTACTACTCACGGCATCCACATACATTGTACTCATACACTGCATTCTGCACTGATTCACTGCTCACGGCATTCACATACACTGTACTCATACACTGCATTCTGCACTGATTCACTGCTCACGGCATTCACATACACTGCACTCATACACTGCATTCTGCACTGATTCACTGCTCAATATACTGATGCATTTGTCTTTCATGCTGTTTCAGCCTCCCTTCCAGATTCCCCCGGTGGGTGGCGCTCCAGCTGGACCTCCCATTTCTACTCGGGATGGCAGAGCATATCCTCGTACCAGAGGGGGGCGCGTTCATGTCGGGAGCAGCTCGCGGGCTCCGGTTCCGGATGATGAGTCTGAGGCAGAGACAGAGGCAGAGGAGACTGATGATGGCTCGGACTCGAGCTCAGACGGTGATGCCCCTGTGGTGCCCCTGTTGATGACGCTTGGACCTTCGTCCAGGAAGAGGACCAGGACAGATTGATGACCCCGGAGGCATTTTGGCATTTGATACAGATTTTTGCTGTTTTTTCTTCCTTTTTTGCATTTTCCCCTTTTGTTAGTAGTTAGGGTACTTTGTACTGCCAGGCAGATTTTGTTTCCAAAACTTATGTACTTGAAAAGATGATATGAAATGAAACAAACTTTTTGTCTGAAAAAGTGTTTACATTTGTGTATATTTCATACCTTGCATTGCATTGCATCATATTACACCTCCAATGTAAATGATATTGATCTGTTGTCTGAAAATTGAGCATTTGCACTATGATAATCGGATAACCAACCAACTAACAGCAAACAACTCACACAAACCACTGCTTGAACAAACAACAGCCTATACTCTACTGGGGATTGATCTGCATACAGCTCATAACACAGCTCTCGGCTCATTCTGCACACAGCAAACCCTGAACAAATAACCCAATCTGACAAGACGGATCAGAAAACTGAAACGGTTGAAGTCGGAACACACCCGGATGTCCCAAATTTCCTTTTCTTCTCTTGCTTCGCACGAATGTAGAGAATGGCACAGCATCCTGAGCACAAACGATTTTTTGAAATAAAGAAGGGTTTTCAACCGGGGTATCGAGCCTACCACAGAACACAGCGAGACAGACTCAAACGAGAAAAAAAGGCACACGACCTAACACAACGAGACACACTCGGAAAAGACTCAAAGCGAAATCAAGACCGACAAATCAAAAACACGACACACGGACATGTTTACAAAGGAGAGACCTCGAATCTCGGGAGCCAGTTCCTCGGGTATTATTCCCACCCTTTCTGATTTGTGATACTCACATCACTCGGCCCTCAGGCTCGGTTTTTCTCTCAAAACCTTCTTCTCACTTTTCTCTCCGCTTACTCCTCTCTATTCTTTATTCTCTCATTTTTCATCCCTCCCCAGGGTGATTGATGGATGAATAGAAAGTCACAGGTTCACGCCCAACACTGTTAGCTCACGGCTATTTCTTCTGGTGAATAGGGTGCCCTCTTGGCAGCATGTTACGGGGGAAAGACAGAAACCTGACTCAACTGTGCCCCTAGTCGTCACTTTGACCATTTTTTTGTTTTTTTAAAACAGTTTTGATCAAAATGAGAGTCAGATTAGCACACTTATTCGATTTTTGATTTGAAAATCATGCGAATCAGGCAGTGAGCACTGAAAATTCTCCTTTTGGGTCCAAACATGGTCCAATTTTGAAAAATGAAACAGTTTTCGAGAAAATAGGTCAACCTCAGTAAAAATTTTCAAAAACTATTTTCGCGAACAGTCAATGCTCAACGAGCGCGGAACTTACCCTCGAGATATGCAACCTCGGATCGGAGGTAATGGAAAATTGCCCCTGGCTTAAAGGGGGACAAGGCAACGGAAAGTTGCCCCTGGTTTGGATGGTAACTCAGGGCAACTTATGGCAATGCATGGCAACGGAAAGTTGCCCCTTGTTTGGATGATGCCGCGGCACATTGTAAGCCAGTCCTTGTTGACGACGATCGGACCCTCGGACGCAGAGGAGGCGGAGACGGTTTGAATCAATATATGGACACAGTCACCTGGAAGGTGTTGGTGGTTTGGGCTTCAAGAAGAAGTTAATCACGTAGTTCCAGGTCGCTTGTAATTGAGACTCTGGATTCGGAGGAGGCAAAGGTGATCAAAACCATGACATGGACTGAGACGCTATGGAAGCGTTGGGGGCTGGACTTCAAGATGAAGTTGCCTACGTATCCCAAACATGGGAATCAAGCCTTACGTAGTTCCGGTTAAGGTACACTCGGGTATTTTAACCTTCACTGTTTAGGCTCTAACTTTTGCCAAGGCGCCCAATGCGGGTTTTCGACCTTGCGAGCTATGTTTCTTTTTTTTCTTTTTCTTTTCTTTTCTTTTTTCTTTTCTTTCTATTTTTTTTTGCTTTTTTTTTCTCTTCTTTTTTTTTGCTTCTTTTTGTATTTTTCTTTTTTGTCTTTTCTTTTCTTTGCTCTAACTTTTGCCTGGGCCGCCCTTCTGGGTTTTCGGCCCAGCGAGCCTCTCAAAGGGTAAAAGTGTAGCAAGCCCATGCCAAATGGTTTTGAGATTGAGGTCCTCTGTATCCAAGAGAGTGACTGTGGTGTTGATTTGCAGAAGAATCCATCATGGTTGCTTCATGAGCATTGCCTGGTGGGATGTGATCTCCTTGATCTGGCTTTGGTGCCTCTTGCTCGAGGGCTGCTCCAAAATGGGCCACACAGGCGTTTCATGGCACCGTTGAGTGTTTTGAACGGATTCCAGTTTGCAACAGATAAATTGAATCTTGAGGCCGAGAACGATCCTGGGCTACATAATCTCAAGAGCGATTCCACACAGGTCTTCGCAGGACCGCGCAAAACATTTCGTTTTTGAAAGTTTTTAAGAAAGCGACAAATCGCTCGCGCTGAAGATAGTGTGGAATCAGTCTGAATCGGACCAGGATCCTTCTCAGTACTCAAGCCGACAAGCATGATTTCATTCATTAAAAGCTTAGCATGCCTCTCTTTTCTCAAAATGATCAAAATTTTACAAAACCCGAGGAATTACTTCCCCTTCGTTTTCATCACCGCAGTGTTTGAAAAAGGTTTTATGAAAAGCTTAGGTCATCATAACGATGTTCGAGGCACAAGAGAGCAGGCGGTGTGTACTGTCGTTCCATTCACACCTTTTGGCACGGCTAATCAAATAGCAACAAATACGGCGCATGATAGCCACGGCTGTTTCATTCAGATTTGTTGGCATAACTGGCTCCCGACAGAAACAGACTCAAAAAGCAAAAACAACTGTTTATAAGACAAAACGGTGTTTGAGGCAACAACCCCGAAATCACCTGGTATTCTATACAAGAGGGATTGACTCATTACAATTAGACAGACCCTTAAGCAAAAGGACTGACTCAAAACAATGAGACAGGCTCAAGACAAAACAGAAGACTGACTCGACACCCAAGTCAGAATTTACGAAAATTAATAAGCATGCCCAAAAATGCGTGCCAAACGCTACATCCAAAAATGCGCCAGCTTGCCCGCAGGCGGTTCACCTTCTGATTACATACTCGCAGTATCTGTGTCTTCAAAATCCAAAACTGTAGTGACGACTTGCCGAGGTGGGTGGGAGGATAACCTCGTTGTCAATCAGATCCTGCACCTCGTGACGGAGGCGAAAACAATTGTCAGTGGCATGGCCTGTCTGCTGGTGGTACGCACAGTACAGGGAAGCATCATGTGTGGCAGGGAGATTCTTCGGTAGGGGTCGGGGCTCCAAGGGTTTGAGATGCCCCTTTTTGCCAAAATCAAAAGTGCCCTAGACAGAGGCATGTAGAGAGGGTGGAAGACCCTGTGCCCTCGGGGCAGATACTTCGGGGCCTGAGCACTCTTGCTAGATGCACTAGCGAACGGATCGGCGGGGCGGCCTTGGATTTTGATCCTTTCCGGATGCAAGGTTGGGAGGGAAGAACTGTTTTGGCATGACGGGGCCTATCCCGATTCTCTGATTGACTGGAACTGCCCTCAGGCGGAGTGGGGAAAGCACCCTCCACAGCTTTTGTCACAACTGCAGATATCTGTTGCTTGTTCATCCCCGGCTTTCAAAGCCTCTACTGCCCACAGCAGTTGTTCGATAGGGTCGGCATCTGCCTTCATTTTATTTGTCTCGGCCTCAGCCTGATCATTGAGTTGGTGTTGACATGCGTTGTTATAACTGGAGGCCATCTCCGGTTGGCTGAGTTCAATTACAATTCGCCCCAATAGGGGGGTCTTGGGGTACAAAGCCTCCGACATATGGTGCGGCTGGTGGTGAAACTGACATTCCATAGGCGAGATCCGTCACGGATCTTTGAAGATCACCTATCATCCCATTAGTTCAAATGTAGTAGGCTCGCGAGCCTGATATAGCTGGGGGCCCAAACTGGGTGCGCAGCCGGCGACTAGGTGGATGCGGCATATCAACAGTAGTCTTATCGTGTAGGGTGATTCCTTGATCCAACGCGGCCGTCATGACCACGATCTTTCTGAATTCTGCGTCATGCTAAGTCCTGCCTAGCAAGGAGAAGACACTAACTGTTCTGGATCAGCTCTCTGAATCTCTGAACTGAAACGGAAAACAAGCAGCATTTCAGCCCCAAACAGATCAAGCACGGATGTAGCCGGACAACTGTACTCTACTACTGATCACTGTTCCCCAGAATCACTATTCAAACTGAACTATCGCAGACACAACTGATTCTCAACAATACTGACGCTAGTGCCCTCAGGCCTGATGTCAACTTTGCAAACTGATATATGCGTTCCCCTGCAGAGATACACTCTAAAAAGCACATAGCAGATAAATGAAGCCAATACACCCTATGTTGGGGTAGGGTTTCCCTGTCCTATTTTGTCAGGAGCTAGGGTTTCACTATGCACGCAGCGGTTTCAAACAACCTATATCGGGTAAGCAACCTGTCCTAGTTTGGAATGGTCACTATGGATTCCGAATATGCACTAGGTCGAATGGTCGAAAAGGGTGCCCCGGTAAAACCGGGGTTTGTGTTCCCATACTGGCAGAGCCCGCAACCGGTCAGCCTTATGGACATGCCTTGACAAGACAAGCCTCCGGCAAACCGCTCAGGAATAGCAGATGGCCAACACGGTGTCCTAGGCGCACCAATGCAAATGCAATGCAAAGAGACACATAAATGAAGTCAAAACAGGATATCACGAGTTCGAGTCAAGCTCTCTAAAATCCCCAGCAGAGTCGCCAGAAACTGTAGACGTCAACGCCCCGGGGGAAGTCCCGTCCTTCATGTTGGACTGTTCGGACTCTTGTCGCGGTTCTAAATCTGAACCAAAGAGTCCAACTCTGGCAAATCGTTTTGAAGAAAAACAGATTTTTTGAAAAGTAGTGCCAAACATGGACTGCTTTGCCAGATTACAGAGTCGCCACCTAAATATTTTTTAATGGGGGAATTTAGGAAACCCTGACTCGGTGCCGAAGGCCACGTGTCCGTCATCACCAAATGTCTTGGCTCGGGAGCTTGGGTACGATCGGGGAAGGTCAGCTATGAGCACCCCCTTTCGCCCGGTCCGAAGACCGGCCTCTACTAACCGTGATATCCGATTTTGAAAACGTTACGTGTTCTTATTCCAATTATTAGCCTAGAATTACTATGTTATGCGCACAGCAAACAAGTATAGACTAGATTGCCTAATTGGAAATAAACATTGCATATCCGTTTGTTTGAAAACTTTGGAATTTGCTACTCGCAAGTAGGCTAAAACACGGATTTCAATGAGTTTTCCAACTCAAGCAACCCAACCTCCACCCACAGGCATTCAAACAGTTTAACTCACATAAGCACTTAGCCGCATGGTAAGCATACTGTCATGGCAACATTCACACGCATGTGGTATGCTAAAGCGTAAAACTTACATCGTACTCCGTGCCAAAACAATAAACTAGTTAGCAAACATGCATGCCTAGTTCATGTTAAGTGACTAATGCAACACATACAGCATCTAATTAGGATAGGCTCGGCTAACCCTAAAAATGGCATGTGAAGTGCACTTTATTTTGATGCACGTATTCAAGTTGGAATTGAAAATACGATGCAGTTTGTATGATGTACCGAGCCCGGTGCATGTAGAATGCATGGATGCACGCATGCATTGCATAAGGTATGCTAAAATAAACGTGCCCTAATCTACCATCATAAGCGGGTAAATAAAAGGGAAGAAAGAAGTGGGGGTTGGAAGACATACACACACTCACCCACACTTATTACAGATTTGCCCTCGCTCGGAGGGACCGAAAGAATAATACAAATTAATTAACTACGCAAGCTAATTAAATATTACAAATTGCCTAATTAATTAACAAATTAATTAAACTAAGAAAAGCAGTAAACCGCCTCGGGAGGAAGCCAAATGCAGCATGCTCGGGACTTGCTCGGAATCACTGCCATGCTTAGATTGCCTCTGTTTTCCCTGCTTTCCTCATCTGAAGACTGCCAAAGTCTCAGGATTATTTCCTTAGGTGCTGGAGATCACTACCGGCTGCACAAAACTTCCACCGGCAGTGAATTGAGCTCATCAGCACTGAATTGATCCATCGGCTGCAAATTGACTGCCGGTCGGCACTAAACACTGCCGGCCGGCACAAAATACCTGCGGAACCTGCAACTCACAGCAGCAGAGGGCAAAACTTGCATGGCAATGCAATTCAAGCAATTTATGCACCAAACACATTCCTTATCATGTTTATGGCTCAAAGGAGGATGTGCCTCGATTCTCGGGCCACCAATCACGCATTTCCATGCATGATGGCCCAAAGAACCAAGTATGCAACTTTCAATTTCAAATGCATGCAAACCATATAAACAAACAAGGGTGCCAAACCTCTATCATGTTTATCTCAAGAGGCCTAGCATGCACGTGAATGCAATGAAATCCTAAACATATTGGCTAGCATGCAACATGGACAATGTAATGTAAGGATGTTAATATGCAAACATGCCTACAAGACAAACATGTAAACCAAACAATGGGGTGGACTTAAACATGATCTAGGCAACTCAAACTAGGCCTAAAATCAGTAGCCAAAATGCTAAGTATGAGAGCTAAACACACATGCACATGCACACATGTTAAGGCACACAACTTAGGTATTAAACAAACTACTCTCAAGCACACTTGAAAGGAGATAACATGGATGATTAGCACGCAACATGAGCTCTAAAATCATGTCAAAGCGTGGTGCTAAACCAACTCAAGGTAGGCCAAACAAAGCATGCAAATGGCCCAAGACTTAAAGCAAGTCAATGAGGCATTGAACTATACTTATGCAAGACAATTATGGCACGCATTAAACAACTAAAAACAGGTTTTTAGCATGTTAAAACAAAGCCAAAAGGCTACTTAGATGACATCTAAGAGGCTTGAAACCAAAGACATGCACAATGACCAAAACATGGAGCATTCAATACATGCTTTTAAAGCATTAAAGAGGCAACTAAGGCAAGCATACAAGCGCACCAAAGGGACTGAAATGACATGCCAAATGGTTCCAAACCATCAAAATGAGGTAAGCAACACGTGCTACATATACATGTTCAAAGGCTAGCAAGCCTAAAATGCAAAGGGGCCATATAATGCATGCCAAGATCAACCCAAATGACTATGGACAGAGCTAAAACATGTCAAAATAAGCACAAAACATTCATGAGTCTAAGCCTAAAGCATGCTCAAATTAGGGCTAACAACCTAAGGCATGTTAAGGCAATACAAGGCATTACATGGCAACTATGCTAAGCATGCATAAGGGACCAAAACCAACTTAAAATCATGTTATATCATGGTATAATAAGCATGAAAAACAGTCATGACATGCTCAACACACACTTGAACATAGGCTTCCTCAAGAGGCCAAAACTTGTCCTTTTCAAGAACAATAAGGAGAGGGGTGACCCTCTCCTTCTTAGGACTTCAAGGCATCATCTTCACCACTGAAATCCCTCAAGATTTCAGTGGTGAAGAGACCCAACACCAAAATCCCGGATCTTAACAAAATAGCACAAAATGAGGCCTTTTCAAGCCTAAGGGTGGTCAAACCTACCCAAACACAAGCACTCTTAATAGACAATAAAGAGGACTAAAAAACAGAACTTTTATGTGTTGATTACCGAGCACAAAAACAATTCTAAACTAGGTAAAAACAAGGCAAGAAAGGGGTAAAAATGACTAGTTTCTTACCCTTGAAGCTTTTCTTCAACAATGGTGACCTTGATGTCTCCTTAAGCCTCAAACCAGTCAAGAACCCAAGAATAAGCTCTTAGAACCTCAGCTCCAAGGGGAAGGTGAAACACTAGGTGCTTGTGTGCAATAGTATGAACTAAAGCACCTAGTGTACAAAATGAGCAAGGAAAAGAGAGATAGGATAGATATAGGATTTCTAACCTAAAACCAGAGCTTCTTCTCTGTATTTTCTTTCTAACTCTCCAAATTTTCTAACCCTTGAGCCAAGAGAAGAGAGTCTTCTCTTATAAGAATCAAAGCTTACAAGCTAAGCAAAACAAGGGCTCATCCCTCCATACACGTGTATGGAGGGGAAACAAATGCGAGACAGCTGCCTTAAAATATCTCATAAAGCAACTGAACAGTAGTCAGCAGGGCAAAATTGTCATTTTGACAAAATTGACTGCCGACCGGCACAAAAGAGTGCCGACCGGCACAATATAGTGCCGATGGCAACACCAAACAACCGGTGGCCTCTAGCCACTGCCGGTTGTGTGGGGATGTCTCCCAAGGCATCCTTGCCCCTCCAAGGCAAAGCACAAGTGTTTGGTGCAAAACCAGACACAAAACGGTCAAGTTCGGAGGTCCTGAGGCAAGGCGCGTAGCCGAGAACTCCGGGAACTCCGGGAACTCCAAACGAACATGAACATGGATAATCACCGAGTGTTCAAGCGGTGACATCCAGGTCTTGAGGATGGTCAAAAATGGGGTGTCTACACACACTCCCTATTTTACACGTCGCACTGTTTTGTGCAGTTTATCACTCGCGCTATTTTGCGTGTCGCACTGTTTTGTGCAGTTTTATCACTCGATCGATTTTGCGCGACGTACTGTTTTGTGCAGTTTATCACTCACGCTATTTTGCGCGTCGCATTGTTTTGTGCAGTTTCTCACTCGCGCTATGTTGCGCGTTGCACTGTTTTGTGCAGTTTATCACTCGCGCTATTTTGTGATTGGTACTGTTTTGTGCTGTTGACACTCGCGCTATTTTCCTCGTCGCACTGTTTTCTGCAGTTTGTCACTGGTGCTATTTTGCGCATCGCACTGTTTTGTGCGGTTTACCCTCGCGCTATTTTGCGCTTCGCACTGTTTGGTGCAGTTTATTACTGGCGCTATTTTACGCGTCGCACTGTTTTGTGCATTTTATCACTCGCACTATTTTGCGGGTCGCACTATTTTGTGCAGTTTATCACTCGCGCTATTTTGCGCATCACACTGTTTTGTGCAGTTTACCACTCGTGCCATTTTGCGCTTTGCACTGTTTGGTGCAGTTGACACTCGCGCTATTTTGCGCGTCGCACTTTTTTGTGCAGTTTATTACTCGAGCTATTTTGCGCGTCGCACTGTTTTGTGCAGTTTATCACTCGCGCTATTTTGCGTGTCGCACCGTTTTGTGCAGTTTTATCACTCGATCGATTTTGCGCGACGTACTGTTTTGTGCAGTTTATCACTCACGCTATTTTGCGCGTCGCATTGTTTTGTGCAGTTTCTCACTCGCGCTATGTTGCGCGTCGCACTGTTTTGTGCAGTTTATCACTCGCGCTATTTTGTGATTGGTACTGTTTTGTGCTGTTGACATTCGCGCTATTTTCCTCGTCGCACTGTTTTCTGCAGTTTGTCACTGGTGCTATTTTGCGCGTCGCACTGTTTTGTGCGGTTTACCCTCGCGCTATTTTGCGCTTCGCACTGTTTGGTGCAGTTTATTACTGGCGCTATTTTACGCGTCGCACTGTTTTGTGCATTTTATCACTCGCGTTATTTTGCGCATCACACTGTTTTGTGCAATTTACCACTCGTCCTATTTTGCGCTTCGCACAGTTTGGTGCAGTTGACACTCGCGCTATTTTGCGCGTCGCACTATTTTGTGCAGTTTATGACTAGTGCTATTTTGCGCCTCGCACTGTTTTGGGTAGTTTACACTCGCCCTAATTTGCCCGTCGCACTGTTTTGTGCAGTTTATCACTCGCGCTATTTTGCGTGTCGCACTGTTTTGGGCAGTTTACACTCTCCCTATTTTGCGCGTCGCACTGTTTTGCACAGTTTATCACTCGCGCTATTTTGCGTGTCGCATTGTTTTGTGCAGTTGACACTCGCGCTATTTTGCGGGACCCACTATTTTGTGCAGTTTATCACTCGCGCTATTTTCGCGTCGCACTGTTTTGCACAGTTCACACTCGCGCAATTTTGCGCGTCGCACTGTTTTGTGTAGTTTACCACTCGTGCTATTTTGCGCTTCGCACTGTTTGGTGCAGTTGACACTCGCGCTATTTTGCGCGTCGCACTTTTTTGTGCAGTTTATGACTCGAGCTATTTTGCGCGTCGCACTGTTTTGTGCAGCTTATCACTCGCGCTATTTTGCGTGTCCCACTGTTTTGTGCAGTTTATCACTCGATCGATTTTGCGCGACGTACTGTTTTGTGCAGTTTATCACTCGCGCTATTTTGCGCGTCGCACAGTTTTGTGCAGTTTCACACTCGCGCTATTTTACGCGTCGCACTGTTTTGTGCAGTTTATCACTCGCGCTATTTTGTGATTCGTACTGTTTTGTGCTGTTCACACTCGCACTATTTCCCTCGTCGCACTGTTTTGTACAGTTTATCACTGGCACTATTTTGCGCGTCGCACTGTTTTGTGCGGTTTACCTCGTGCTATTTTGCGCTTCGCACTGTTTGGTGCAGTTTATTACTGGCGCTATTTTGCGCGTCGCACAGTTTTGTGCATTTTATCACACGCACTATTTTGCGGGTGGCACTATTTTGTGCAGTTTATAACTCGCGCTATTTTGCGCATCACACTGTTTTGTGCAGTTTACCACTCGTGCTATTTTTGCGCTTCGCACTGTTTGGTGCAGTTGACACTTGCGCTATTTTGCGCGTCGCACTGTTTTGTGCAGTTTATGACTAGAGCTATTTTGCGCGTCGCACTGTTTTGTGCAGTTTATCACTCGCGCTATTTTGTGCGTCGCACTGTTTTGTGCAGTTTACCACTCGCGCTATTTTGCGCGTCGCACTGTTTTGCGCAGTTCACGCTTGCGCTATTTTGCGCATCACACTGTTCTGTGCAGTTTATCACTGGCGCTATTTTGCGCGTCCCACTGTTTTGTGCAGTTTACACTCGCGCTATTTTGCGCTTCGTGCTGTTTGGTGCAGTTGACACTCGCGCTATTTTGCGCTTCGCCCTGTTTTGTGCAGTTTATCACTCGCGCAATTTTGCGCGTCGCACTATTTCGTGCACTTTATTGCTCGCGCTATTTTGCGCGTCGCACTGTTTTGTGCACTTTATCCCTCGCGCTATTTTGCGCATCGCACTGTTTTGTGTAGTTAATCGCTCGCGTTATTTTGTGCGTCGCACTGTTTTGGGCAGTTTACACTCGCCCTATTTTGCCCGTCGCACTGCTTTGTGCAGTTTATCACTCGCGCTATTTTGTGATTCGTACTGTTTTGTGCTGTTCACACTCGCGCTATTTTCCTCGTCGCACTGTTTTGTGTGGTTTCTCACTGGCGCTATTTTGCGCGTCGCACTGTTTTGTGCGGTTTACCCTCGCGCTATTTTGCGCTTCGCACTGTTTGGTGCAGTTTATTACTGGCGCTATTTTGCGCGTCGCACTGTTTTGTGCAGTTTATCACTCGCGCTATTTTGCGCACCACACTGTTTTGTGCAGTTTACCACTCGTGCTATTTTGCGCTTCGCACTGTTTGGTGCAGTTGACACTCGCGCTATTTTGGGCCTCGCACTGTTTTGTGCAGTTTATCACTCGCGCTATTTTGCGTGTCGCACTGTTTTGTGCAGTTTATCACTCGATCGATTTTGCGCGACGTACTGTTTTGTGCAGTTTATCACTCGCGCTATTTTGCGCGTCGCACTGTTTTGTGCAGTTTCTCACTCACGCTATTTTGCGCGTTGCCCTGTTTTGTGCAGTTTATCACTCGCGCTATTTTGTGATTCGTACTGTTTTGTGCTGTTCACACTCGCGTTATTTTCCTCGTCGCACTGTTTTGTGCAGTTTATCACTGGCGCTATTTTGCGCGTCGCGCTGTTTTGTGCGGTTTACCCTCGCGCTATTTTGCGCTTCGCACTGTTTGGTGCATTTATTACTGGCGCTATTTGCGCGTTGCACTGTTTTGTGCATTTTATCACTCGCACTATTTTGTGGGTCACACTATTTTGTGCAATTATCACTCGCGCTATTTGCGCATCACACTATTTTGTGTAGTTTACCACTCGTGCTATTTTGCGCTTCCACTGTTTGGTGCAGTTGACACTCGCGCTATTTTGGGCCTCGCACTGTTTTTGCAGTTTATCACTCGCGCTATTTTGCGTGTCGCACTGTTTTGTGCAGTTTATCACTCGATCGATTTTGCGCGACGTACTGTTTTGTGCAGTTTATCACTCGCGCTATTTTGCGCGTCGCACTGTTTTGTGCAATTTCTCACTCGCGCTATTTTGCGCGTTGCCCTGTTTTGTGCAGTTTATCACTCGCGCTATTTTGTGATTCGTACTGTTTTGTGCTGTTCACACTCGCGCTATTTTCCTCGTCGCACTGTTTTGTGCAGTTTATCACTGGCGCTATTTTGCGCGTCGCGCTGTTTTGTGCGGTTGACCCTCGCGCTATTTTGCGCTTCGCACTGTTTGGTGCAGTTTATTACTGGCGCTATTTTGCGCGTTGCACTGTTTTGTGCATTTTATCACTCGCACTATTTTGTGGGTCACACTATTTTGTGCAATTTATCACTCGCGCTATTTTGCGCATCACACTATTTTGTGTAGTTTACCACTCGTGCTATTTTGCGCTTCGCACTGTTTGGTGCATTTTATCACTGGCGCTAATTTGCGCGTCGCACTGTTTTGTGCGGTTTACACTCGCGCTATTTTGTGCTTCGCACTATTTGGCGCAGTTGACACTCACACTATTTTGCGCATCGCACTGTTTTGTGCAGTTCATCAGTCGCGCTATTTTGCGCGTCGCACTAATTTGTGCAGTTTATCACTAGTGCTATTTTGTGCTTCTCACTGTTTGGTGCAGTTGACACTCGCGCTATTTGGCGCGTTGCACTTTTTTGTGCTGTTTTTTACTCGAGCTATTTTGCGCGTCGCACTGTTTTGTGCAGTTTATCACCCGCGCTATTTTGCGTGTCGCACTGTTTTGTGCAGTTTATCACTCGATCGATTTTGCGCGACGTACTGTTTTGTGCAGTTTATCACTCGAGCTATTTTGCGCGTCGCACTGTTTTGTGCAGTTTCTCACCCGCGCTATTTTGCGCGTAGCACTGTTTTGTGCAGTTTATCACTCGCGCTATTTTGTGATTCGTACTGTTTTGTGCTGTTCACACTCGCGCTATTTTTCTCATCGCACTGTTTTGTGCGGTTTATCACTGGAGCTATTTTACGCGTCGCACTATTTTGTGCGGTTTACCCTCGTGCTATTTTGCGCTTCGCACTGTTTGGTGCAGTTTATTACTGGCGCTATTTTGCGCGTCGCACTGTTTTGTGCATTTTATCACTCGCACTATTTTGCGGGTCGCACAATTTTGTGTAGTTTATCACTCGCGCTATTTTGCGCATCACACTGTTTTGTGCAGTTTAGCACTCGTGCTATTTTGCGCTTCGCACTGTTTGGTGCAGTTGACACTCGCGCTATTTTGCGCATCGCACTATTTTGTGCAGTTTATGACTAGAGCTATTTTGCGGGTCGCACTGTTTTGTGCAGTTTATCACTCGCGCTATTTTGCCCGTCGCACTGTTTTAGGGAGTTTACACTCGCCGTATTTTGCCCGTCGCACTGTTTTGTGCAGTTTATCACTCGCGGTATTTTGCGCGTCGCACTGTTTTGGGCAGTTTACACTCTCCCTATTTTACACGTCGTACTGTTTTGTGCAGTTTATCACTCTCGCTATTTTGCGCGTCGCACTATTTTGGGCAGTTTACACTCTCCCTATTTTACACGTCGCACTGTTTTGTGCAGTTTGTCACTCGCGCTATTTTGCGTGTCGCACTGTTTTGTGTAGTTTTATCACTCGATCGATTTTGCGCGACGTACTGTTTTGTGCAGTTTATCACTCGATCGATTTTGCGCGACGTACTATTTTGTGCAGTTTATCACACGCGCTATTTTGCGCGTCGCATTGTTTTGTGCAGTTTCTCACTCGCGCAACTTTGCGCGTCGCACTGTTTTGTGCAGTTTATCACTCGCGCTATTTTGTGATTCGTGCTGTTTTGTACTGTTCACACTCACGCTGTTTTCCTCGTCGCACTGTTTTGTGCAGCTTATCACTGGCGCTATTTTGCGCGTCGCACTGTTTTGTGCGGTTTACCCTCGCGCTTATTTGTGCTTCGCACTGTTTGGTGCAGTTTATTACTAGCGCTATTTTGCGCGTCGCACTGTTTTGTGCATTTTATCACTCGCACTATTTTGCGGGTCGCACTATTTTGTGCAGTTTATCACTCGCACTATTTTGCGCATCACACTGTTTTGTGCAGTTTACCACTAGGGCTATATTGCGCTTCGCACTATTTGGTGCAGTTGACACTCGCGCTATTTTGTGCGTCGCACTTTTTTGTGCAGTTTATTACTCGGGCTATTTTGTGCGTCGCACTGTTTTCTGCAGCTTATCACTCACGCTATTTTGCGTGTCGCACTGTTTTGTGCAGTTTATCACTCGATCGATTTTGCGCGACGTACTGTTTTGTGCAGTTTATCACACGCGCTATTTTGCGGGTCGCATTGTTTTGTGCAGTTTCTCACTCGCGCAACTTTGCGTGTCGCACTGTTTTGTGCAGTTTATCACTCGCGCTATTTTGTGATTCGTACTGTTTTGTGCTGTTCACACTCGGCTATTTGCCTCGTCGCACTGTTTTGTGCAGTTTATCACTGGCTATTTTGCACGTCGCACTGTTTTGTGCGGTTTACCTCGCGCTTATTTGCGCTTGCACTGTTTGGTGCAGTTTTTACTGGGCTATTTTGCGCGTCGCACTGTTTTGTGCATTTTATCACTCGCACTATTTTGCGGGTCGCACTATTTTGTGCAGTTTATCACTCGCGCTATTCTGCGCATCACACTGTTTTGTGCAGTTTACCACTCGTGCTATTTTGCCCTTCGCACTATTTGGTGCAGTTGACACTCACGCTATTTTGCGCGTCGCACTGTTTTGGGCAGTTTACACTCGCCCTATTTTGCCCGTCGCACTGTTTTGGGCAGTTTACACTCTCCCTATTTTGCGCGTCGAACTGTTTTGCACAGTTTATCATTCGCGCTATTTTGCACGTCGCACTGTTTTGTGCAGTCCACACTCGCGCTATTTTGCGCAACCCACTGTTTTGTGCAGTTTATCACTCGCGCTATTTTCGCGTCGCACTGTTTTGTACAGTTCACGCACGCGCTATTTTGCGCGTCGCGCTGTTTTGTGCAGTTTACCACTCGTGCTATTTTGCGCTTCGCACTGTTTGGTGCCGTTGACACTCGCGCTATTTTGTGCGTCGCACTTTTTTGTGCAGTTTATTACTCGAGCGATTTTGCGCGTCGCACTGTTTTGTGCAGTTTATCACTCGCGCTATTTTGCGTGTCGCACTGTTTGTGCAAGTTTATCACTCGATCGATTTTTGCGCGAGTACTGTTTTGGTGCAGTTTATCACTTCGCGCTATTTTGGCGAGTCGCACTGTTTTGTGCAGTTTCTCACACGCGCTATTTTGCACGTCGCACTGTTTTGTGCAGTTTATCACTCGCGCTGTTTTGTGATTCGTACTGTTTTGTGCTGTTCACACTCGCGCTATTTTCCTCGTTCCACTGTTTCGTACAGTTTATCACTGGCGCTATTTTGAGCGTTGCATTGTTTTGTGCGGTTTACCCTCGTGCTAGTTTGCGCTTCGCACTGTTTGGTGCAGTTTATTACTGGCGCTATTTTGCGCGTCGCACTGTTTTGTGCATTTTATCACTCGTACTATTTTGCGGGTCGCACTATTTTGTGCAGTTTATCACTCGCGCTACTTTGCGCATCACACTGTTTTGTGCAGTTTACCACTCGTGGTATTTTGCGCTTCGCACTGTTTTGGTGCAGTTGACACTCGCGCTATTTTGCGCATCGCACTGTTTTGTGCAGTTTATGGCTAGAGCTATTTTGCGCGTCGCACTATTTTGTTCAGTTTATCACTCGCGCTATTTTGCGCGTCACACTATTTTGTGCAGTTCACACTCGCGCTATTTTGCGCGTCACACTGTTTTGTGCAGTTTATCACTCGGGCTATTTTGCGCGTGCACTGTTTTTGCGCAGTTCACGCTTGCGCTTTTTGCGCATCACAACTGTTCTATGCAGTTTATCACTGGCGCTATTTGCGGTCCCACTGTTTTGGGCAGTTTACACTCGCGCTATTTGCGCTTGTGCTGTTTGGTGCAGTTGACACTCGCGCTATTTGCGCTTCACCCTGTTTTGTGCAGTTTATCACTCGCGCAATTTTGGCGTCGCACTGTTTTGTGCACTTTATCGCTCGCGCTATTTTGCGCATCGCACTGTTTTGTGCAGTTTATCCCTCGCGCTATTTTTGCGCGTCGCACTGTTTTGTGCAGTTAATCGCTCGCGCTATTTTGCGCGTCGCACTGTTTTGGGCAGTTTACACTCGCCCTATTTTGCCCGTCGCACTGTTTTGTGCAGTTTATCACTGGCGCTATTTTGCACGTCGCACTGTTTTGAGCAGTTTACACTCTCCCTATTTTGCGCGTCGCACTGTTTTGCACAGTTTATCACTCTCGCTATTTTGCGCGTCGCACTGTTCTGTGCAGTTCACACTCGCGCTATTTTGCTCGACCCACTGTTTTGTGCAGTTCATCACTCGCGCTATTTTGCGCGTCGCACTGTTTTGTACAGTTCACACTCGCGCTATTTTGCGCGTCGCGCTGTTTTGTACAGTTTATCACTCGTGCTATTTTGCACTTGGCACTATTTGGTGCAATTCACACTCGTGCTATTTTGCGCTTCGCACTGTCTGGTGCAGTTGACACTCGCGCTATTTTGCGTGTCGCACTTTTTTGGGCAGTTTATGGCTCGATCTATTTTGCGCGTCGCACTGTTTTGTGCAGTTTATCACTCGCGCTATTTTGCGTGTCACACTATTTTGTGCAGTTTATCACTCGATCGATTTTGCGCGTCGCACTGTTTTGTGCAGTTTCGCACTCGCGCTATTTTGCGCGTCGCACTATTTTGTGCAATTTATCACTCGCGCTATTTTCTGATTCGTACTGTTTTGTGCTGTTCACACTCGCACTATTTTCCTCGTCGCACTGTTTTGCGCAGTTTATCACTGGCGCTATTTTGTGCGTCGCACTATTTTGTGCGGTTTACCCTCGCCTTATTTTGCGCTTCGCACTGTGTGGTGTAGTTTATTACTGGCGCTATTTTGCGCGTCGCACTGTTTTGTGCATTTTACCACTCGCACTATTTTGCGCTTCGCACTGTTTGGTGCAGTTGACACTCTCACTATTTTGCGCGTCGCACTGTTTTGTGCAGTTTATGACTGGAGCTATTTTGCGCGTCGCACGGTTTCGTGCAGTTTATCACTCGCGCTATTTTGCGTGTCGCACTGTTTTGTGCAGTTTATCACTCGTGCTATTTTGTGCTTCGCACTGTTTTGTGTAGTTCACACTCGCGCTGTTTTGCGCGTCGCACTGTTTTGCGCAATTTATCACTGGCGCTATTTTGCGCGTCGCACTGTTTTGTGCAATTTACACTCGCGCTATTTTGCGCTTCGCACTGTTTGGTGCAGTACACACTCCTGTTATTTTGCGCGTCGCACGGTTTTGTGCAGTTTATCTCTCGCGCTATTTTACGGGTCGCACTGTTTTGTGCAGTTTATCACTCGCGCTATTTTGCGCGTCGCACTGTTTTGTGTAGTTTATTACTCGCGCTATTTTGCGCTTCACACTGTTTTGTCCAGTTGACACTTGCGCTATTTTGTGCAATTCACACTCGCGCTATTTTGCACGTCGCACTGTTTTGTGCAGTTTATCACACGCGCTATTTTGCGGGTCGCACTGTGTTGTGTAGTGTATCACTCGTACTATTTTGCGCGTCGCACTGTTTTGTGCAGTTTATTACTCGCGTTATTTTGCACTTCGCACTATTTTGTGCAGCAGACACTCGCGCTATTTTGCGCTTCGCACTGTTTGGTGCAGTTGATACTCGCGCTATTTTGCGCGTCACACTGTTTTGTGCAGCTCACACTCGCGCTAATTTGAGCGTCGCATTGTTCTGTGCAGTTTATCACTCGCTAGATTTTGCGCGTCGCACTATTTTGTGCAGTTTATCACTCGCGCTATTTTGCGCGTCGCACTGTTTTGTGCAGTTCAGATTCGCGTCGCACTGTTTTGTGCAGTTTATCGCTCGCGCTATTTTGCGCGTCGTACTGTTTTGCGCAGTTCACGCTTGCGCTATTTTGCGCATCGCACTGTTCTGTGCAGTTTATCACTGGCGCTATTTTGCGCGTCCCACTATTTTGTGCAGTTTACACTCGCGCTATTTTGCGCTTCGCGCTGTTTGGTGCAGTTGACACTCGCGCTATTTTGCGCTTCGCCCTGTTTTGTGCAGTTTATCACTCGTGCAATTTTGCGCGTCGCACTGTTTTGTGCAGTTTATCGCTCGCGCTATTTTGCGCGTCGCACTGTTTTGTGCAGTTTATCCCTCGCGCTATTTTGCGCGTCGCACTGTTTTGTGCAGTTAATCGCTCGCGCTATTTTGCGCGTCGCACTGTTTTGTGCAGTTTACACTCGCCCTATTTTGCGCGTCGCACTGTTTTGTGCAGTTTATCACTCGCGCTATTTTGTGCGTCGCACTGTTTTGGGTAGATTACACTCTCCCTATTTTGCGCGTCGCACTGTTTTGCGCAGTTTATCACTCGCGCTATTTTGCGCGTCGCACTGTTTTGTGCAGTTCACACTCGCGCTATTTCGCGCGACCTACTGTTTTCTGCAGTTTATCACTCGCGCTATTTTGCGCGTCGCACTGTTTTGTACAGTTCACACTCGCGCTATTTTACGCGTCGCGCTGTTTTGTGCAGTTTATCACTCGTGCTATTTTGCGCTTAGCACTGTTTGGTGCAACTCACACTCGTGCTATTTTGTGCTTCGCACTGTTTGGTGCAGTTGACACTCGCGCTATTTTGCGCGTCGCACTTTGTTGTGCACTTTATTACTCGAGCTTTTTGCGCGTCGCACTGTTTTGTGCAGATTATCACTCGCGCTATTTTGCGTGTCGCACTGTTTTGTGCAGTTTATCGATCGATCGATTTTGCGCGACGTACTGTTTTGTGCAGTTTATCACTCGCGCTATTTTGCGCGTCGCACTGTTTTGTGCAGTTTCTCACTTGCGCTATTTTGCGCGTCGCATTGTTTTGTGCAGTTTATCAGTCGCGCTATTTTGTGATTCGTACTGTTTTGTGCTGTTCACACTCGCGCTATTTTCCTCGTCGCACTGTTTTGTGCAGTTTATCACTGGCGCTATTTTACGCGTCGCACTGTTTTGTGAGGTTTACCCTCGCGCTATTTTGCGCTTAGCACTGTTTGGTGCAGTTTATTACTGGCGCTATTTTGCGCGTCGCACTGTTTTGTGCATTTTATCACTCGCACTATTTTGCCCGTCGCACTATTTTGTGCAGTTTATCACTTGCGCTATTTTGCGCATCACACTGTTTTGTGCAGTTTACCACTCGGGCTATTTTGCGCTTCGCACTGTTTGGTGCAGTTGACACTCGCGCTATTTTGCGCGTCGCACTGTTTTGTGCAGTTTATGACTCGAGCTATTTTGCGCCTCGCACTGTTTTGTGCAGTTTATCACTCAAGCTATTTTGCGTGTCGCACTGTTTTGTGTAGTTTATCACTCGTGCTATTTTGTGCTTCGCACTATTTTATGAAGTTCACACTCGCGCTATTTTGCGCGTCGCACTGTTTTGTGCAGTGTGTCATTGGCGCTATTTTGCGCGTCGCACTCTTTTGTGCAGTTTACACTCGTGCTATTTTGCGCTTCGCACTGTCTGGTGCAGTTGATACTTGCGCTATTTTGCGTGTTGCACTGTTTTGTGCAACTCACACTCGTGCTATTTTGCGCGTCGCATTGTTCTGTGCAGTTTATCACTCGCTAGATTTTGCGCGTCGCACTGTTTTGCGCAGTTTACCACTCGCGCTATTTTGCGCGTCGCACTGTTTTGTGCAGTTCATACTCGCGTCGCACTGTTTTGTGCAGTTCATCACTCGCGCTATTTTGCGCGTCGCACTGTTTTGCGCAGTTCACGCTTGCGCCATTTTGTGCATCGCACTGTTCTGTGCAGTTTATCACTGGTGCTATTTTGCGCATCCCACTATTTTGTGCAGTTTACACTCGCGCTATTTTACGCTTCGCACTGTTTGGTGCAGTTGACACTCTCGCTATTTTGCACGACGCACTGTTTTGTGCAGTTTATGACTAGAGCTATTTTGCGCCTCGCACAGTTTTGTGCAATTTATCACTCGCGCTATTTTGCGTGTCGCATTGTTTTGTGCAGTTTATCACTCGTGCTATTTTGTGCTTCGCACTATTTTGTGTAGTTCACACTCGCGCTATTTTGCGCGTCGCACTGTTTTGTGCAGTTTATCACTGGCGCTATTTTGCGCGTCGCACTGTTTTGTGCAGTTTATCACTGGCGCTATTTTGCGCGTCGCACTGTTTTGTGCAGTTTATCACTGGCGCTATTTTGCGCGTCGCACTGTTTTGTGCAGTTTACACTCGCGCTATTTTGCGCTTCGCACTGTTTGGTGCAGTAGACACTCGCGTTATTTTGCGCGTCGCACTGTTTTGTGCAGTTTATCAGTCGCGCTATTTTATGGGTCGCACTGTTTTGTGCAGTTTATCACTCGCGCTATTTTGCGCATCGCACTGTTTTGTGTTGTTTATTACTCGCGCTATTTTGCGCTTCGCACTGTTTTGTCCAGTTGACACTCGAGCTATTTTGTGCAATTCACACTCGCGCTATTTTGCACGTCGCACTGTTTTGTGCAGTTTATCACACGCGCTATTTTGCGGGTCGCACTGTTTTTTGCAGTGTATCACTCGTGCTATTTTGCGCGTCGCACTGTTTTGTGCAGTTTATTACTCGCGTTGTTTTGCGCTTCGCACTGTTTTGTGCAGTAGACACTCGCGCTATTTTGCACTTCGCACTGTTTGGTGCAGTTGATACTTGTGCTATTTTGCGCGTCGCACTGTTTTATGCAGCTCACACTCGCGTTATTTTGAGCGTCGCATTGTTTTGTGCAGTTTATCACTCGCCAGATTTTGCGCGTCGCACTGTTTTGTGCAGTTTATCACTCGCGCTATTTTGCGCGTTGCACTGTTTTGTGCAGTTCGCACTCGCGTCGCACTGTTTTATGCAGTTTATCACTCGCGCTATTTTGCGCGTCGCACTGTTTTGCGCAGTTCACGCTTGCGCTATTTTGCGCATCGCATTGTTCTGTGCAGTTTATCACTGGCGCTATTTTGCGCTTCGCGCTGTTTGGTGCAGTTGACACTCGCGCTATTTTGCGCTTCGCCCTGTTTTGTGCAGTTTATCACACGCGCAATTTTGCGCGTCGAACTGTTTTGTGCAGTTTATCGCTCGTGCTATTTTGCGCGTCGTACTGTTTTGTGCAGTTTATCCCTCGCGCTATTTTGCGCGTCGCACTATTTTGGGCAGTTTACACTCTCCCTATTTTGCCCGTCGCACTGTTTTGTGCAGTTTATCACTCGCGCTATTTTGCGCGTCGCACTGTTTTGGGCAGTTTACAATCTCCCTATTTTGCGCGTCACACTGTTTTGTGCAGTTTATCACTTGCGCTATTTTGCGCGTCGCACTGTTTTGTGCAGTTCACACTCGCGCTATTTTGCGTGACCCACTGTTTTCTGCAGTTTATCACTCGCGCTATTTTGCGCATCGCACTATTTTGTACAGTTCACACTCGCGCTATTTTACACGTCGCGCTGTTTTGTGCAGTTTATCACTCGTGCTATTTTGCGCTTAGCACTGTTTGGTGCAACTCACACTCGTGCTATTTTGTGCTTCGCACTGTTTGGTGCAGTTGACACTCGCGCTATTTTGCGCGTCGCACTTTGTTGTGCAGTTTATTACTCGAGCTTTTTGCGCGTCGCACTGTTTTGTGCAGATTATCACTCACGCTATTTTCCGTGTCGCACTGTTTTGTGCAGTTTATCACTCGATCGATTTTGCGCGACGTACTGTTTTGTGCAGTTTATCACTCGCGCTATTTTGCGCGTCGCACTGTTTTGTGCAGTTTCTCACTCGCGCTATTTTGCGCGTCGCACTGTTTTGTGCAGTTTATCACTCGCGCTATTTTGTGATTCGTACTGTTTTGTGCTGTTCACACTCGCGCTATTTTCCTCGTCGCACTGTTTTGTGCAGTTTATCACTGGCGCTATTTTGCGCGTCGCACTGTTTTGTGCGGTTTACCCTCGCGCTATTTTGCGCTTCGCACTGTTTGGTGCAGTTTATTACTGGCGCTATTTTGCGCGTCGCACTGTTTTGTGCATTTTATCACTCGCACTATTTTGCGGGTCGCACTATTTTGTGCAGTTTATCACTCGCGCTATTTTGCGCATCACACTATTTTGTGCAGTTTACCACTCGGGCTATTTTGCGCTTCTCACTGTTTGGTGCAGTTGACACTCGCGCTATTTTGCGCGTCGCACTGTTTTGTGCAGTTTATGACTCGAGCTATTTTGCTCCTCGCACTGTTTTGTGCAGTTTATCACTCGCGCTATTTTGCGTGTCGCACGGTTTTGTGCAGTTTATCACTCGCGCTATTTTGCGTGTTGCACTGTTTTCTGCAGTTTATCACTCGTGCTATTTTGTGCTTCGCACTGTTTTGTGTAGTTCACACTCGCGCTATTTTGCGCGTCGCACTGTTTTGTGCAGTTTGTCATTGGCGCTATTTTGCGCGTCGCACTCTTTTGTGCAGTTTACACTCGCGCTATTTTGCGCTTCGCACTGTTTGGTGCAGTTGATACTCGCGCTATTTTGCGCGTCGCACTGTTTTGTGCAGCTCACACGCGCGCTATTTTGCACGTCGCATTGTTCTGTGCAGTTTATCACTCGCTAGATTCTGCGCGTCGCACTGTTTTGTGCAGTTTATCACTCGCACTATTTTGCGTGTCGCACTGTTTTGTGCAGTTTATCACTCGCGCTATTTTGCGCGTCGCACTGTTTTGCGCAGTTCACGCTTGCGCTATTTTGTGCATCGCACTGTTCTGTACAGTTTATCACTGGCGCTATTTTGCGCGTCCCACTATTTTGTGCCGTTTACACTCGCGCTATTTTGCGCTTCACGCTGTTTGGTGCAGTTGACA
Source organism: Camellia japonica (assembly GCA_030407325.1). Taxonomy (NCBI): domain Eukaryota; kingdom Viridiplantae; phylum Streptophyta; class Magnoliopsida; order Ericales; family Theaceae; genus Camellia; species Camellia japonica. The sequence continues at coordinate 6,031,985 of JAPPVO010000029.1, forward strand.
CTCGCACTATTTTGCGCTTCGCCCTGTTTTGTGTAGTTTATAACTCGTGCAATTTTGCGTGTCACACTGTTTTGTGCAGTTTATCGCTCGCGCTATTTTGCGTGTCGCACTGTTTTGTACAGTTTATCCCTTGCGCTATTTTGCGCGTCGCACTGTTTTGTGCAGTTAATCGCTCGCGCTATTTTGCGCGTTGCACTGTTTTGGGCAGTTTACACTCGCCCTATTTTGCACGTCGCACTGTTTTGTGTAGTTTATCACTCGCGCTATTTTGCGCGTCGCACTGTTTTGCGCAGTTTATCACTCGCTCTATTTTGCGCGTCGCACTGTTTTGTGCAGTTCACACTCGCGCTATTTTGCGCGACCCACTGTTTTGTACAGTTCACACTCACGCTATATTGCGCGTCGCACTATTTTGGGCAGTTTAAGCTCTCCCTATTTTGCGCGTCGCACTGTTTTGTGCCGTTTATCACTCGCGCTATTTTGCGCGTCGCACTGTTTTGTACAGTTCACACTCACGCTATTTTGTGCGTCGCGCTGTTTTGTGTAGTTTATCACTCGTGCTATTTTGCGCTTAGCACTGTTTGGTGCAACTCACAGTCGTGCTATTTTGTGCTTCGCACTGTTTGGTGCAGTTGACACTCGCGCTATTTTGCGCGTCGCACTTTGTTGTGCAGTTTATTACTCGAGCTTTTTGCGCGTCGCACTGTTTTGTGCAGTTTATCACTCGCGCTATTTTGCGTGTCGCACTGTTTTGTGCTGTTTATCTCTCGATCGATTTTATGCGACGTACTGTTTTGTGCAGTTTATCACTCGCGCTATTTTGCGCGTCGCACTGTTTTGTGCAGTTTCTCACTTGCGCTATTTTGCGCGTCGCATTGTTTTGTGTAGTTTATCACTCGCGCTATGTTGTGATTCGTACTGTTTTGTGCTGTTCACACTCGCGTTATTTTCCTCGTCGCACTGTTTTGTGCAGTTTATCACTGGCGCTATTTTGCGCGTCGCAATGTTTTGTGCGGTTTACCCTCGCGCTATTTTGCGCTTCACACTGTTTGGTGTAGTTTATTACTGGCGCTACTGTTTTGTGCATTTTATCACTCGCACTATTTTGCGGGTCGCACTGTTTTGTGCAGTTTATCACTCGCGCTATTTTGCGCATCACACTATTTTGTGCAGTTTACCACTCGTGCTATTTTGCGCTTCGCACTGTTTGGTGCAGTTGACACTCGCGCTATTTTGCGCGTCGCACTATTTTGTGCAGTTTATGACTCGAGCTATTTTGCGCCTCGCACTGTTTTGTGCAGTTTATCACTCGCGCTATTTTGCGTGTCGCACCGTTTTGTGCAGTTTATCACTCGTCCTATTTTGTGCTTCGCACTGTTTTGTGTAGTTCACACTCGCGCTATTTTGCGCGTCGCACTGTTTTGTGCAGTTTGTCATTGGCGCTATTTTGCGCGTCGCACTCTTTTGTGCAGTTTACACTCGCGCTATTTGGCGCTTCGCACTGTTTGGTGCAGTTGATACTAGCGCTATTTTGCGCGTCGCACTGTTCTGTGCAGCTCACACTCGCGCTATTTTGCGCGTCGTATTGTTCTGTGCAGTTTATCACTCGCTAGATTTTGCGCGTCGCACTGTTTTGTGCAGTTTATCACTCGCGCTATTTTGCGCGTCGCACTGTTTTGTGCAGTTCACACTCGCGTCGCACTGTTTTGTGCAGTTTATCACTCGCGCTATTTTGCGCGTCGCACTGTTTTGCGCAGTCCACGCTTGCGCTATTTTGCGCATCGCACTGTTCTGTGCAGTTTATCACTGGCGCTATTCTGCGCGTCCCACTGTTTTGTGCAGTTTACACTCGCGCTATTTTGCGCTTCGCGCTGTTTGGTGCAGTTGACACTCGCGCTATTTTGCGCTTCGCCCTGTTTTGTGCAGTTTATCACTCGTGCAATTTTGCGCGTCGAACTGTTTTGTGCAGTTTATCGCTCGCGCTATTTTGCACGTCGCACTGTTTTGTGCAGTTTATCCCTCGCGCTATTTTGCACGTCGCACTGTTTTGGGCAGTTTACACTCTCCCTATTTTGCCCGTCGCACTGTTTTGCACAGTTTATCACTCGCGCTATTTTGCGCGTCGCACTGTTTTGTGCAGTTCACACTCGCGCTATTTTGCGCGACCCACTGTTTTCTGCAGTTTATCACTCGCGCTATTTTGCGCGTCGCACTGTTTTGTACAGTTCACACTCGCGCTATTTTACGCGTCACGCTGTTTTGTGCAGTTTATCACTCGTGCTATTTTGCGCTTAGCATTGTTTGGTTCAACTCACACTCGTGCTATTTTGTGCTTCGCACTGTTTGGTGCAGTTGGCACTCGCGCTATTCTGCGCGTCGCACTTTGTTGTGCAGTTTATTACTCGAGCTTTTTGCGCGTTGCACTATTTTGTGCAGATTATCACTCGCGCTATTTTGCGTGTCGCACTGTTTTGTGCAGTTTATCACTCGATCGATTTTGCGCGACATACTGTTTTGTGCAGTTTATCACTCGCGCTATTTTGCGCGTCGTACTGTTTTGTGCAGTTTCTCACTTGCGCTATTTTGCGCGTCGCACTGTTTTGTGCAGTTTATCACTCGCGCTATTTTCTGATTCATACTGTTTTGTGCTGTTCACACTCGCGCTATTTTCCTCGTCGCACTGTTTTGTACAGTTTATCACTGGCGCTATTTTGCGCGTCGCACTGTTTTCTTCGGTTTACCCTCGCGCTATTTTGCGCGTCGCACTGTTTGGTGCAGTTTATTACTGGCGCTATTTTGCGCGTCGCACTGTTTTCTGCATTTTATCACTCGCACTATTTTGCGGGTCGCACTATTTTGTGCAGTTTATCACTCGTGCTATTTTGCGCATCACACTGCTTTGTGCAGTTTACCACTCGTGCTATTTTGCGCTTCGCACTGTTTGGTGCAGTTGACACTCAAGCTATTTTCCGCGTCGCACTGTGTTGTGCAGTTTATGACTCGAGCTTTTTTGCTCCTCGCACTGTTTTGTGCAGTTTATCGCTGGCGCTATTTTGCGTGTCGCACTGTTTTGTGCAGTTTATCACTCGTGCTATTTTGTGCTTCGCACTGTTTTGTGTAGTTCACACTCGCGCTATTTTGCGCATCGCACTGTTTTGTGCAGTTTGTCATTGGCGCTATTTTGCGCGTCGCACTCTTTTGTGCAGTTTACACTCACGCTATTTTGCGCTTTGCACTGTTTGGTGCAGTAGACACTCGCGTTATTTTGCGCGTCGCTCTGTTTTACGCAGTTTATCACTCGCGCAATTTTACGGGTCGCACTGTTTTGTGCAGTTTATCACTCGCGCTATTTTGCGAGTCGCACTGTTTTGTGCAGTTTGTCACTCGCGCTATTTTGCGTGTCGCACTCTTTAAGCAGTTTATCACTCGATCGATTTTGCGCGACGTACTGTTTTGTGCAGTTTATCACTCGCGCTATTTTGTGCGTCGCACTGTTTTGTGCAGTTTCTCACTCGCGCTATTTTGCGCGTCGCACTGTTTCGTGCAGTTTATCACTCGTGCTATTTTGTGATTCGTACTATTTTGTGCTGTTCACACTCGCGCTATTTTCCTCGTCGCACTGTTTTGTGCAGTTTATCACTGGCGCTATTTTACGCGTCGCACTGTTTTGTGCGGTTTACCCTTGCGCTAATTTACGCTTCGCACTGTTTGGTGCAGTTTATTACTGGCGCTATTTTGCGCGTCGCACTGTTTTGTGCATTTTATCACTCGCACTATTTTGCGGGTCGCACTATTTTGTGCAGTTTATCACTCGCGCTATTTTGCGCATCACACTGTTTTGTGCAGTTTACGACTCATGCTATTTTGCGCTTCGCATTGTTTGGTGCAGTTGACACTCGCGCTATTTTGCGCGTCGCACTGTTTTGTGCAGTTTATGACTCGAGCTATTTTGCGCCTCGCACTGTTTTGTGCAGTTTATCACTCGCGCTATTTTACGTGTCGCACTATTTTGCGCAGTTTATCACTCGTGCTATTTTGTGCTTCGCACTGTTTTGTGTAGTTCACACTCGCGCTATTTTGCGCGTCGCACTATTTTGTGCAGTTTATCACTGGCGCTATTTTGCGCGTCGCACTGTTTTGTACAGTTTACACTCGCGCTATTTTGCGCTTCGCACTGTTTGGTGCAGTAGACACTCGCGTTACTTTGCCCGTCGCACTGTTTTGTGCAGTTGATCACTCGCGCTATTTTACGGGTCGCATTGTTTTGTGCAGTTTATCACTCGCGTTATTTTGTGTGTCGCACTGTTTTGTGCAGTTTATTACTGGCGCTATTTTGTGCTTCGCACTATTTTGTCCAGTTGACACTTGCGCTATTTTGCGCGTCGCACTATTTTGTGAAATTCACACTCGCGCTATTTTGCACGTCGCACTGTTTTGTGCAGTTTATCACTCGCGCTATTTTGCGGGTCACACTGTTTTGTGCAGTGTATCACTCGTGCTATTTTGCGGGTCGCACTGTTTTGTGCAATTTATTACTCGCGTTATTTTGCGCTTCGCACTGTTTTGTGCTGGAGACACTCGCGCTATTTTGCGCTTCGCACTGTTTGGTGCAGTTGACACTCGCGCTATTTTGCGCGTTGCACTGTTTTGTGCAGTTTATAAGTCAAGCTATTTTGCGCCTCGCACTGTTTTGTGCAGTTTATCACTCGCGCTATTTTGCGTGTCGCACTGTTTTGTGCAGTTTATCACTGGTGCTATTTTGTGCTTCGCACTGTTTTGTGTAGTTCACAGTCGCGCTATTTTGTGCAGTTTATCACTCGCGCTATTTTGCGCGTCGCACTGTTTTGGGCAGTTTACACTCGCCCTATTTTTCGCGTCGCACTGTTTTGTGCCGTTTATCACTCGCGCTACTTTGCGCGTCGCACTGTTTTGGGCAGTTTACACTCTCCAAATTTTGCGCGTCGCACTGTTTTGCGTTGTTTATCACTCGCGCTATTTTGCGCGTCGCACTGTTTTGTGCAGTTCACACTCGCGCTATTTTGCGCGACCCACTGTTTTGTGCAGATTATCACTCGCGCTATTTTGCACGTCGCACTGTTTTCTGCAGTTCACACTCGCGCTATTTCGCTGGACCCACTGTTTTGTGCAGTGTATCACTCGCGCTATTTTGCGCGTCGCACTGTTTTGTGCCGTTCACACTCGTGCTATTTTGGGCGTCGCACTGTTTTGTGCAGTTCACACTCCCACTATTTTCGGCGTCGCACTGTTTTGTGCAGTTCACACTCGTGCTATTTTGCACGTCGCACTGTTTTGTGCAGTTTATCACTCGCACGATTTTGCGCGTCGAACAGTTTTGTGCAGTGTATCACTCGCGCTATTTTGCGCGTCGCACTATTTTGTGCAGTTCACACTCGCGCTATTTTGGGCGTCGCACGGTTTTGTGCAGTTCACACTCGCGCTATTTTGCGCGTCGCATTGTTTTGTGCAGTTTATCACTCGCGCTATTTTGCGCTTCACACTGTTTTGTGCAGTTTATCACTCGAGCTATTTTCCGCGTTGCGCTATTTTGGGATTCGCACTGTTTTTTGCAGTTCACACTCTCGCAATTTTGCGCGTCGCACAGTTTTTTGCAGTTCACAATCGCGCTATTTTGTGCGTCGCTCTGTTTTGTGCAGTTTATCACTCGTGCTATTTTGTGATTCGTACTATTTTGTGCTGTTCACACTGTGCTATTTTCCTCGTCGCACTGTTTTGTGCAGTTTATCACTGGCGCTATTTTGCGCGTCGCACTGTTTTGTGCGGTTTACCCTCGCGCTATTTTACGCGTCGCACTGTTTGGTGCAGTTTATTACTGGCGCTATTTTGCGCGTCGCACTGTTTTGTGCATTTTATCACTCGCACTATTTTGCGGGTCGCACTATTTTGTGCAGTTTATCACTCGCGCTATTTTGCGCATCACACTGTTTTGTGCAGTTTACCACTCATGCTATTTTGCGCTTCGCATTGTTTGGTGCAGTTGACACTCGCGCTATTTTGCGCATCGCACTGTTTTGTGCAGTTTATGACTCGAGCTATTTTGCGCCTCGCACTGTTTTGTGCCGTTTATCACTCGCACTATTTTACGTGTCGCACTGTTTTGCGCAGTTTGTCACTCGTGCTATTTTGTGCTTCGCACTGTTTTGTGTAGTTCACACTTGCGCTATTTTGCGCGTCGCACTATTTTGTGCAGCTTGTCACTGGCGCTATTTTACGCGTCACACTGTTTTGTACAGTTTACACTCGCGCTATTTTGCGCCTCGCACTGTTTGGTGCAGTAGACACTCGCTTTATTTTGCCCGTCGCACTGTTTTGTGCAGTTTATCACTCGCGCTATTTTACGGGTCGCACTGTTTTGTGCAGTTTATCACTCGCGCTATTTTGCGCGTCGCACTGTTTTGTGCAGTTTATTACTCGCGCTATTTTGCGCTTCGCACTGTTTTGTCCAGTTGACACTCGCGCTATTTTGCGCGTCGCACTATTTTGTGCAATTCACACTCGCGCTATTTTGCGCGTCGCACTGTTTTGTGCAGTTTATCACTCGCGCTATTTTGCGGGTCGCACTATTTTGTGCAGTGTATCACTCGTGCTATTTTGCGCGTCGCACTGTTTTGTGCAGTTTATTACTCGCGTTATTTTGCGCTTCGCACTGTTTTGTGCAGTAGACACTCGCGCTATTTTGCGCTTCGCACTGTTTGGTGCAGTTGACACTCGCGCTATTTTGCGCGTCGCACTGTTTTGTGCAGTTTATGACTCAAGCTATTTTGCGCCTCACACTGTTTTGTGCAGTTTATCACTCGCGCTATTTTGCGTGTCGCACTATTTTGTGCAGTTTATCACTGGTGCTATTTTGTGCTTCACACTGTTTTGTGTAGTTCACACTTGCGCTATTTTGCGCATCGCACTGTTTTGTGCAGTTTATCACTCGCGCTATTTTGCTCGTCGCACTGTTTTGGGTAGTTTACACTCGCCCTATTTTTCGAGTTGCATTGTTTTGTGCAGTTTATCACTCGCGCTATTTTGCGCGTCGCACTGTTTTGGGCAGTTTACACTCTCCCAATTTTACGCGTCGCACTGTTTTGCGTAGTTTATCACTCGCGCTATTTTGCGCGTCGCACTGTTTTGTGCAGTTCACACTCGCGCTATTTTGCGCGACCCACTGTTTTGTGCAGTTCATCACTCGCGCTATTTTGCGCATCGCACTGTTTTCTGCAGTTCACACTCGCGCTATTTTGCTGGACCCACTGTTTTGTGCAGTTCATCACTCGCGCTATTTTGCGCGTCGCACTGTTTTCTGCAGTTCACACTCTCGCTATTTTGCTGGACCCACTGTTTTATGCAGTGTATCACTCGCGCTATTTTGCGCGTCGCACTGTTTTCTGCAGTTCACACTCTCGCTATTTTGCTGGACCCACTGTTTTATGCAGTGTATCACTCGCGCTATTTTGCGCGTCGCACTGTTTTGTGCAGTTCACACTCGCGCTATTTTGCGCGACCCACTGTTTTGTGCAGTTCATCACTCGCGCTATTTTGCGCGTCGCACTGTTTTCAGCAGTTCACACTCTCGCTATTTTGCTGGACCCACTGTTTTATGCAGTGTATCACTCGCGCTATTTTGCGCGTCGCACTGTTTCGTGCAGTTCACACTCGCGCTATTTTGGGCGTCGCACAGTTTTGTGCAGTTCACACTCCCGCTATTTTGGGCGTCGCCCTGTTTTGTGCAGTTCACACTCGTGCTATTTTGCGCGTCGCTCTGTTTTGTGCAGTTTATCACTCGCGCGATTTTGCGCGTCGAATAGTTTTGCGCAGTATCACTCGCGCTATTTTGCGCGTCGCACTATTTTGTGTTGTTCACACTCATGCTATTCTGGGCGTCGCACGGTTTTGTGCAGTTCACACCCGCGCTATTTTGCGCGTCGCTCTAATTTGTGCAGTTTATCACTCGCGCTATTTTGCGCTTCGCACTGTTTTGTTCAGTTTATCACTCGCGTTATTTTCCGCGTCGCGCTGTTTTGTGCAGTTTATCACTCGCGCTATTTTGCGCGTCGTCCTGTTTTGTGCAGTTTATCACTCGTGCTATTTTGGGATTCGCACTGTTTTTTGCAATTCACACTCGCGCTATTTTGCGCGTCTCACTGTTTTGTGTAGTTCATCACTCGCGCTATTTTGCGCGTCGCACTAATTTGTGCAGTTTATCACTCGTGCTATTTTGCGCTTCGCACTGTTTGGTGCAGTTGACACTCGCGCTATTTTGGGCGTCGCACTTTTTTGTGCAGTTTATTACTCGAGCTATTTTGCGCGTCGCACTGTTTTGTGCAGTTTATCACTCGCGCTATTTTGCGTGTCGCACTGTTTTGTGCGGTTTATCACTCGATCGATTTTGCGCGACGTACTGTTTTGTGCAGTTTATCACTCACGCTATTTTGCGCGTCGCACTGTTTTGCGCAGTTCACGCTCGCGCTATTTTGCGTATCGCACTATTTTGTGCAGTTTATCACTGGCGCTATTTTGCGCGTCGCATTGTTTTGTGTAGTTTACACTCGCGCTATTTTGCGCTTCGAGCTGTTTGGTGCAGTTGACACTCGCGCTATTTTGCGCATCGCCCTATTTTGTGCAGTTTATCACTCGCGCTATTTTGCGCGTCGCACTATTTTGTGCAGTTAATCGCTCGCGCTATTTGGCGCGTCGCACTGTTTTGTGCAGTTCACACTCGCGCAATTTTGCGCGTCGCTCTGTTTTGTGCAGTTTATCACTCGCGCTATTTTGCGCTTCGCACTGTTTTGTGCAGTTCACACTCACGTTATTTTGTGCGTCGCACTGTTTTGTGCAGTTTATCACTCGCGCTATTTTGCGCGTCGCACTGTTTTGTGCAGTTTATCACTCGTGCTATTTTGGGCGTCGCACTGTATTGTGCAGTTTATCGCTCGCGCTATTTTGTGATTCGCACTGTTTTGTGCAGTTCACACTCGTGCTACTTTGCTCGCCGCACTGTTTTGTGCAGTTTATCGCTGGCGCTATTTTGCGCGTCGCACTGTTTTGATCGGTTTACTCTCGTGCTATTTTGCGCCTCGCACTGTTTGGTGCAGTTGACACTCGCGCTATTTTGCGCGTCGCACTGTTTTGTGTAGTTTAGCACTCGCGCTATTTTGCGGGTCGCACTATTTTTTACAGTTTATCACTCGCGCTATTTTGCGCGTCGCACCGTTTTGTGCAGTTTATCACTCGTGCTATTTTGCGCTTCGCACTGTTTGGTGCGGTTGACACTCGCGCTATTAATTGCGTCGCTTTATTTTGTGCAGTTTATTGCTCGCGCAATTTTGCGCGTCGCACTGTTTTTTGCAGTTTACCACTCGTGCTGTTTTGCGTGTCGCATTGTTATGTGCAGTTTATCACTCGCGCTACTTTGTGCTTCGCACAGTTTTGTGTAGTTCACACTCGCGCTATTTTGCGCGTCGCACTGTTTTGTGCAGTTTATCGCTGGCGCTATTTTGCGCGTCGCACTATTTTGTGCAGTTTACACTCGCGCTATTTTGCGCTTTGCACTGTTTGGTGCAATTGACACTCGCGTTATTCTGCGCGTCGCACTATTTTGTGCAGTTTATCACTCGCGCTATTTTACGTGTCGCACTGTTTTGTCCAGTTTATCACTCGCGCTATTTTGCGCGTCGCACGGTTTTGTGCAGTTTATTACTCGCGCTATTTTGCACTTCGCACTGTTTTGTGCAGTTGACACTCGCGCTATTTTGCGTGTCGCACTGTTTTGTACAGTTCACACTCGCGCTATTTTGCGCGTCGCACTGTTTTGTGCAGTTTATCACTCGTGCTATTTTGTGCTGTTCACACTCACGCTATTTTGCGCGTCGCTCTGTTTCGTGCAGTTTATCACTCGCGCTATTTTGCGCTTCGCACTGTTTTGTGCTGTTCACACTCGCGCTATTTTGCGCATCGCACTATTTTGTGCAGTTTATCACTCGCGCTGTTTTGCGCATCGCACTGTTTTCTGCAGTTTATCACTCGTGCTATTTTGTGCTTCGCACTGTTTGGTGCGGTTGACACTCACGCTATTTTTCGCGTCGCTTTATTTTGTGCAGTTTATTGCTCGCGCAATTTTGCGCGTCGCACTGTTTTGTGCAGTTTATCACTCGTGTTGTTTTGCGGGTCGCATTGTTATGTGCAGTTTATCACTCGCGCTACTTTGTGCTTCGCACAGTTTTGTGTAGTTCACACTCGCGCTATTTTGCGCGTCGCACTGTTTTGTGCAGTTTATCGCTGGCGCTATTTTGCGCGTCGCACTATTTTGTGCAGTTTACACTCGCGCTATTTTGCGCTTCGCACTGTTTGGTGCAATTGACACTCGCGTTATTTTGCGCGTCGCACTGTTTTGTGCAGTTTATCACTCGCGCTATTTTACGTGTCGCACTGTTTTGTGCAGTTTATCACTCGCGCTATTTTGCGCGTTGCACGGTTTTGTGCAGTTTATTACTCGCGCTATTTTGCGCTTCGCACTGTTTTGTGCAGTTGACACTTGCGCTATTTTGCATGTCGCACTGTTTTGTACAGTTCACACTCGCGCTATTTTGCGCGTCGCACTGTTTTGTGCAGTTTATCACTCGTGCTATTTTGCGCTTAGCACTGTTTGGTGCAATTCATAGTCGCGCTATTTTGCGCGTCGCACGATTTGTGCAGTTTATCACTCGCGCTATTTTGCGGGTCACACTATTTTGTGCAGTTTATCCCTCGCGCTATTTTGCGCGTCACACTGTTTTGTGCAGTTTATCACTCGCGCTATTTTTCACGTCGCACTGTTTTGGGCAGTTTACACTCGCGCTATTTTGCACGTCGCATTGTTTAGCGCAGTTTGTCACTCGGGTTATTTTGCGCGTCGCAGTGTTTTGTGCAGTTGACACTCGCACTATTTTGCACTACGCACTATTTGGTGCAGTTGAGACTCGCGCTATTTTGCGCGTCGCACTATTTTGTGCAGTTCACACTCGCGCAATTTTGCGCATCGCACAGTTTTGTGCAGTTTATCACTCGCGCAATTTTGCACTTCGCACTCTTTGGTGCAGTTGACACTCGCGTTATTTTGCGCGTCACACTGTTTTGTGCAGTTTATCACTCGCTCTATTTTACAGATCGCACTGTTTTGTGCAGTTTATCACTCGCACTATTTTGCGCGTCGCACGATTTTGTGCAGTTTATTACTCGCGCTATTTTGCGCTTCGCACTATTTTATGCAGTTGACACCCGCGCTATTTTGCGCGTCGCACTATTTTGTGCAGTTCACACTCGCGCTATTTTGCGCGTCACACTGTTTTGTGCAGTTTATCTCTCGTGCTATTTTGCGCTTAGCACGGTTTGGTGCAATTCACACTTGCGCTATTTTGCGCGTCGCACTGTTTTGTGCAGTTTGTCACTCGCGCTATTTTGCGGGTCACACTGTTTTGTGCAGTTTATCTCTCACGCTATTTTGTGCATCGCACTATTTTGTGCAGTTTACACTCGGGCTATTTTGCGCGTCGCAGTGTTTTGTGCAGTTGACACTCGCGCTATTTTGCGCGACGCACTGTTTGGTGCCGTTGACAATCGCGCTATTTTGCGCGTCGCACAGTTTTGTGCTGTTTATCACTCGCGCGATTTTGCGCGTCGCACTGTTTTGTGCAGTTTATCACTCGCGCTATTTTCCGCATCGCACTTTTTGTGCTGTTCACACTCGCGCTATTTTGCGCGTCACACTCTTTTGTGCAGTTCACACTCGCGCCATTTTGTGCGTCGCACTATTTTGTGCAGTTTATCACTCGCGCTATTTTGTGATTCGTATTGTTTTGTGCTGTTCACACTCGCGCTATTTTCCTCGTCGCACTGTTTTGTGCAATTTATCACTAGCGCTATTTTGCGCGTCGCACTGTTTTGTGTGGTTTACCCTCGCGCTATTTTGTGCTTCGGACTGTTCGGTGCAGTTTTTTACTAGCGGTATTTTGCGCGTCGCACTGTTTTGTGCAGTTTATCACTCGCGCTATTTTGTGGGTCGCACTATTTTGTGCAGTTTATCACTCGCGCTATTTTGAGCGTCGCACTGTTTTGTGCAGTTTACTACTCGTGCTATTTTGCGCTTCGCACTGTTTGGTGCAGTTGACACTCGCGCTATTTTGCGCGTCGCACTGTTTTGTGCAGTTTATTACTCGAGCTATTTTGCGCGTCGCACTGTTTTGTGCAGTTTATCACTCGCGCTATTTTGCGTGTCGCACAGTTTTGTGCAGTTTATCACTCGCGCTATTTTGCGCGTCGCACTATTTTGTGCAGTTAATCGCTCGCGCTATTTGGCGCGTCGCACTGTTTTGTGCAGTTCACACTCGCGCAATTTTGCGCGTCGCTCTGTTTTGTGCTGTTTATCACTCGCGCTATTTTGCGCTTCGCACTGTTTTGTGCAGTTCACACTCGCGTTATTTTGCGCGTCGCACTGTTTTGTGCAGTTTATCACTCGCGCTATTTTGCGCGTCGCACTGTTTTGTGCAGTTTATCACTCGTGCTATTTTGGGCGTCGCACTGTATTGTGCAGTTTATCGCTCGCGCTATTTTGTGATTCGCACTGTTTTGTGCAGTTCACACTCGCGCTACTTTGCTCGCCGCACTGTTTTGTGCATTTTATCGCTGGCGCTATTTTGCGCGTCGCACTGTTTTGATCGGTTTACTCTCGTGCTATTTTGCGCCTCGCACTGTTTGGTGCAGTTGACACTCGCGCTATTTTGCGCGTCGCACTGTTTTGTGTAATTTAGCACTCGCGCTATTTTGCGGGTCGCACTATTTTTTGCAGTTTATCACTCGCGCTATTTTTGCGCGTCGCACCGTTTTGTGCAGTTTATCACTCGTGCTATTTTGCGCTTCGCACTGTTTGGTGCGGTTGACACTCGCGCTATAATTGCTCGCTTTATTTTGTGCAGTTTATTGCTCGCGCAGTTTTTGCGCGTCGCACATGTTTTTTGCAGTTTACCCACTCGTGCTGTTTTGCGTGCGCATTGTTATGTGCAGTTTATCACTCGCGCTACTTTGTGCTTCGCACAGTTTTGTGTAGTTCCCACTCGCGCTATTTTGCGCGTCGCACTGTTTGTGCAGTTTATCGCTGGCGCTATTTTGCGCGTCGCACTATTTTGTGCAGTTTACACTCGCGCAATTTTGCCGTCGCTACTGTTCTTTGTGCAGTTTATCACTCGCGCTATTGCGCTTCGCACTGTTTGTGAATTCACACTCGCGTTATTTTGCGCGTCGCACTGGTTTGTGCAGTTTATCACTCGCGCTTTTGCGCGGTCGCACTGTTTTGTGCAGTTATCTCGTGCTATTTTGGGCGTCGCACTGTATTGTGCAGTTTATCGCTCGCGCTATTTGTGATTCGCACTGTTTTGTGCAGTTCACACTCGCGCTACTTTGCTCGCCGCACTGTTTTGTGCAGTTATCGCTTGGCGCTATTTTGCGCGTCGCAGCTGTTCTTGATCGGTTTACTCTCGTGCTATTTTTGCGCCTCGCACTGTTTGGTGCAGTTGACACTCGCGCTATTTTTGCGCGTCGCACTGTTTTGTGTAGTTTAGCACGTCGCCGCGTATCTTGTGCGGGTCCACTATTTTTTGCTGTTTATCACTCGCGCTATTTTGCGCGTCGCCACCGTTTTGTGCAGTTTATCACTCGTGCTATTTTGCGCTTCGCACTGTTTGTCGGTTGACACTCGCGCTATTAATTGCGTCGCTTATTATTTTGTGCAGTTTATTGCTCGCGCAATTTTGCGCGTCGCACTGTTTTTTGCAGTTTACACTCGCTGCCTGTTTTGCGTGTCGCATTGTTATGTGCAGTTTATCACTCGCGCTACTTGCTTTGCTTTGCACAGTTTTGTGTAGTTCACACTCGCGCTATTTTGCGCGTCGCACTGTTTTGTGCAGTTTATCGCTGGCGCTGTTTTGCGCGTCGCACTATTTTGTGCAGTTTACACTCGCGCTATTTTGCGCTTCGCACTGTTTGGTGCAATTGACACTCGCGTTATTCTGCGCGTCGCACTATTTTGTGCAGTTTATCACTCGCGCTATTTTACGTGTCGCACTGTTTTGTCCAGTTTATCACTCGCGCTATTTTGCGCGTCGCACGGTTTTGTGCAGTTTATTACTCGCGCTATTTTGCACTTCGCACTGTTTTGTGCAGTTGACACTCGCGCTATTTTGCGTGTCGCACTGTTTTGTACAGTTCACACTCGCGCTATTTTGCGCGTCGCACTGTTTTGTGCAGTTTATCACTCGTGCTATTTTGTGCTGTTCACACTCACGCTATTTTGCGCGTCGCTCTGTTTCGTGCAGTTTATCACTCGCGCTATTTTGCGCTTCGCACTGTTTTGTGCTGTTCACACTCGCGCTATTTTGCGCATCGCACTATTTTGTGCAGTTTATCACTCGTGCTGTTTTGCGCATCGCACTATTTTCTGCAGTTTATCACTCGTGCTATTTTGTGCTTCGCACTGTTTGGTGCGGTTGACACTCACGCTATTTTTCGCGTCGCTTTATTTTGTGCAGTTTATTGCTCGCGCAATTTTGCGCGTCGCACTGTTTTGTGCAGTTTACATCGTGTTGTTTTGCGCGGTCGCATTGTTATGTGCAGTTTATCATCGCGCTACTTGTGCTTCGCACAGTTTTGTGTAGTTCACACTCGCGCTATTTTGCGCGTCGCACTGTTTTGTGCAGTTTATCACTGGCGCTATTTTGCGCGTCGCACTATTTTGTGCAGTTTACACTCGCGCTATTTTGCGCTTCGCACTGTTTGGTGCAATTGACACTCGCGTTATTTTGCGCGTCGCACTGTTTTGTGCAGTTTATCACTCGCGCTATTTTACGTTTCGCACTGTTTGTGCAGTTTATCACTCGCGCTATTTTGCGCGTTGCACGGTTTGTGCAGTTTATTACTCTCGCGCTATTTGCGCTTCCCACTGTTTTGTGCAGTTGACACTTGCGCTTTTTGCGTGTCGCACTGTTTTGTACAGTTCACACTCGCGCTATTTTGCGCGTCGCACTGTTTTTGCAGTTTATCACTCGTGCTATTTTGCGCTTAGCACTGTTTGGTTGCAATTCATAGTCGCGCTATTTTGCGCGTCGCAAGATTTGTGCAGTTTATCACTCGCGCTATTTTGCGGGTCACACTGTTTTGTGCAGTTTATCCCTCGCGCTATTTTGCGCGTCACACTGTTTTGTGCAGTTTATCACTCGCGCTATTTTTCGCGTCGCACTATTTTGGGCAGCTTACACTCGCGCTATTTTGCACGTCGCATTGTTTTGCGCAGTTTGTCACTCGGGCTATTTTGCGCGTCGCAGTGTTTTGTGCAGTTGACACTCGCGCTATTTTGCACTACGCACTATTTGGTGCAGTTGAGACTCGCGCTATTTTGCGTGTCGCACTATTTTGTGCAGTTCACACTCGCGCAATTTTGCGCATTGCACAGTTTTGTGCAGTTTATCACTCGCGCAATTTTGCACTTCGCACTCTTTGGTGCAGTTGACACTCGCGTTATTTTGCGTGTCACACTGTTTTGTGCAGTTTATCACTCGCTCTATTTTACAGATCGCACTGTTTTGTGCAGTTTATCACTCGCACTATTTTGCTCGTCGCACGATTTTGTGCAGTTTATTACTCGCGCTATTTTGCGCTTCGCACTATTTTATGCAGTTGACACTCGCGCTATTTTGCGCGTCGCACTGTTTTGTGCAGTTCACACTCGCGCTATTTTGCGCGTCACACTGTTTTGTGCAGTTTATCTCTCGTGCTATTTTGCGCTTAGCACGGTTTGGTGCAATTCACACTTGCACTATTTTGCGCGTCGCACTGTTTTGTGCAGTTTGTCACTCGCGCTATTTTGCGGGTCACACTGTTTTGTGCAGTTTATCTCTCGCGCTATTTTGTGTGTCGCACTATTTTGTGCAGTTTACACTCGGGCTATTTTGCGCGTCGCAGTGTTTTGTGCAGTTGACACTCGCGCTATTTTGCGCTACGCACTGTTTGGTGCCGTTGACAATCGCGCTATTTTGCGCGTCGCACAGTTTTGTGCTGTTTATCACTCGCGCGATTTTGCGCGTTGCACTGTTTTGTGCAGTTTATCACTCGCGCTATTTTCCGCGTCGCACTTTTTGTGCTGTTCACACTCGCGCTATTTTGCGCGTCACACTCTTTTGTGCAGTTCACACTCGCGCTATTTTGTACGTCGCACTATTTTGTGCAGTTTATCACTCGCGTTATTTTGTGATTCGTATTGTTTTGTGCTGTTCACACTCGCGCTATTTTCCTCGTCGCACTGTTTTGTGCAGTTTATCACTAGCGCTATTTTGCGCATCGCACTGTTTTGTGCGGTTTACCCTCGCTATTTTGTGCTTCGGACTGTTTGGTGCAGTTTTTTACTAGCGGTATTTTGCGCGTCACACTGTTTTGTGCAGTTTATCACTCGCGCTATTTGTGGGTCGCACTATTTTGTGCAGTTTATCACTCGCGCTATTTAAGCGTCGCACTGTTTTGTGCAGTTTACTACTCGTGCTATTTGCGCTTCGCACTGTTTGTGCAGTTGACACACTCGCGCTATTTTGCGCGTCGCACTGTTTGTGCAGTTTATTACTCGAGCTATTTTGCGCGTCGCATGTTTGTGCAGTTATCACTCGCGCTACTTTGCGCGTCGCACTGTTTTGTGCAGTTTATCACTCGCGCTATTTTGCGTGTCGCACAGTTTTGTGCAGTTTATCACTCGTGCTATTTTGTGTTTCGCATTGTTTTGTGTAGTTCACACTCGCGCTATTTTGCGCGTCGCACCGTTTTCTGCAGTTTATCACTGGCGCTATTTTGCGCGTCGCACTGTTTTGTGCAGTTTACACTCGCGCTATTTTACGGGTCGCACTGTTTTGTGCAGTTTATCACTGGCGCTATTTTGCGCGTCGCACTGTTTTGTGCAGCTTATTACTC
The DNA here is from genome assembly GCA_030407325.1 of Camellia japonica. NCBI lineage: Eukaryota > Viridiplantae > Streptophyta > Magnoliopsida > Ericales > Theaceae > Camellia > Camellia japonica. Next base: position 6,048,992 of record JAPPVO010000029.1, read on the forward strand.
GCGCTATTTTGCGGGTCGCACTGTTTGGTGCAGTAGACACCCGCGTTATTTTGCGCGTCGCACTGTTTTGTGCAGTTTATCACTCGCGCTATTCTGCGGGTCGCACTGTTTTGTGCAGTTTATCACTCGTGCTATTTTGCGCGTCACACTGTTTTGTGCAGTTTATTACTCGAGCTATTTTGCGCGTCGCACTGTTTTGTGCAGTTTATCACTCGCGCTATTTTGCGTGTCACACTGTTTTGTGCAGTTTATCACTCGTGCTATTTTGTGTTTCGCACTGTTTTGTGCAGTTCACACTCGCGCTATTTTGGGCGTCGCACTGCTTTGTGCAGTTGATAGACGCGCTATTTTGCGCGTCGCACTGTTTTGTGCAGTTCACACTCGCGCTATTTTGCACGTCGCACTGTTTTGTTCTGTTTATCACTCGTGCTATTTTGCGCGTCGCACTGTTTTGTGCAGTATACCAAACCAAACCAAACCAAGCCTTAAGTCCCATCACTCGTGCTATTTTGCGCGTCGCACTGTTTTGTGCAGTATACACTCGCGCTATTTTGCACTTCGCACTGTTTGGTGCAGTTGACACTCGCGTCATTTTGTGCGTCGCACTGTTTTGTCTAGTTTATCACTCGCGCTATTTTGCGGGTCGCACTATTTTGTGCAGTTTATCACTCGCGCTATTTTGTGCGTCGCACTGTTTTGTGCAGTTTACAGTCGTGCTATTTTCCGCGTCGCACTGTTTTGTGTTGTGTATCACTGGCGCTATTTTGCGCGTCGCACTGTTTTGTGCAGTTTATCACTCGTGCTATTTTTGCGCTTCGTACTGTTTGGTGCGGTTGACACTCGCGCTATTTTGCGCGTCGCACCGATTTATACAGTTTATTACTCGCGCTATTTTACTCGTCGCACTGTTTTGTGCAATTTATCACTCGCGTTATTTTCTGCTTCGCACAGTTTTGTGTAGTTCACACTCGCGCTATTTTGCGCGTCGAACTGTTTTGTGCAGTTTATCACTGGCGCTATTTTGCGCGTCGCACTGTTTTGTGTTGTTCACACTCACACTATTTTGCGCTTCGCACTCTTTGGTGCAATTGACACTCGCGTTATTTTGCGCATCGCACTGTTTTGTGCAGCGTTATTTTGCGCGTCGCACTGTTTTGCGCAATTTATCACTCGCGCTATTTTACGGGTCGCACTATTTTGTGCAGTTTATCACTCGCGCTATTTTGCGCGTCGCACTGTTTTGTGCAGTTTATTACTCGCGCGATTTTGCGCTTCGCACTGTTTTGTGCAGTTGACAATCGCGCTATTTTGCGCGTTGCACTGTTTTGTGCAGTTGGCACTCGCGCTATTTTGCACGTCGCACTGCTTTGTGCAGTTGCCGCACGCGCTATTTTGCGCGTCGCACTATTTTGTGTAGTTCACACTTGCGCAATTTTGCGCGTCGCACTGTTTTGTGTAGTTTATCACTGGCGCTATTTTGCGCGTTGCACTGTTTTGTGCAGTTTACACTCGCCCTATTTTGCGCTTCGCACTGTTTGGTGCAGTTGACACTCGCGTTATTTTGCACGTCGCACTGTTTTGTGCAGCGTTATTTTGCGCGTCGCACTGTTTTGTGCAGTTTATCACTCGCGCTATTTTACGGGTCGCACTGTTTTGTGCAGTTTATCACTCGCGCTATTTTGCGCGTCGCACTGTTTTGTGCAGTTTATTACTCGCGCTATTTTGTGCGTCGCACTGTTTTATGCAGTAGACACTCGGGCTATTTTGCGCGTCGCACAATTTTGTGCAATTCACGCTCGCGCTATTTTGGGGGTCGCACTATTTTGTGCAGTTCACACTCGCGCTATTTTGCGCGTCGCACTGTTTTGTGCAGTTTATCACTGGCGCTATTTTGCGCGTCGCACTGTTTTGTGCAGTTCACACTCGCACTATTTTGCGCTTCGCACTGTTTGGTGCAGTTCACACTCGTGTTATTTTGCGCGTCGCACTGTTTTGTGCAGCGTTATTTTGCGCGTCGCACTGTTTTGTGCAGTTTATCACTCGCGCTATTTTACAGGTCGCACTGTTTTGTGCAGTTTATCACTCGCGCTATTTTGCGCGTCGCACTGTTTTGTGCAGTTTATTACTCGCGCTATTTTGCGCTTCGCACTGTTTTGTGCAGTTGACACTCGCGCTATTTTGCGCGTCGCACTATTTTGTGCAATTCACACTCGCGCTATTTTGCGCGTCGCACTGTTTTGTGCAGTTCACACTCGCGCTATTTTGCGCGTCGCACTGTTTTGTGCAGTTGGCACTCGCGCTATTTTGCACGTCGCACTGCTTTGTGCAGTTGCCACACGCGCTATTTTGCGCGTCGCACTGTTTTGTTCAGTTTATCACTCGCGCTATTTTGCGCGTCGCACTGTTTTGTGCAGTATACACTCGCGCTATTTTGCGCTTCGCACTGTTTGGTGCAGTTGACACTCGCGGTATTTTGCCTGTCGTACTATTTTGTGCAGTTTATCACTCGCGCTATTTTGCCTGTCGCACTGTTTTGTACCGTTCACAGTCGCGCTATTTTGCGCGTCACACTGTTTTGTGCAGTTTATCACTCGCGCTATTTTGCGGGTCACACTGTTTTGTGCAGTTTATCACTCGCGCTATTTTGCGCGTCGCACTGTTTTGTGCAGTTTATTATTCGCACTATTTTGCGCTTCGCATTGTTTTGTGCAGCTGACACTCGCGCTATTTGCGCATCGCACTGTTTTGTGCAGTTCACACACGCGCTATTTTGCGCGTCGCACTATTTTGTGCTGTTTATCACTCGCGCTATTTTGCGGGTCGCACTGTTTTGTGCAGTTTATCCCTTGCCCTATTTTGCACGTCGCACTGGTTTGTGCAGTTAATCCCTCCCACTATTTTGCCCGTCGCACTATTTTGTGTAGTTTATCACTCGCACTATTTTGCGCATCGCACTGTTTTGTGCAGTTTAGCACTCGCGCTATTTTGGGCGTCGCACTATTTTGTGCAGTTTATCACTCGCGCTATTTCGTGATTCGCACTGTTTTGTGCAGTTCACACTCGCGCTATTTTGCGCGTCGCACTATTTTGTGCAGTTTATCACTGGCGCTATTTTGCGCGTCGCACTGTTTTGTGCGGTTTACACTCGCGCTATTTTGCGCTTCGCACTGTTTGGTGCAGTTGACACTCGCGCTATTCTGCGCGTCGCACTGTTTGGTGCAGTTTATCACTAGCGCTATTTTGCGGGTCGCACCGTTTTGTGCAGTTTGACACTCGCGCTATTCTGCGCGTCGCATTGATTTGTGCAGTTTATTACTCGCGCTGTTTTACGCTTCGCACTGTTTTGTGCAGTTTATCACTCGCGTTATTTTGTGATTCGCACTGTTTTGTGTAGTTCACACTCGCGCTGTTTTGCGCGTTGCACTGTTTTGTATATTTTATCACTGGCGCTATATTGCGGGTCGCACTATTTTGTCCAGTTTACACTCGCACTATTTTGCGCTTCGCACTGTTTGGTGCAGTTGACACTCGTGTTATTTTGTGCGTCGCACTGTTTTCTGCAGCGTTATTTTGCGCGTCGCACTATTTTGTGCAGTTTATCACTCGTGCTATTTTACGAGTCGCACTGTTTTGTGCAGTTTATGACTCGCGTTATTTTGCGCTTCGAACTGTTTTCTGCAGTTTATTACTAGTGCTATTTTGCTCTTCGCTCTGTTTTGTGCAGTTGACACTCGTGCTATTTTGCGCGTCGCACTGTTTTGTGCACTTCACACTCGCGCTATTTTGGGCGTTGTACTGTTTTGTGCAGTTCACACTCGCGCTATTTTGCGTGTCGCACTGTTTTGTGCAGTTGACACTCGCGCTATTTTGCGTATCGCACTGCTTTGTGCAGTTGACACACGCGCTATTTTGCGCGTCGCACTGTTTTGTGCAGTTCCCACTCGCGCTATTTTGCGCGTCCCACTGTTTTGTTCAGTTTATCACTCGTGCTATTTTGCGCGTTGCACTGTTTTGTGCAATATACACTCGCGCTATTTTGCGCTTCGCACTATTTGGTGCAGTTGACACTCGCGCCATTTTGCGCGTCGCACTGTTTTGTGCAGTTTATCACTCTCGCTATTTTGCAGGTCGCACTATTTTGTGCAGTTTATCACTCGCGCTATTTGGCGCGTCGCACTGTTTTGTGTAGTTTACACTCACGCTATTTTCCGCGTCGCACTGTTTTGTGTTGTTTATCACTGGCGCTATTTTGCGCATCGCACTGTTTTGTGCAGTTTATCACTCGTGCTATTTTGCGCTTCGCACTGTTTGGTGCAGTTGACACTCGCGCTATTTTTTGCGTCGCACCGATTTATGCAGTTTATTACTCGCGCTATTTTACGCGTCGCACTGTTTTGTGCAGTTTATTACTCGCGCTATTTTGTGCTTCGCACAGTTTTGTGTAGTTCACACTCGCGCTATTTTGCACGTCGCACTGTTTTGTGCAGTTCACACTCGCACTATTTTGCGCTTCGCACTGTTTGGTGCGGTTGACACTCGCGTTATTTTGCGCGTCGCACTGTTTTGTGCAGCGTTATTTTGCGCGTCGCACTGTTTTGTGCAGTTTATCACTCGCGCTATTTTACGGGTCGCACTGTTTTGTACAGTTTATCACTCGCGCTATTTTGCGCGTCGCACTGTTTTGTGCAGTTCATTACTCGCGCTATTTTGCGCTTCGCACTGTTTTGTGCAGTTGACACCCGCGCTATTTTGCGCGTCGCACTGTTTTGTGCACTTCACACTCGCGCTATTTTGCGCGTCGCACAATTTTGTGCAGTTCACACTCGCGCTATTTTGTGCGTCGCACTGTTTTGTGCAGTTGGCACTCGCGCTATTTTGCACGTCGCACTGCTTTGTGCAGTTGACGCACGCGTTATTTTGCACGTCGCACTGTTTTGTGCAGTTTACACTCGCACTATTTTGCGCGTCGCACTGTTTTGTTCAGTTTATCACTCGCGCTATTTTCCGCGTCGCACTGTTTTATGCAGTATACACTCGCGCTATTTTGCGCTTCGCACTGTTTGGTGCAATTGACACTCGCACTATTTTGCCTGTCGCACTGTTTTGTGCAGTTTATCACTCGCGCTATTTTGCCTGTCGCACCGTTTTGTGCCATTCACACTCGCGCTACTTTTCGCGTCGCACTGGTTTGTGCCGTTTATCACTGGCGCTATTTTGCGGGTCGCACTGTTTTGGGCAGTTTATCACTCGCGCTATTTTACGCGTCGCACTGTTTTGTGCCGTTTATTACTCGTGCTATTTTGCGCTTCGCATTGTTTTGTGCAGCTGACACTCGCGCTATTTGCGCGTCGCACTGTTTTGTGCAGTTCACACACGCGCTATTTTGCGCGTTGCACTATTTTGTCCAGTTTATCACTCGCGCTATTTTGCGGGTCGCACTGTTTTGTGCAGCATATCCCTCGCCCTATTTTACGCGTCGCACTGTTTTGTGCAGTTTATCCCTCCCACTATTTTGCCCGTCGTACTGTTTTGTGCAGTTTATCACTCGCGCTATTTCGTGATTCGCACTGTTTTGTGCAGTTCACACTCGCGCTATTTTGCGCGTCGTACTGTTTTGTGCAGTTTATCACTGGCGCTATTTTGCGCGTCGCACTGTTTTGTGCGGTTTACACTCGCGCTATTTTGCGTTTCGCACTGTTTGGTGCAGTTGACACTCGCGCTATTCTGCGCGTCGCACTGTTTGGTGCAATTTATCACTCGCGCTATTTTGCGGGTCGCACTGTTTTGTGCAGTTTGACACTCGCGCTATTTCATGATTCGCACTGTTTTGTGCAGTTCACGTTCGCGCTATTTTGCGGGTCGCATTGATTTGTGCAGTTTATTACTCGCGCTATTTTACACGTCGCACTGTTTTGTGCAGTTTATCACTCACGTTATTTTGCGTGTCGCCCTGTTTTGTGCAGTTTATCACTCGCGTTATTTTGTGCTTCACACTGTTTGGTGTAGTTCACACTCGCGCTATATTGCGCGTCGCACTATTTTGTGTACTTTATCACTGGCGCTATTTTGCGCGTCGCACTGTTTTGTGCAGTTTACACTCGCACAATTTTGTGCTTCGCACTATTTGGTGCAGTTGACACTCGCGTTATTTTGCGCGTCGGATTGTTTTGTGCAGCGTTATTTTGCGCGTCGCACTGTTTTGTGCAGTTTATCACTCGCGCTATTTTACGGGTCGCACTGTTTTGTGCAGTTTATCACTCACGCTATTTTGCGCGTCGCACTGTTTTGTGCAGTTTATTACGCGCGCTATTTTGCGCTTCGCACTGTTTTGTGCAGTTGACACTCGCGCTATTTTGCGCGTTCGCACTCTTCTGTGCAATTCACATCGCGCTTATTGGGCGTCGCACTGTTTTATGCAGTTCACACTCGCGCTATTTTGCGCGTCGCACTGTTTTGTGCAGTTGACACCCGCGCTATTTTGCGCGTCGCACTGCTTTGTGCAGTTCACACACGCGCTATTTTTTGAAGTTTATCACTCGCGCTATTTTGCGCGTCGCACTATTTTTTGAAGTTTATCACTCGCGCTATTTTGCGCGTCGCACTGTTTTGTGCAGTTGACACCCGCGCTATTTTGCGCGTCGCACTGCTTTGTGCAGTTCACACACGCGCTATTTTGCGCGTCGCACTGTTTTGTGCAGTTCACACTCGCGCTATTTTGCGCGTCGCACTGTTTTGTTCAGTTTATCACTCGTGCTATTTTGCGCGTCGCACTGTTTTGTGCAGTATACACTCGCGCTATTTTGCACTTCGCACTGTTTGGTGCAGTTGACACTCGCGCCATTTTGCGCGTCGCACTGTTTTGTGCAGTTTATCACTCGCGCTATTTTGCAGGTCGCACTATTTTGTGCAGTTTATCACTCGCGCTATTTTGCGCGTCGCACTGTTTTGTGCAGTTTACACTCGCACTATTTTCCGCGTCGCTCTGTTTTGTGTTGTTTATCACTGGCGCTATTTTGCGCGTCGCACTGTTTTGTGCTATTGACACTCGCGCTATTTTGCACGTCGCACCGATTTATGCAGTTTATTACTCGCGCTATTTTACGCGTTGCACTGTTTTGTGCAGTTTATCACTCGCGCTATTTTGTGCTTCGCACAGTTTTGGGTAGTTCACACTCGCGCTATTTTGCACGTCACACTGTTTTGTGCAGTTTGTCAACGGCGCTATTTTGTGCGTCGCACTATTTTGTGTAGTTCACACTCGCACTATTTTGCGCTTCGCACTGTTTGGTGCAGTTGACACTCTCGTTATTTTGCGCGTCGCACTATTTTGTGCAGCGTTATTTTGCGCGTGGCACTGTTTTGTGCAGTTTATCACTCGCGCAACTTTACGGGTCGCACTGTTTTGTGCAGTTTATCACTCGTGCTATTTTGCGCGTCGCACTGTTTTGTGCAGTTCATTACTCGCGCTATTTTTCACTTAGCACTGTTTTGTGCAGTTGACACTCGCGCTATTTTGCTCGTCGCACTGTTTGGTGCAATTGGCACTCGCGCTATTTTGCAGGTCGCGCTGCTTTGTGCAGTTGCCGCACGCGCTATTTTGCGCGTCGCACTGTTTTGTGCAGTTCACACTCGCGCTATTTTGCGCGTCGCACTGTTTTGTTCAGTTTATCACTCGCGCTATTTTCCGCATCGCACTGTTTTGTGCAGTATACACTCGCGCTATTTTGCGCGTCGCACTGTTTGGTGCAGTTGACACTCGCGGTATTTTGCTTGTCGCACTGTTTTGTGCAGTCTATCACTCGCGCTATTTTGCCTGTTGCACTGTTTTTTGCCGTTCACACTCGCGGTATTTTTCGCGTCGCACTGTTTTGTGCAGTTTATCACTCGCGCTATTTTGCGGGTCGCACTATTTTGTGCAGTTTATCACTCGCGCTATTTTGCGCGTCGCACTATTTTGTGCCGTTTATTACTCGTGCTATTTTGCGCCTCGCATTGTTTTGTGCAGCTGACACTCGCGCTATTTGCGCGTCGTACTGTTTTGTGCAGTTCACACACGCGCTATTTTGCGCGTCGCACTATTTTGTGCAGTTTATCACTCGCGCTATTTTTGCGGGTCGCCACTGTTTGTGCATTTTATCCTCGCCCTATTTGCGCGTCGCACTATTTTGTGCAGTTTATCCTCCCACTATTTTGCCCGTCGCACTCTTTGTGTGCAGTTTATCTCGCACTATTTGCGCGTCGCACTGTTTTGTGCAGTTTATCACTGGTGCTATTTTGCGCATCGCACTGTTTTGTGCAGTTTATCACTCGCGCTATTTCGTGATTCGCACTGTTTTGTGCAGTTCACAATCGCGCTATTTTGCGCGTCGTACTGTTTTGTGCAGCGTTATTTTGCGCGTGGCACTGTTTTGTGCAGTTTATCACTCGCGCTATTTTACGGGTCGCACTGTTTTGTGCAGTTTATCACTCGCGTTATTTTGCGCGTCGCACTGTTTTGTGCAGTTTATTACTCGCGCTATTTTGCGCTTCGCACTGTTTTATGCAGTTGACACTCGCGCTATTTTGCGCGTCGCAATGTTTTGTGCACTTCACACTCGCGCTATTTTGCGCGTCGCACTGTTTTGTGCAGTTCACACTCGCGCTATTGCGCGTCGCACTGTTTTGTTCAGTTTTCACTCGCACTATTTTGCGCATTTTGCGCGTCTCGTGTTTGTGCAGTATACACTCGCGCTATTTTGCGCTTCGCACGGTTTGGTGCAGTTGACACTCGCGCTATTTTGCCTGTCGCGCTATTTTGTGCAGTTTATCACTCGCGCTATTTTGCTTGTCGCACTGTTTTGTGGCGTTCACACTCGCGCTATTTTGCGCGTCGCACTGTTTTGTGCAGTTTATCACTCGCGCTATTTTGCGGGTCGCACTGTTTTGTGCAGTTTATCACTCGCGCTATTTTGTGCGTCGCACCGTTTTCTGCAGTTTATTACTCACGCTATTTTGCGCTTCGCATTGTTTTGTGCAGCTGACACTCACGCTATTTGCGCGTCGCACTATTTTGTGCAGTTCACACACGCGCTATTTTGCGCGTCGCACTGTTTTGTGTAGTTTATTACTCGCGCTATTTTGCGCTTTGCACTGTTTTGTGCAGTTGACACTCGTGCTATTTTGCGCGTCGCAATGTTTTGTGCACTTCACACTCGCGCTATTTTGCGCGTCGCACTGTTTTGTGCAGTTCACACTCGCGCTATTTTGCGCGTCGCACTGTTTTGTTCAGTTTATCACTCGCGCTATTTTGCGCGTCGCACTGTTTTGTGCAGTATACACTCGCGCTATTTTGCACTTCGCACTGTTTGGTGCAGTTGACACTCGCGCTATTTTGCCTGTCGCACTGTTTTGTGCAGTTTATCACTCGCGCTATTTTGCCTGTCGCACTGTTTTGTGCCGTTCACACTCGCGCTATTTTGTGCGTCGCACTGTTTTGTGCAGTTTATCACTGGCGCTATTTTGCGGGTCGCACTGTTGTGTGCAGTTTATCACTTGTGCTATTTTGTGCGTCGCACTGTGTTCTGCAGTTTATTACTCGCGCTATTTTGCGCTTCACATTGTTTTGTGCAGCTGACACTCGCGCTATTTGCGCGTCGCACTATTTTGTGCAGTTCACACACGCGCTATTTTGCGCGTCGCACTATTTTGTGCAGTTTATCCCTCGCGCTATTTTGCGGGTCGCACTGTTTTGTGCAGTTTATCCCTCGCCCTATTTTGCGCGTCGCACTATTTTGTGCAGTTTATCCCTCCCACTATTTTGCCCGTCGCACTCTTTTGTGCAGTTTATCACTCGCACTATTTTGCGCGTCGCACTGTTTTGTGCAGTTTATCACTCGCGCTATTTTGCGCGTCGCACTGTTTTGTGCAGTTTATCACTCGCGCTATTTCGTGATTCGCACTGTTTTATGCAGTTCACACTCGCGCTATTTTGCACATCGCACTGTTTTATGCAGCGTTATTTTGCGCGTGGCACTGTTTTGTGCAGTTTATCACTCGCGCTATTTTACGGGTAGCACTGTTTTGTGCAGTTTATCACTCGCGCTATTTTGGGCGTCGCACTGTTTTGTGCAGTTTATTACTCGCGCTATTTTGCGCTTCGCACTGTTTTGTGCAGTTGACACTCGCGCTATTTTGCGCGTCGCAATGTTTTGTGCACTTCACACTCGCGCTATTTTGCGCGTCGCACTGTTTTGTGCAGTTCACACTCGCGCTATTTTGCGCGTCGCACTGTTTTGTTCAGTTTATCACTCGCGCTATTTTGCGCGTCGCACTGTTTTGTGCAGTATACACTCGCGCTATTTTGCGCTTCGCACTGTTTGGTGCAGTTGACACTCGCGCTATTTTGCCTGTCGCACTGTTTTGTGCAGTTTATCACTCACGCTATTTTGCCTGTCGCACTGTTTTGTGCCGTTCACACGCGCGCTATTTTGCGCGTCGCACTGTTTTGTGCAGTTCATCACTCGCGTTATTTTGCGGGTCGCACTGTTTTGTGCAGTTTATCACTCGCGCTATTTTGTGCGTCACACTGTTTTCTGCAGTTTATTACTCGCGCTATTTTGCGCTTCGCATTGTTTTGTGCAGCTGACACTCACGCTATTTGCGCGTCGCACTATTTTGTGCAGTTCACACGCGTTATTTTGCGCGTCGCACTATTTTGTGCAATTTATCACTCGTGCTGTTTTGCGGGTCGCACTGTTTTGTGCATTTTATCCCTCGCCCTATTTTGCGCGTCGCACTGTTTTGTGCAGTTTATCCCTCCCACTATTTAGCCCGTCGCACTATTTTGTGCAGTTTATCACTCGCACTATTTTGCGGGTCGCACTGTTTTGTGCAGTTTATCACTCGCGCTATTTTGTGCGTCGCACTGTTTTGTGCAGTTCACACTCACGCTATTTTGCACGTCGTACTGTTTGGTGCAGTTTATCACGCGCTATTTTGCGCGTCGCACTGTTTTGTGCAGTTTATCACTCGCGCTATTTTGCGCGTCGCACTGTTTTGTGCAGTTTATTACTAGTGCTATTTTGCGCTTTGCATTGTTTTGTGCGGCTGACACTCGCGCTATTTTACGCGTCGCACTGTTTTGTGCAGTTCACTCTCGCGCTATTTTGCGGGTCGCACTGTTTTCTGTAGTTTATCCCTCGCCCTATTTTGCACGTCGTACAGTTTTGTGCAGTTTATCCCTCCCACTATTTTGCGCGTCCCACTGTTTTGTGCAGTTTATCACTCGCGCTATTTTGTGCGTCGCACTGTTTTGTGCAGTTTATCACCCGCGCTATTTTGCGCTTCGCACTGTTTGGTGCAGTTGACACTCGCGCTATTGGCGGGTCGCATTGTTTTGTGTAATTCACACTCGCGCTATTTTGCGCGTCGCACAGTTTTGTGCAGTTCACACTCGCGCTATTTTGCGCGTCGCACTGTTTTGTGCAGTTGGCACTGGCGCTATTTTGCGCGTCGCACTATTTTGTTCAGTTTATCACTCGCGCTATTTTGCGCGTCGCACTGTTTTGTGCCGTATACAATCGCGCTATTTTGCGCTTCGCGCTGTTTGGTGCATTTGACACTCGCGCTATTTTGTGCGTCGCACTGTTTTGTGCAGTTTATCGCTCGCGCTATTTTTCGGGTCGCACTGTTTTGTGCAATTTATCCCTCGCGCTATTTTGCGCATCGCACTGTTTTGTGCTGTTTATGACTCGCGCTATTTTCCGCGTCGCACTGTTTTGTGCAGTTTATCACTCGCACCATTTTGCGCGTTCGCACTGTTTTGTGCAGTTTATCACTCGCGCTATTTTCTGATTCGCACTGTTTTGTACAGTTCGCACTCGCTCTATTTTGCGTTTCGCGCTGTTTGGTGCAGTTGACACTCACGGTATTTTGCGCGTCGCACTGTTTTGTGCAGTTTATCACTGGCGCTATTTTGCGCGTCGCACTGTTTTGTGCGGTTTACACTCGTGCTATTTTGCGCGTTGCACTGTTTGGTGCAGTTGACACTCGCGCTATTTTGCGCGTCGCACTGTTTGGTGCAGTTTATCACTCGCGCTATTTTGCGGGTCGCATAATTTTGTGCAGTTTATCACTCCCGCTATTTTGCGCGTCGCACTGTTTTGTGCAGTTTATCGCTAGTGCTATTTTGCACTTCGCACTGTTGGTGCAGATGACACTCGCGTTATTTTGCGCGTCGCACTGGTTTGTGCAGTTTATTACTCGCGCTATTTTACGCGTCGCACTATTTTGTGCAGTTTATCACTCGCGTTATTTTGCGTGTCGCACTGTTTTGTGCAGTTTATCACTCGCGTTATTTTGTGCTACGCACAGTTTTGTGTAGTTCACCCTCGCGCTATTTTGCGCGTCGCACTGTTTTGTGTAGTTTATCACTGGCGCTATTTTGCGCGTCGCACTGTTTTGTGCAGTTTACACTCGCACTATTTTGCGCTTCGCACTGTTTGGTGCAGTTGACACTCGCGTTATTTTGCGCGTCGCACTGTTTTGTTTAGTTTATCACTCGGGCTATTTTGCGCGTCGCACTGTTTTGTGCAGTATACACTCTCGCTATTTTGCGCTTCGCACTGTTTGGTGCAGTTGAAACTCGCGCTATTTTGCGCGTCGCACTATTTTGTGCAGTTTATCACTCGCGTTATTTTGCAGGTCGCACTATTTTGTGCTGTTTATCACTCGCGCTATTTTGCGCGTCGCACTATTTTGTGCAGTTTACACTCGCGCTATTTTCCGCGTCGCACTGTTTTGTGCTGTTTATCACTGGCGCTATTTTGCGCGTCGCACTGATTTGTGCAGTTTATGACTCGCGCTATTATACGCGTCGCACTATTTTGTGCAGTTTATCATTGGCGCTATTTCGCGTGTCGCACTGTTTTGTGCCATTTCTCACTCGCGCTATTTTGCGTGTCGCACTCTTTTGTGCAGTTTACACTCGCGCTATTTTGCGCGTTGCACTGTTTGGTGCAGTTGACACTTGCGCTATTTTGCGCGTCGCACTGTTTGGTGCAGTTTATCACTCGCGCTATTTTGCGGGTCACACAATTTTGTGCAGTTTATCACTCCCGCTATTTTGTGCGTCACACTGTTTTGTGGAGTTTATCACTAGTGCTATTTTGCACTTCGCACTGTTTGGTGCAGATGACACTCGCGTTATTTTGGGCGTCGCACTGATTTGTGCAGTTTATTACTCGCGCTATTTTACGCGTCGCACTGTTTTGTGCAGTTTATCACTCGCGTTATTTTGCGTGTCGCACTGTTTTGTGCAGTTTATCACTCGCATTATTTTGTGCTTCACACAGTTTTGTGTAGTTCACCCTCGCGCTATTTTGCGCGTCGCACTGTTTTGTGTAGTTTATCACTAGCGCTATTTTGCGCGTCACACTGTTTTGTGCAGCTTACACTCGCACTATTTTGCGCTTCGCACTGTTTGGTGCAGTTGACACTCACGTTATTTTGCGTGTCGCACTGTTTTGTTTAGTTTATCACTCGGGCTATTTTGCGCGTCGCACTGTTTTGTGCAGTATACACTCTCACTATTTTGCGCTTCGCACTGTTTGGTGCAGTTGACACTCGCGCCATTTTGCGCGACGCACTGTTTTGTGAAGTTTATCACTCGCGTTATTTTGCAGGTCGCACTATTTTGTGCAGTTTATCACTCGCGCTATTTTGCGCGTCGCACTATTTTGTACAGTTTACACTCGCGCTATTTTTCGCGTCGCATTGTTTTGTGCTGTTTATCACTGGCGCTATTTTGTGCAGTTTATGACTCGCGCTATTTTACGCGTCGCACTGTTTTGTGCAGTTTATCATTCGCACTATTTTGCGCGTCGCACTGTTTTGTGCAGTTTATCACTCGCGCTATTTTGTGCTTCGCACAGTTTTGTGTAGTTCACACTCGCGCTATTTTGCGCGTCGCACTGTTTTGTGCCGTTTACCACTGGCGCTATTTTGCGCGTCGCACTGTTTTGTGCAGTTCACACTCGCGCTATTTTGCGCTTCGCACTGTTTGGTGTAGTTGACACTCGCGTTATTTTGCGCGTCGCACTATTTTGTGTAGCGTTATTTTGCGCGTCGGACTGTTTTGTGTAGTTTATCACTCGCACTATTTTACGGGTCGCACTGTTTTGTGCAGTTTATCACTCACGCTATTTTGCGCGTCGCACAGTTTTGTGCAGTTTATTACTCGCGCTATTCGGCGCTTCCACTATTTGGGGCAGTTGACACTCGCTTTATTTTGCGCGTCACACTGTTTTGTGTAGCGTTATTTTGCGCATCGCACTGTTTTGTGCAATTTATCACTCGCGCTATTTTGCGCGTCGCACTATTTTGTGCAGTTTATCACTTGTGCTATTTTGCGCTTCGCACTGTTTGGTGCAGTTGACACTCGCGTTATTTTGCGCGTTGCACTGTTTTGTGTAGTTTATCACTCGCGTTATTTTGTGCTTGGCACTGTTTTGTGTAGTTCACACTCGCGCTATTTTGCTCGTCGCACTGTTCTGTGTAGTTTATCACTAGCGCTATTTTGCGCGTCACATGTTTTTGCAGTTTATCACTCCGCGCTATTTTACGGGTCGCACTGTTTTTGTGCAGTTTATCACTCACGCTATTTTGCGCGTCGCACTATTTTGTACAGTTTATTACTCGCGCTATTTGGTGCAATTCACACTCGCGCTATTTTGGTCGTCGCACTGTTTTGTGCAGTTCACACTCGTGCTATTTTACGCGTCGCACTGGTTTGTGCAGTTGACACTCGTGCTGTTTTGCGCGTCGCACTGCTTTGTGCAGTTGACACACGCGCTATTTTGTGCGTCGCACTGTTTTGTGCAGTTCATACTCGCGCTATTTTGCGCGTCGCACTGTTTTGTTCAGTTTACCACTCGCGCTATTTTGCGCGTCGCACTATTTTGTACAGTTTACACTCGCGCTATTTTTCGCGTCGCACTGTTTTGTGCTGTTTATCACTGGCGCTATTTTGTGCAGTTTATGACTCGCGCTATTTTACGCGTTGCACTGTTTTGTGCAGTTTATCATTCGCACTATTTTGCGCGTCGCACTGTTTTGTGCAGTTTATCACTCGCGCTATTTTATGCTTCGCACAGTTTTGTGTAGTTCACACTCGCGCTATTTTGCGCGTCGCACTGTTTTGTGCCGTTTACCACTGGCCCTATTTTGCGCGTCGCACTGTTTTGTGCAGTTCACACTCGCGCTATTTTACGCTTCGCACTGTTTGGTGTAGTTGACACTCGCGTTATTTTGCGCGTCGCACTATTTTGTGTAGCGTTATTTTGCGCGTCGGAGTTTTGTGTAGTTTTATACTCGCACTATTTTACGGGTCGCACTGTTTTGTGCAGTTATCACTCGCGCTATTTTGCGCGTCGCACAGTTTTGTGCAGTTTATTACTCGCGCTATTCGGCGCTTCCACTGTTTGGTGCAGTTGACACTCGCTTTATTTTGCGCGTCACACTGTTTTGTGTAGCGTTATTTTGCGCATCGCACTGTTTTGTGCAATTTATCACTCGCGCTATTTTGCGCGTCGCACTATTTTGTGCAGTTTATCACTTGTGCTATTTTGCGCTTCGCACGGTTTGGTGCAGTTGACACTGGCGTTATTTTGCGCGTTGCACTGTTTTGTGCAGTTTATCACTCGCGTTATTTTGTGCTTGGCACTGTTTTGTGTAGTTCACACTCGCGCTATTTTGCTCATCGCACTGTTTTGTGTAGTTTATCACTAGCGCTATTTTGCGCGTCACACTGTTTTTTGCAGTTTATCACTCGCGCTATTTTACGGGTCGCACTGTTTTGTGCAGTTTATCACTCACGCTATTTTGCGCGTCGCACTATTTTGTACAGTTTATTACTCGCGCTATTTGGTGCAATTCACACTCGCGCTATTTTGGTCGTCGCACTGTTTTGTGCAGTTCACACTCGTGCTATTTTGCGCGTCGCACTGGTTTGTGCAGTTGACACTCGCGCTATTTTGCGCGTCGCACTGCTTTGTGCAGTTGACACACGCGCTATTTTGCGCGTCGCACTGTTTTGTGCAGTTCATACTCGCGCTATTTTGCGCGTCGCACTGTTTTGTTCAGTTTATCACTCGCGCTATTTTGCGCGTCGCACTATTTTGTCCAGTATACACTCGCGCTATTTTGTGCTTCGCATTGTTTTGTGCAGCTGACACTCGCGCTATTTTGCACGTCGCACTGTTTTGTGCAGCTCACACTCGCGCTATTTTGCGCGTCGCACTGTTTTGTGCAGTTTATCACTCGCACTATTTTGCGGATCGCACTGTTTTGTGCGGTTTATCACTCGCGCTATTTTGCGCGTCGCACTGTTTTGTGCAGTTCACACTCGCGCTATTTTGCGCGTCGCACTATTTTGTGCAGTTTATCACTCGCGCTATTTGGCGCGTCGCACTGTTTTGTGCAGTTTATCACTCACGCTATTTTGTGATTCGCACTGTTTTGTGCGGTTCACACTCGCGCTATTTTGCGCGTCGCACTATTTTGTGCAGTTTATCACTCGCGCTATTTTGCGGGTCGCACTGTTTTGTGCAGTTTATCCCTCGCCCTATTTTGCGCGTCGCACTATTTTGTGCAGTTTATCCCTCCCACTATTTTGCGCGTCGCACTATTGTGTGCAGTTTATCACTGGCGCTATTTTGCGCGTCGCATTGTTTTGTGAGGTTTACACTCGCGCTATTTTACGCGTCGCACTGTTTGGTGCAGTTGACACTCGCACAATTCTGCGCGTCGCACTGTTTGGTGCAGTTTATCCCTCGCGCTATTTTATGCGTCACACCGTTTTGTGTAGTATACACTCGCGCTATTTTGTGCTTCGCACTGTTTGGTGCAGTCGACACTCGCGGTATTTTGCGCGTCGCACTGTTTTGTGCAGTTTATCACTCGCGCTATTTTGCGGGTCGCACTGTTTTGTGCAGTTTATCACTCGCGCTATTTTGCGCGTCGCACTGTTTTGTGCAGGTTATTACTCGCGCTATTTTACGCTTCGCATTGTTTTGTGCAGCTGACACTCGCGCTATTTACGAGTCGCACTGTTTTGTGTAGTTCACACTCGCGCTATTTTACGCGTCGCACTGTTTTGTGCAGTTTATCACTCGCGCTATTTTGCGGGTCGCACTGTTTTGTGCAGTTTTTCCCTCGCCCTACTTTGCGCGTCGCACTGTTTTCTGCAGTTTTTCCCTCGCCCTATTTTGCGTGTCGCACTGTTTTGTGCAGTTTATCCCTCCCGCTATTTTGCGGGTCGCACTGTTTTGTGCAGTTTATCACTCGCGCTATTTTGTGCGTCGCACTGTTTTGTGCAGTTCACACTCGCGTTATTTTGCGAGTCGCACTATTTTGTGCAGTTTATCACTCGCGCTATTTTGCACGTCGCACTGTTTTGTTCAGTTTATCACTCGCGCTATTTTGTGATTCGCACTGTTTTGTGCAGTTCACACTCGCGCTGTTTTGCGCGTCGCACTATTTTGGGCAGTTTATCACTGGCGCTATTTTGCGCGTCGCACTGTTTTGTGCGGTTTACACTCGCGCTATTTTGCGCTTCGCACTGTTTTGTGCAGTTTACACTCGCGCCATTTTGCGCGTCGCACTGTTTTGTGCAGTTTATCACTCGCGCTATTTTGCAGGTCGCACTATTTTGTGCAGTTTATCACTCGCGCTATTTTGCGCGTCGCACTGTTTTGTGTAGTTTATCACTCATGCTATTTTGCGCTTCGCACTGTTTGGTGCAGTTGACACTTGCGCTATTTTGCGCGTCGCACTGTTTTGTGTAGTTTATCACTAGCGCTATTTTGCGCGTCGCACTGTTTTGTGCAGTTTATCACTCGCGCTATTTTACGGGTCGCACTGTTTTGTGCAGTTTATCACTCGCGCTATTTTGCGCGTCACACTATTTTGTGCAGTTTATTACTCGCGCTATTTTGCGCTTCGCACTGTTTTGTGCAGTTGACACTCGCGCTATTTTGCGCGTCGCACTATTTTGTGCAATTCACACTCGCGCTATTTTGGTCGTCGCACTGTTTTGTGCAGTTCACACTCGTGCTATTTTGCGCGTCGCACTGGTTTGTGCAGTTGACACTCGCGCTATTTTGCGCGTCGCACTGCTTTGTGCAGTTGACACACGCGCTATTTCGCGCGTCGCACTGTTTTGTTCAGTTTATCACTCGCGCTATTTTGCGCGTCGCACTATTTTGCGCTTCGCAGTGCTCTGTGCAGCTGACACTCGTGCTATTTTGCGCGTCGCACTGTTTTGTGCAGCTCACACTCGCGCTATTTTGCACGTCGCACTGTTTTGTGCAGTTTATCACTCGCACTGTTTTGCAGATTGCACTGTTTTGTGTGGTTTATCACTCGCGCTATTTTGCGCGTCGCACTGTTTTGTGCAGTTCACACTCGCGCTATTTTGTGCGTCGCACTGTTTTGTGCAGTTTATCACTCGCGCTATTTTGCGCGTCGCACTGTTTTGTGCACTTTATCACTCGCGCTATTTTGTGATTCGCACTGTTTTGTGCGGTTCACACTCGTGCTATTTTGCGCGTCGCACTGTTTTGTGCAGTTTATCACTGGCGCTATTTTGCGCGTCGCACTGTTTTGTGTAGTTTACACTCGCGCTATTTTACGCGTCGCACTGTTTGTGCGTTGACACTCGCACTATTCTGCGCGTCGCACTGTTTTGTGCAGTTTATCACTCGCGCTATTTTGTGCGTCGCACCGTTTTGTGTAGTAACACCTCGCGCTATTTTGCGCTCGCACTGTTTGGTGCATCGACACTCGGTATTTTGCGTCGTCGCACTGTTTGTGCAGTTTTATCACTCACGCTATTGCGGGTCGCACTGTTTTGTGCAGTTTGTCACTCGCCGCTATTTTGCTCGTCGCACTGTTTTTGTGCAGGTTATTACTCGCGCTATTTTGCGCTTCGCATTGTTTTGTGCAGCTGACACTCGCGCTATTTTGCGCGTCGCACTGTTTGTGCAGTTCACACTCGTGATTTTGCGCGTCGCACTGTTTGTGCAGTTTATCACTCGCGCTATTTTGCGGGTCGCACTGTTTTGTGCAGTTTTCCCCTCGCCTACTTTGCGCGTCGCACTGTTTTGTGCAGTTTTTCCCTCGCCTATTTTGCGCGTGTCGCACTGTTTTGTGCAGTTTATCCCTCCTGCTATTTTGTGGGTCGCACTGTTTTGTGCAGTTTATCACCCGCGCTACCCCACTGTTTTGTGCACACACTCGCCTATTTTGCAAGTCGCACTATTTGGGCAGTTATCACTGGTGCTTTTTGCGCGTCGCACTGTTTTGTGCGTTTACACTCGCGCCATTTTGCGCTTCGCACTGTTTTTGCAGTTTACACTCGCGCCATTTTGCGCTCGCACTGTTTTGTGCAGTTATCACCGCGCTATTTTGCAGGTCGCACTATTTTGTGCAGTTTATCACTCGCGCTATTTTGCGCGTCACACTTTTGTGTAGTTTATCACTCATGCTATTTGCGCTTCGCACTGTTTGGTGCAGTTGACACTGCGCTATTTTGCGCGTCGCACTGTTTTGTGTAGTTTATCACTAGCGCTATTTTGCGCGTCGCACTGTTGTGCAGTTTTCACTCGCGCTATTTTACGGTCGCACTGTTTTGTGTAGTTTATCACAGTCGCGCTATTTTGCGCGTCACACTATTTTGTGCAGTTTATTACTCGCGCTATTTTGCGCTTCGCACTGTTTTGTGTGGTTGACACTCACGCTATTTTGCGCGTCGCACTATTTTGTGCAATTCACACTCGTGCTATTTTGGTTGTCGCACTGTTTTGTGCAGTTCACACTCGTGCTATTTTGCGCGTCGCACTGGTTTGTGCAGTTGACACTCGCGCTATTTTGCGCGTCGCACTGCTTTGTGCAGTTGACACACGCGCTATTTCGCGCGTCGCACTGTTTTGTTCAGTTTATCACTCGCGCTATTTTGCGCGTCGCACTATTTTGTCCAGTATACACTCGCGCTATTTTGCGCTTCGCAGTGCTCTGTGCAGCTGACACTCGTGCTATTTTGCGCGTCGCACTGGTTTGTGCAGCTCACACTCGCGCTATTTTGCACGTCGCACTGTTTTGTGCAGTTTATCACTCGCACTGTTTTGCGAATCGCACTGTTTTGTGCGGTTTATCACTCGCGCTATTTTGCGCATCGCACTGTTTTGTGCAGTTCACACTCGCGCTATTTTGCGCGTCGCACTGTTTTGTGCAGTTTATCACTCGCGCTATTTTGTGATTCGCACTGTTTTGTGCGGTTCACACTCGTGCTATTTTGCGCGTCGCACTGTTTTGTGCAGTTTATCACTGGCGCTATTTTGCGCGTCGCACTGTTTTGTGTAGTTTACACTCGCGCTATTTTACGCGTCGCACTGTTTGGTGCAGTTGACACTCGCACTATTCTGCGCGTCGCACTGTTTGGTGCAGTTTATCACTCGCGCTATTTTGTGCGTCACACCGTTTTGTGTAGTTGACACTCGCGCTATTTTGTGCTTCACACTGTTTTGTGCAATCGACACTCGCGCTATTTTGCGCGTCGCACTGTTTTGTGCAGTTTATCACTCGCGCTATCTTGCGGGTCGCACCATTTTGTGCAGGTTATTACTCGCGCTATTTGGCGCTTCGCATTGTTTTGTGCAGCTGACACTCGCGCTATTTGCACGTCGCACTGTTTTGTGCAGTTCACACTCGCGCTATTTTGCGCGTCGCACTGTTTTGTGCAGTTTATCACTCGCGCTATTTTGCGGGTCACACTGTTTTGTGCAGTTTTCCCCTCGCCCTACTTTGCGCGTCGCACTGTTTTGTGCAATTTTTCCCTCGCCCTATTTTGCGTGTCGCACTGTTTTGTGCAGTTTATCCCTCCCGCTATTTTGCGGGTCGCACTGTTTTGTGCAGTTTATCACTCGCGCTATTTTGTGCGTCACACTGTTTTGTGCAGTTCACACTCGCGCTATTTTGCAAGTCGCACTATTTTGTGCAGTTTATCACTCGCGCTATTTTGCGTGTCGCACTGTTTTGTTCAGTTTATCACTTGCACTATTTTGTGATTCGCACTGTTTTGTGCAGTTCACACTCGCGCTGTTTTGCGCGTCGCACTGTTTTGGGCAGTTTATCACTGGCGCTATTTTGCGCGTCGCACTGTTTTGTGCGGTTTGCACTCGCGCTATTTTGCGCTTCGCACTGTTTTCTGCAGTTTACACTCGCGCCATTTTGCGCGTCGCACTGTTTTGTGCAGTTTATCACCTGCGCTATTTTGCTGGTCGCACTATTTTGTGCAGTTTATCACCCGCGCTATTTTGCGCGTCGCACTGTTTTGTGTAGTTTATCACTCATGCTATTTTGCGCTTCGCACTGTTTGGTGCAGTTGACACTTGCGCTATTTTGCGCGTCGCACTGATTTGTGCAGTTTATTACTCGAGCTATTTTACGCGTCCCACTGTTTTGTGCAGTTTATCACTCGCTTTATTTTGCATGTCGCACTGTTTTGTGCAGTTTATCACTCACGTTATTTTGTGCTTCTCACAGTTTTGTGGAGTTCACACTCGCGCTATTTTGCGCGTCGCACTATTTTGTGCAGTTCACACTCGCGCTATTTTGCGCGTCGCACTGTTTTGTGCAGTTTATCACTCGCGCCATTTTGTGATTCGCACTGTTTTGTGGACTTCACACTCGCGCTGTTTTGCGCGTCGCACTGTTTTGTGCAGTTTATCACTGGCGCTACTTTGCGCGTCGCACTGTTTTGTGCGGTTTACACTCGTGCTATTTTGCGCTTCGCACTATTTGGTGCAGTTTACACTCGCGCCATTTTGCGCATCCACTGTTTTGTGCAGTTTATCACTCACGCTATTTTGCAGGTCCCACTATTTTGTGCAGTTTATCACTCGCGCTATTTTGCGCGTCGCACTGTTTTGTGTAGTTTGTCACTCGTGCTATTGTGCGCTTCGCACTGTTTGGTGCAATTGACACTCGCGCTATTTTGCGCGTCGCACTAATTTGTGCAGTTTATTACTCGTGCTCTTTTACGCGTCACACTGTTTCGTGCAGTTTATCACTCGCGCTATTTTGTGCTTCTCACAGTTTTGTGGAGTTCACACTCGCGCTATTTTTCGCGTCGCACTGTTTTGTACAGTTCACACTCGCGCTATTTTGTGCGTCGCACTGTTTTATGCAGTTTATCACTCGTGCTATTTTGCGCGTCGCACTGTTTTGTGCAGTTTATCACTCGCCCTATTTTGCGTGTCGCACTATTTTGTGCAGTTTATCACTCGCGCTATTTTGTGCTTCTCACAGTTTTGTGGAGTTCACACTCGCGCTATTTTGCGAGTCGCACTGTTTTGTGCAGTTTATCACTCGCGCTATTTTGTGATTTGCACTGTTTTGTACAGTTCACACTCGCGCTGTTTTGCGCGTCGCACTATTTTGTACAGTTTATTACTGGCGCTATTTTGCATATCGCACTGTTTTGTGCGGTTTACACTCGCGCTATTTTGCGCGTCGCACTGTTTGGTGCCGTTGACACTCGCGCCATTTTGCGCGTCGCACTGTTTTGTGCAGTTTATCACTCGCGCTAGTTTGCAGGTCGCACTATTTTGTGCAGTTTCTCACTCGGGCTATTTTGTGCGTCGCACTGTTTTGTGTAGTTTATCACTCGTGCTATTTTGCGCTTCAGACTGTTTGGTGCAGTTGACACTCGCGCTATTTTGCGCGTCGCACTGATTTGTGCAGTTTATTACTCCCGCTATTTTACGCGTCGCACTGTTTTGCGCAGTTTATCACTCGCGCTATTTTGCGTGTCGCACTGTTCTGTGTAGTTTATCACTCGCGCTATTTTGTGCTTCTTACAGTTTTGTGGAGTTCACACTCGCGCTATTTTGCGCGTCGCACTGTTTTGTGGAGTCCACACTCGCGCTATTTTGCGCGTCGCACTGTTTTGTGTAGTTTATCACTCGCGCTATTTTGCGCGTCGCACTGTTTTGTGCAGTTTATCACTCGCGCTATTTTGTGACTCGCACTGTTTTGTGCAGTTCACAGTCGCGCTATATTGCGCGTCGCACTGTTTTGTGTAGTTTATCACTGGCGCTATTTTGCGCGTCGCACTGTTTTGTACGGTTTACACTCGCGCTATTTTGCGCTTCGCACTGTTTGGTGCAGTTGACACTCGCGGTATTTTGCGCATCCCACTGTTTTGTGCAGTTTATCACTCGCGCTATTTTGCGTGTCGCACAATTTTGTGCAGTTTATTACTCGCGCTATTTTGCGCTTCAGATTGTTTTGTGCAACTGACACTCGAGCTATTTGCGCATCGCACTATTTTGTGCAGTTCACACTTGCGCTATTTTGCGCGTCGCACTGTTTTGGGCAGTTTATCACTCGCACTATTTTGCGCGTCGCACTGTTTTGTGCAGTTTATCACTCGTGCTATTTTGCGCTTCGCAGTGTTTGGTGCAGTTGACACTCACACTATTTTGCTCATCGCACAGATTTGTGCAGTTTATTACTCGCGCTATTTTACGCGTCGCACTGTTTTGTGCAGTTTATCACTCGCGCTATTTTGCGTGTCGCACTATTTTGTGCAGTTTATCACTCGCGCTATTTTGTGCTTCGCATAGTTTTGTGTAGTTCATACTCGTGCTATTTTGCGCGTCACACTATTTTGTGTAGTTTAACACTGGCGCTATTGTGCTCGTCGCACTGTTTTGTGCAGTTGACACTCGCGCTATTTTGCGCTTCGCACTGTTTGGTGCAGTTTATAATCGCGTTATTTTGCGCGTCGCACTGTTTTGTGCAGTTTATCACACGCACTATTTTACGGGTCGCACTGTTTTGTGCAGTTTATCACTCGCGCTATTTTGCGCGTCGCACACTTTTGTGTAGTTTATTACTCGCGCTATTTTACGCGTCGCACTATTTTGTGCAGTTTATCACTCGTGCTATTCTGCGCCTCGCACTGTTTTGTGCAGTTTATCACTCGCACTATTTTGCGTGTCGCACTATTTTGTGCAGTTTATCACTCGCGCTATTTTGTGCGTCGCACTGTTTTGGGCAGTTTATCACTCGCGCTATTTTGTGATTCGGACTGTTTTGTGCAGTTCACACTCGCGCTATTTTGCGCGTCGCACTGTTTTGAGCAGTTTATCACTGGCGCTATTTTGCGCATCGCATTGTTTTGTGCGGTTTACACTCGCGCTATTTTGCGTTTCGCACTGTTTGGTGCAGTTGACACTCGCTATATTTTGCGCGTCGCACCGTTTTGTGCAGTTTATCACTTGCGCTATTTTGCGGGTCGCACTATTTTGTGCAGTTTATCACTCGCGCTATTTTACGCGTCACACTGTTTTGTGCAGTTTATCACTCGTGCTATTTTGCGCTTCGCACTGTTTGGTGCAGTTGACACTCGCGCTATGTTGCGCGTCACACTGATTTGTGCAATTTATTACTCCCGCTATTTTACGTGTCGCACTGTTTTGTGCAGTTTATCTCTCGCTATTTTGCGTGTCGCACTGTTTTGTGCAGTTTATCACTCACGCCATTTTGTGCTTCGGACAATTTTGTGTGGTTCACAGTCGCGCTATTTTGCACGTCGTACTGTTTTGTGCAGTTTATCACTGGCGCTATTTTGCGCGTCGCACTGTTTTGTGCAGTCTACACTCGCGCTATTTTGCGCTTTACACTGTTTGGTGCAGTTGACACTCGTGTTATTTTGCGCGTCGCACTGATTTGTGCAGTTTATTACTCGCGCTATTTTACTCGTCGCACTGTTCTGTGCAGTTTATCACCCGCGTTATTTTGCGTGGCGCACTGTTTTGTGCAGTTTATCACTCGCGTTATTTTGTGCTTCGCACAGTTTTGTGTAGTTCATCCCTGGAGCTATTTTGCGCGTCGCACTATTTTGTGCAGTTTACACTCGCACTATTTTGCACTTCGCACTGTTTGGTGCAGTTGACACTCACGCTATTTTGCGCGTCGCACTGTTTTGTTCAATTTATCACTCGTGCTATTTTGTGCGTCGCACTGTTTTGTGTAGTATACACTCGCGCTATTTTGCGCTTCGCACTGTTTGGTGCAGTTGACACTCGCGCCATTTTGCGCGTCGTACTGTTTTGTGCAGTTTATCACTCGCGTTATTTTGCAGGTCGGACTATTTTGTGCAGTTTATCACTCGCGCTATTTTGCACGTCGCACTGTTTTGTGCAGTTCACACTCGTGCTATTTTGCGCGTCGCACTGTTTTGTGCAGTTTATCACTCGCGCTATTTTGTGATTCACACTGTTTTGTGCGGTTCACACTCGCGCTATTTTGCGCGTCGCACTGTTTTGTGCAGTTTATCACTCGTGCTATTTTGCGCGTCGCACTGTTTTGTGCGGTTTACACTCACGCTATTTTACGCTTCGCACTGTTTGGTGCCGTTCACACTCGCGGTATTTTGCGTCGTGCACTGTTTTGTGCAGTTTATCACTCGCGCTATTTTGCGGGTCGCACTGTTTTGTGCAGTTTATTACTCGCGCTATTTTGCGCGTCGCACTGTTTTGTGCAGTTTATTACTCGCGCTATTTTGCGCGTCGCACTGTTTTGTGCAGTTCAGACTCGCGCTATTTTGTACGTCGCACTGTTTTGTGCAGTTTATCACTCGCGCTATTTTGCGCGTCGCACTGTTTTGTGCAGTTTATCACTCGCACTATTTTGTTATTCGCACTGTTTTATGCAGTTCACACTCGCGCTATTTTGAGCGTCACACTGTTTTGTACGGTTTACACTCGCGCTATTTTGCGCGTCGCACTGTTTGGTGCCGTTGACACTCGCGCTATTCTGCGCATCGCACTGTTTTGTGCAATTTATCACTCACGCTATTTTGCGCGTCGCAATGTTTTGTGTAGTTTACACTCGCGCTATTTTGCGCTTCGCACTGTTTGGTGCAGTTGACACTCGCGGTTGTAACATGTCCGCGAGGGAACTCACGGGTTTATAGTTCGGACTCAATTTTTGTGTCACGGTTCTAAATTTGAACCAAAGAGTCCAACTCTGGCAAATCGTTTTGAGAAACAGATTTTTGAAAAGAAGTGCCAAACATGGACTGCTTTGCCAGATACAGAGTCGCCACCTAAATATTTTTTTAATGGGGAAATTTAGGAAACCCTGACTCGGTGCCAAAGGCCACGTGTCCGTCATCACCAAAGTTGTCTTGGCTCGGGAGCTTGGGTACGATCGGGGAAGGTCAGCTATGAGCACCCCCTTTCGCCCGGTCCGAAGACCGGCCTCTACTAACCGTGATATCTTGTTTTGAAAACGTTATGTGTTCTTATTCCGGTTATTAGCCTAGATTTACTATGTTATGTGCACAACAAACAAGTATAGACTAGATCGCCTAATTTGGAAACAAGCATTGCATATCCGTTTGTTTTGAAAATGCTTTGGAATTTGCTACTTGTAAGTAGGCTAAAACACGGATTTCAATGAGTTTTTCCAACTCAAACAATCCAACCTTCACCCACAGGCAATCAGGCAGTTTATCTCATATAAGCATTTAGCCACATGGTAATCATGCTGTCATGTTAACATTCACACGCATGCGAGATGCTAAAGCATAAATACTTACATTGTACTCCATGCCAAAACAATAAACTAGTTAGCAAATATGCATGTCCTAGTTCATGTTAAGTGGCTAATGCAACACATGCAAGGATGCAGTTAGAGTAGGCTCGGCTAACCCTAAAATGGCATATGAAATGCTACAATTATCACGTATTCAATTTGGAATTGAAGTACTGATGCAGTTTGTATGATGTACCGAGCCCGGTGCATGCAAGACAAATGCATGGATGCACGCATGCATAGCATAAGGTATGCTAATTTAGACGTGCCCTAATCTACCATCATAAACAGGTAAATAAAAGGGAAGAAAGAAGTGGGGATTGGAAGACATGCACACACACGCACCCACACTTATTACAGATTCGCCCTCGCTCGGAGGGACCAAAAGAATAATACAAATTAATTAACTACGCAAGCTAATTAAATATTACAAATTACCTAATTAGTTAACAACTAACTAAACTAGGAAAAATAGTAAACCGCCTCGGGAGGAGAGCCTGATGCGACGCGTGCTCGGGTCCCGCTCGGAATTGCACTGCCATACATAGTCTGCCTCTGTTTTCCCTGCTCTGCCCCTCCAAAGACTGCCAAAGCCTCAGGGATGTCTCTCTGGACATTGGGGGACACCACCGGCTGAGTAGAATAGCCACCGGCAGCTAGATATGGCCATCGGCTGGAAACGAGGCTATCGGCCACCAATACATTGCCGGTCGGCACTAAATATTGCCGGCCGGCCAAGAATACCTGCAGAACCTGCAATTGACAGCAGCAGAGGGCAAGGCATAGCATGGCAATACAATTCAAGCAATGTATGCACCAATCATGCCCCTTATCATGTTTGTGACTCAAAGGGGCATATGCCTCGATTCTCGGACCATCAATCACGCATTTCCATGCATGATGGCCCAAAGAACCAAGTTGTGCACATTGATTTCAAATGCAATGCAAACAACCAAACCAAGGGGCTTCCACCTCCATCACGACTTAGTCAAGAGGTAGAGCATGCATGCCAATGTTATGCAACCCTAAGCATGTTAACTAGGCATGCAACATGGCAATGCAAACAAGTATACAAGCTAGCAAGCATGCAAGGCAAATAAAGGGTGGACTTAAACATGACTTGGGCAGCCCTAACTAGGCCCAAAGTCAGTGGCCAAAGTGCTCAAATATGAGGGCTAAATACACATACACACATGCACATGTTATGGTCCAACACTTAAGCATATAAAGGCAACTTTTAAACACATTCAAAAGAGGCCTAACATGGACATATGGCATACAACATAAGCCCCGAAAATCATGTTATAAGAGGTGCCAAACCAATTTAAACAAGACAAATACTAGTGTGCAAATAGTCCAAATTCTTGAAGCAAGGTAATGAAGCTTGGAAACACACTTAGCATAACAACCATGGCATGCATTAAACAACTAAAAAACATATTTTTAGCATGTTAAAACAAGGCCAAAGGA
Organism: Camellia japonica; assembly: GCA_030407325.1. Lineage (NCBI taxonomy): Eukaryota > Viridiplantae > Streptophyta > Magnoliopsida > Ericales > Theaceae > Camellia > Camellia japonica. The sequence continues at coordinate 6,077,105 of JAPPVO010000029.1, forward strand.
CTACTTAGATGGCATCTAAGTGGCTCAAATATGAAGGCATGCACAAATGCACTTTCAAGGAGCATATAACACATGCTCAAGAGGCAACAAAGAGACAACCAAGGCAAGCATACAAGCATGTCTTAGGGACTGAAATCATGTTACAAATGGTGCCAAACCACTTAAATGATGCAAGCAACACATGCTACACATTCTCATACTTGAAGCATACAAGCTCAAACACAAAGGAGCTATACTAAGCATGCCAAGATCGACCCAAGCAACTATGGACAGACCTAAAACATGGCAAAATAAGCACAAAACCTTCACAAGGCTAAACCTAAAACATGCTAGAACAAAGGCTAACAACCTAAGGCATATTAAGGCAATAACAAGGCATTACATGGTAGGTATGCTAAGCATGCATGGTGTACCAAAACCAACTTAATACAAAGTTAAATCATGACAATATAAGCATAAAATATAGCCATGGCATGAACAACAAACCTTTAAACATAATGCTCCCTTAAGAGGCCAAAATTGGTCCTTTTCAAGGGCCACAAGGAGAGGGGGTGGCCCTCCCCTTTTTGAGACTTTAAGGCACCATCTTTACCACTGAAATCCCTCAAGATTTCAGTGGTGAAGAGGCCCAAACACCAAAGTCCCGAAACTTGCACAAAATAGCACAAAAAGGAGCCTTACAAGGCCTAGGAGAGGTCAAACAAACCCAAACCACAAAATACTCTTAACAAACAATCAAGAGGGATAAAAAACAGAACTTTTTTATGTTATACACTAAATACAAAAACAGTTCTAAGATAGGTAGAAAAGCAATGCAAAAATGGGGAATAAAAGGGAAGTTTCTTACCCTTGAAGCCTTTCTTCACAAGCAATGCTCCAACAACCTTCCTTGGCTTTAATCCAGCTCCAAGACACTAAAACAACCCTCCAAAGGTCTCAAGTCCAAGAGATGGTGTGTTGGTGTGTGTTTGTGAGCAAAAGTAGGACAAAACACACACTTATAGAGATAGAATATGTATCTAACCCTAACCCTAGAACTCAAGCTTTACAAAAGCTGTCTAAAAATGTCTAACAAATGTCTAACCAATGGCTAAAGAGAAGAAGCACTCCTATATAGGCAATTCCCTCTTGTAAGGCTTACAAAACAAGCCATCCAAGAGGAAAATCCCTCCATACACGTGTATGGAGGGGAATGGGGTGGGTGCCAGCTATCACAGCTGGCACAAAATATCTGCTAAAAGCAGATGAACAGTAGTCGGCTGGCCAAAATTGTCATTTTGACAAAATTGATGGCCGGTCGGCCAAAAAGAGTGCCGGCCGGCAATATACATTGCCGGTGGACACAAACAACAGTCGGTGGCCTCTAGCCATGGCCGGTGATGTGTGGGGATGCCTCACAAGGCATTCCCTGCCCCTCCAAGGCAAAACACAAGTGTTTGGTGCAAAACCAGACACAAAACGGCCGAGTTCGGAGATCCTGAGGCAAGGCGCGTAGCCGAGACCTCCGGGAACTCCAAACGAACACAAACATGGATAATCACCGAGTGTTCCCACGGTGACGTCCAAGTCTTGAGGACGGTCAAAAATGGGGTGTCTACAGCGGTGTTTTGCGCATCGCACTGTTTTGTGCAGTTTATCACTCGCGCAATTTTGCGGGTCGCACTGTTTGGTGCAGTTTATCACTCGCGCTATTTTGCGCGTCACACTGTTTTCTGCAGTTTATTACTCGCGCTATTTTGCGCTTCGCATTGTTTTGTGCAGCTGACACTCGCGCTATTTGCGCGTCGCACTGTTTTGTGCAGTTCACACTCGCGCTATTTTGCGCGTCGCACTGTTTTGTGTAGTTTATCACTAGCGCTATTTTGTGATTCGGACTGTTTTGTGCAGTTCACACACGCGCTATTTTGTGCGTCGCACTGTTTTGTGCAGTTTATCCCTGGCGCTATTTTGCGCGTCGCACTGTTTTGTGTGGTTTACACTCGCGCTATTTTGCGCTTCGCACTGTTTGGTGCAATTGACACTCGCTCTATTTTGCGCGTTGCACTATTTTGTGCAGTTTATCACTCGCGCTATTTTGCGGGTCGCACTGTTTTGTGCAGTTTATCACTTGCGCAATTTTACGCGTCGCACTGTTTTGTGCAGTTTATCACTCGTGCTATTTTGCGCTTCGCACTGTTTGGTGCAGTTGACACTCGCGCTATTTTGCGCGTCACACTGATTTGTGCAGTTTATTACTCGCGCTATTTTACGCGCCGCACTGTTTTGTGCAGTTTATCACTCGTGCTATTTTGCGGGTCGCACTGTTTTGTGTAGTTTAACACTTGCGCTATTTTGCGCGTCGCACTGTTTTGTGCAGTTTATTACTCGCGCTATTTTGCGCTTCGCATTGTTTTGTGCAGCTGACACTCGCGCTATTTTGTGCGTCGCACTGTTTTGTGCAGTACACACTCACGCTATTTTGCGCTTCGCACTATTTGGTGCAGTTGACAATCGCGTTATTTTGCGCGTCGCACTGTTTTGTGCAGTTTATCACTCGCGCTATTTTACGGGTCGCACTGTTCTGTGCAGTTTATCACTCGCGCTATTTTGCGCATCGCACTGTTTTGTGCGGTTTATTACTCGCGCTATTTTGCGCTTCACACTGTTTTGTGCAGTTGACACTCGGGCTATTTTGTGCGTCGCACTATTTTGTGCAATTCACACTCACGCTATTTTGCGCGTCGCACTGTTTTGTGCAGTTGACAATCGCGCTATTTTGCGCGTCGCACTGCTTTGTGCAGTTGACACGCGCTATTTTGCGCGTCACACTTCTATGTGCAGTTCACACTCGCGCTATTTTGCGCGTCGCACTGTTTTGTGCAGTTTATCACTCGCGCTATTTTGCGGGTCACACTGTTTTATGCAGTTTATCCCTCGCCTTATTTTGCGCGTCGCACTGTTTTGTGCAGTTTATCCCTCCTACTATTTTGCGCCTCGCACTATTTTGTGCAGTTTATCACTCGCACTATTTTGCGTGTCGCACTGTTTCGTGCAGTTTATCACTCGCGCTATTTTGCGCGTCGCACTGTTTTGTGCAGTTCACACTCGCGCTATTTTGCGCGTCGCACTGTTTTGTGTAGTTTATCACTAGCGCTATTTTGTGATTCGGACTGTTTTGTGCAGTTACACACGCGCTATTTTGTGCGTCGCACTGTTTTGTGCAGTTTATCCCTGGCGCTATTTGCGCGTCGCACTGGTGTGGTTTACACTCGCGCTATTTTGCGCTTCGCACTGTTTGTGCAATGACACTCGCTCTATTTTGCGCGTTGCACTATTTTGTGCAGTTATCACTCGCGCTATTTTGCGGGTCGCACTGTTTTGTGCAGTTTATCACTTGCGCTATTTTACGCGTCGCACTGTTTTGTGCAGTTTATCACTCGTGCTATTTTGCGCTTCGCACTGTTTGGTGCAGTGACACTCGCGCTATTTTGCGCGTCACACTGATTTGTGCAGTTTATTACTCGCGCTATTTTACGCGCGCACTGTTTTGTGCAGTTTATCACTCGTGCTATTTTGCGGGTCGCACTGTTTTGTGTAGTTTAACACTTGCGCTATTTTGCGCGTCGCACTGTTTGTGCAGTTATTACTCGCGCTATTTTGCGCTTCGCACTGTTTTGTGCAGCTGACACTCGCGCTATTTTGTGCGTCGCACTGTTTTGTGCAGTACACACTCACGCTATTTTGCGCTTCGCACTATTTGGTGCAGTTGACAATCGCGTATTTTGCGCGTCGCACATTTTGTGCAGTTTATCACTCGCGCTATTTTACGGGTCGCACTGTTCTGTGCAGTTATCACTCGCGCTATTTTGCGCATCGCACTGTTTTGTGCGGTTTATTACTCGCGCTATTTTGCGCTTCCACTGTTTTGTGCAGTTGACACTCGGGCTATTTGTGCGTCGCACTTTTGTGCAATTCACACTCACGCTATTTGCGCGTCGCACTGTTTTGTGCAGTTGACAATCGCGCTATTTTGCGCGTCGCACTGCTTTGTGCAGTTGACACGCGCTATTTTGCGCGTCACACTTCTATGTGCAGTTCACACTCGCGCTATTTTGCGCGTCGCACTGTTTTGTGCAGTTTATCACTCGCTATTTTGCGGGTCACTGTTTTATGCAGTTTATCCCTCGCCTTTTTGCGCGTCGCACTGTTTTGTGCAGTTTATCCCTCCTACTATTTTGCGCCTCGCACTATTTTGTGCAGTTTATCACTCGCACTATTTTGCGTGTCGCACTGTTTCGTGCAGTTTATCACTCGCGCTATTTTGCGCGTCGCACTGTTTTGTGCAGTTCACACTCGCGCCATTTTGCGCATCGCACTGTTTTGTGCAGTTTATCAGTAGCGCTATTTTGCAGGTCAAACTATTTTGTGCAGTTTATCCCTCGCCCTATTTTGCGCATCGCACTGTTTTGTGCTGTTTATCACTCGCGCTATTTTGCGCGTCGCACTGTTTTGTGCAGTTCACACGCGCGCTATTTTGCGCATCGCACTATTTTGCGCAGTTTATCACCTGCGCTATTTTGCGCGTCGCACTATTTTGTGCAGTTTATCACTCGCACTATTTTGTGATTCGCACTGTTTTGTGCAGTTCACACTGGCGCTATTTTCGCGTCGCACTGTTTTGTGCGGTTTAGACTCGCGCTATTTTGCGCTTCGCACGGTTTGTGCGGTGTATACTCGCACTATTTTGCGCTTCGCACGGTTTGGTGCAGTTGACACTCACGCTATTCTGCGCGTCGCACTGTTTTGTGCAGTTTATCACTCGCGTATTTTGCGCATCGCACCGTTTTGTGTTGTATACACTCGCGCTATTTTGCGCTTCGCACTGTTTGGTGCAGTTGACACTCGCGGTATTTTGTACGTCGCACTGTTTTGTGCAGTTTATCACTCGCGCTATTTTGCGGGTCACACTGTTTTGTGCAGTTTATCACTCACGCTATTTTGCGCGTCGCACTGTTTTGTGCAGTTCACACTCGCGCTATTTTGCGCTTCGCATTGTTTTGTGCAGCTGACACTCGCGCTATTTGCGCGTCGCACTGTTTTGTGCAGTTCACACTCGCGCTATTTTGCGCGTCGCACTGTTTTGTGCAGTTTATCACTCGCGCTATTTTGCGGGTCGCACTGCTTTGTGCAGTTTATCCCTCGCCCTATTTTGCGCGTCGCACTGTTTTGTGCAGTTTATCCCTCCCACTATTTTGCGGCTCGCACTGTTTTGTGCAGTTTATCACTTGCCCTATTTTGCGCGTCGCACTGTTTTGTGCAGTTTATCACTCGCGCTATTTTGCGCGTCGCACTGTTTTATGCAGTTCACACTCGCGCTATTTTGCGCCTCGCACTGTTTTGTGCAGTTTATCACTCACACTATTTTGCGTGTCGCACTGTTTTTTGCAGTTTATCACTCGCGCTATTTTGCGCGTCGCACTGTTTTGTGCAGTTCACACTCACGCTATTTCGTGCTTCGCACTGTTTGGTGCAGTTGACAATCGCGTTATTTTGCGCGTCGCACTATTTTGTGCAGTTTATCACTTGCGCTATTTTACGGGTCGCACTGTTTTGTGCAGTTTATCACTCGCGCCATTTTACGCATTGCACTGTTTTGTGCGGTTTATTACTCGCGCTATTTTGCGCTTTGCACTGTTTTGTGCAGTTGACACTCGGGCTATTTTGGGCGTCACACTGTTTTGTGCAATTCACACTCCCGCTATTTTGCGCGTCGCACTGTTTTGTGCAGTTCACACTCGCGCTATTTTGCGCGTCGCACTGCTTTGTGCAGTCGACACGCGCTATTTTGCGCGTCGCGCTGTTTTGTGCAGTTCACACTCGCGCTATTTTGCGCGTCGCACTGTTTTGTGCAGTTTCTCACTCGCGCTATTTTGCGGGTCGCACTATTTTGTGCAGTTTATCCCTCGCCCTATTTTGCGCGTCGCACTGTTTTGTGCAGTTTATCCCTCCCACTATTTTGCGCCTCGCACTGTTTTGTGCAGTTTATCACTCGCACTATTTTGCGGGTCGCACTGTTTTGTGCAGTTTATCACTCGCGCTATTTTGCGCGTCGCACTGTTTTGTGCAGTTCACACTCGCACTACTTTGCGCGTCGCACTGTTTTGTGCACTTTATCACTAGCGCTATTTTGCAGGTCGCACAATTTTGTGCAGTTTATCCCTCGCCCTATTTTGCGCGTCGCACTGTTTTGTGCAGTTTATCCCTCCCATTATTTTGCGTGTCGCACTGTTTTGTGCTGTTTATCACTCGCGCTATTTTGCACGTCGCACTGTTTTGCGCAGTTTATCACCTGCGCAATTTTGCGCGTCGCACTGTTTTGTGCAGTTTATCATTCGCGCTATTTTTTGATTCGCACTGTTTTGTGCAGTTCACACTCGCGCTATTTTCGCGTTACACTGTTTTGTGCAGTTTATCACTGGCGCTATTTTGCGCGTCGCACTGTTTTGTGCGGTGTATACTCGCACTATTTTGCGCTTCGCACGGTTCGGTGCAGTTGACACTCGCGCTATTTTGCGCGTCGTACTGTTTTGTGCAGTTTATCACTCGCGCTATTTTGCGCGTCGCACTGTTTTGTGTTGTATACACTCGCGCTATGTTGCGCTTCGCACTGTTTGGTGCAGTTGACACTCGCGCTATTTTGCGCGTCGCACCGTTTTGTGAAGTTTATTACTCGTGCTATTTTGCGCTTCGCTCTGTTTGTGCAGTTGACACTCGCGCTATTTTGCGCGTACACTATTTTTGTGCAATTCACACTCGTGCTATTTTGCGCGTCGCACTGTTTGTGCAGTTCACACGCGCGCTATTTTGCGCGTCGCTCTGTTTGCGCAGTGTATCACTTGCGCTATTTTGCGCGTCGCACTGTTTTGTGCAGTTTATTACTCGCGCTATTTTGTGCCTCGCACTGTTTTGTGCAGTTCACACTCGCGCTATTTTGCGCGTCGCACTGTTTTGTGCAGTTTATCACTGGCGCTATTTTGCGCGTCGCACTGTTTTGTGCAGTTTATCACTCGCGCTATTTTGCGGGTCGCACTGTTTTGTGCAGTTTATCCCTCGCCCTATTTTGCGCGTCGCACTGTTTTGTGCAGTTTATCCCTCCCACTATTTTGCGCCTCGCACTGTTTTGTGCAGTTTATCACTCGCACTATTTTGCGGGTCGCACTGTTTTGTGCAGTTTATCACTCGCGCTATTTTGCGCGTCGCACTGTTTTGTGCAGTTCACACTCGCGCTATTTTGCGCGTCGCACTGTTTTGTGCACTTTATCACTAGCGCTATTTTGCAGGTCGCACTATTTTGTGCAGTTTATCCCTCCCACTATTTTGCGTGTCGCACTGTTTTGTGCTGTTTATCACTCGCGCTATTTTGCACGTCGCACTGTTTTGCGCAGTTTATCACCTGCGTAATTTCGCGCGTCGCACTGTTTTGTGCAGTTTATCACTTGCGCTATTTTTTGATTCGCACTGTTTTGTGCAGTTCACACTCGCGCTATTTTCGCGTCGCACTGTTTTGTGCAGTTTATCGATGGCGCTATTTTGCGCGTCGCACTGTTTTGTGCGGTGTATACTCGCGCTATTTTGCGCTTCGCACGGTTTGGTGCAGTTGACACTCGCGCTATTCTGCGCGTCGCACTGTTTGGTGCAGTTTATCACTCGCGCTATTTTGCGCGTCGCACCGTTTTGTGTTGTATACACTCGCGCTATGTTGCGCTTCGCACTGTTTGGTGCAGTTGACACTCGCGCTATTTTGCGCGTCGCACCGTTTTGTGAAGTTTATTACTCGTGCTATTTTGCGCTTCGCACTGTTTTGTGCAGTTGACACTCGCGCTATTTTGCGCGTCACACTATTTTGTGCAATTCACAGTCGTGCTATTTTGCGCGTCGCACTGTTTTGTGCAGTTCACACGCGCGCTATTTTCCGCGTCGCACTGTTTGGCGCAGTGTATCACTTGCGCTATTTTGTACGTCGCACTGTTTTGTGCAGTTTATCACTCGCGCTATTTTGTGATTCGCACTGTTTTGTGCAGTTCACACTCGCGCTATTTTCGCGTCGCATTGTTTTGTGCAGTTTATCACTGGCGCTATTTTGCGCGTCGCACTGTTTTGTGCAGTTTCTCACTCGCGCTATTTTGCGGCTCGCACTGTTTTGTGCAGTTTATCCCTCGCCCTATTTTGCGCGTCGCACTGTTTTGTGCAGTTTATCCCTCCCACTATTTTGCGCCTCGCACTGTTTTGTGCAGTTTATCACTCGCACTATTTTGTGGGTCGCACTATTTTGTGCAGTTTATCACTCTCGCTATTTTGCGCGTCGCACTGTTTTGTGCAGTTCACACTCGCGCTATTTTGCGCGTCGCACTGTTTTGTGCACTTTATCACTAGCGCTATTTTGCAGGTCGCACTATTTTGTGCAGTTTATCCCTGCCCTATTTTGCGCGTCGCACTGTTTTGTGCAGTTTATCCCTCCCACTATTTTGCGTGTCGCACTGTTTTGTGCCGTTTATCACTCGCGCTATTTTGCACGTCGCACTGTTTTGCGCAGTTTATCACCTGCGCAATTTTGCGCGTCGCACTGTTTTGTGCAGTTTATCACTCGCGCTATTTTTTGATTCGCACTGTTTTGTGCAGTTCACACTCGCGCTATTGCGTCGCACTATTTTGTGCAGTTTATCACTGGCGCTATTTTGCGCGTCGCAGTGTTTTGTGCGGTGTATACTCGCACTATTTTGCGCTTCGCACGGTTTGGTGCAGTTGACACTCACGCTATTCTGCGCGTCGCACTGTTTTGTGCAGTTTATCACTCGCGCTATTTTGCGCGTCGCACCGTTTTGTGTTTTATACACTCGCGCTATGTTGCGCTTCGCACTGTTTGGTGCAGTTGACACTCGCGTTATTTTGCGCGTCGCACCGTTTTGTGAAGTTTATTACTCGTGCTATTTTGCGCTTCGCACTGTTTTGTGCAGTTGACACTCGCGCTATTTTGCGCGTCACACTATTTTGTGCAATTCACACTCGTGCTATTTTGCGCGTCGCACTGTTTTGTGCAGTTCACACGCGCGCTATTTTGCGCGTCGCACTGTTTTGCGCAGTGTATCACCTGCGCTATTTTGTGCGTCGCACTGTTTTGTGCAGTTTATCACTCGCGCTATTTTGTGATTCGCACTGTTTTGTGCAGTTCACACTCGCGCTATTTTCGCGTCGCATTGTTTTGTGCAGTTTATCACTGGCGCTATTTTGCGCGTCGCACTGTTTTGTGCAGTTTACACTCGCGCTATTTTGCGCTTCGCACGGTTTGGTGCAGTTGACACTCACGCTATTCTGCGCGTCGCACTGTTTTGTGCAGTTTATCACTCGCGCTATTTTGCGCATCGCACCATTTTGTGTTGTATACACTCGCGCTATTTTGTGCTTCGCACTGTTTGGTGCAGTTGACACTCGCGGTATTTTGCGCGTCGCACTGTTATGTGCAGTTTATCACTCGCCCTAATTTTGCGGGTCGCACTGTTTTGTGCAGTTTATCACTCGCGCTATTTTGCGCATCGCACTGTTTTGTGCAGTTTATTACTCGCGCTATTTTGCACGTCGCACTGTTTTGTGCAGTTTATCACTCGCGCTATTTTGTGATTCGGACTGTTTTGTGCAGTTCACACTCGCGCTATTTTGCGCGTCGCACTGTTTTGTGCAGTTTATCACTCGCGCTATTTTACGGGTCGCACTGTTTTGTGCAGTTTATCCCTCGCCCTATTTTGCGCGTTGCACTGTTTTGTGCAGTTTATCCCTCCCACTATTTTGCGCCTCACACTGTTTTGTGCAGTTTATCACCCGCGCTATTTTGCGGGTGCACGGTTTTGTGCAGTTTATCCCTTGCCCTATTTTGCGCGTCGAACTGTTTTGTGCTGTTTATCCCTCCCACTATTTTGCGCCTCGCACTGTTTTGTGCAGTTTATCAGTCGCCCTATTTTGTGCGTCGCACTGTTTTGTGCAGTTTATCACTCGCGCTATTTTGCGCGTCGCACTATTTTGTGCAGTTCACACTCGCGCTATTTTGCGCCTCGCACTGTTTTGTGCAGTTTATCACTCGCACTATTTTGCGTGTCACACTGTTTTTTGCAGTTTATCACTCGCGCTGTTTTGTACAGTTCACACTCGCGCTATTTTGCGCGTCGCACTGTTTTGTGCAGTTTATCACTCGCGCTATTTTGTGATTCGGACTTTTTTGTGCAGTTCACACTCGCGCAATTTTGCGCGTCGCACTGTTTTGTGTAGTTTATCACTCGCGTTATTTTGTGATTCGTACTGTTTTGTGCAATTCACACTCGCGCTATTTTCGCGTCGCACAGTTTTGTGCAGTCTATCACCGGCGCTATTTTGCGCGTCGCACTGTTTTGTGCGGTTTACACTCGCGCAATTTTGCGCTTCGCACGGTTTGGTGCAGTTGACACTCGCGCGATTCTGCGCGTCGCACTGTTTTGTGCAGTTTATCACTCACGCTAGTTTGTGCGTCGCACTGTTTTGTGCAGTTCACACTCGCGATATTCTGCGCGTCGCACTGTTTTGTGCACTTTATCAGTAGCGCAATTTTGCAGGTCGCACTATTTTGTGCAGTTTATCCCTCGCCCTATTTTGCGCGTCGCACCGTTTTGTGTTGTATACACTCGCGCTATTTTGTGCTTCGCACTGTTTGGTGCAGTTGACACTCGCGGTATTTTGCATGTCGCACTATTTTGTGCAGTTTATCACTCGCGCTATTTTGCGGGTTGCACTGTTTTGTGCAGTTTAGCACTCGCGCTATTTTGCGCGTCGCACTATTTTGTGCAGTTTATTACTCGCGCCATTTTACACTTCGCATTGTTTTGTGCAGCTGACACTCGCGCTATTTGCGCGTCGCACTGTTTTGTGCAGTTCATACTCGCGCTATTTTGCGCGTCGCACTGTTTTGTGCAGTTTATCACTCGCGCTATTTTGCGGGTCACACTGTATTGTGCAGTTTATCCCTCGCCCTATTTTGCGCGTCGCACTGTTTTGTGCAGTTTATCCCTCCCACTATTTTGCGCCTCGCACTGTTTTGTGCAGTTTATCACTCGCACTATTTTGCGTGCCGCACTGTTTTGTGCAGTTTGTCACTCGCGCTATTTTGCGCGTCGCAATGTTTTGTGCAGTTCACACTCGCGCTATTTTGCGCTTCGCAATGTTTGGTGCAGTTGACAATCACGCTATTTTGCGCGTCGCACAGCTTTGTGCAGTTTATTACTCGCGATATTTTACGCGTCGCACTGTTTTGTGCAGTTTATCACTCGCGCTATTTTGCGTGTCGCACTGTTTTGTGCAGTTGACACTCGGGCTATTTTGCGCGTCGCACTGTTTTGTGCAATTCACACTCGCGCTATTTTGCGCGTCGCACCGTTTTGTGCAGTTGACACTCGCGCTATTTTGCGCGTCGCACTGTTTTGTGCAGTTCACACTCACGCTATTTTGCGCTTCGCAATGTTTGGTGCAGTTGACAATCACGCTATTTTGCGCGTCGCACAGCTTTGTGCAGTTTATTACTCGCGCTATTTTACGCGTCGCACTATTTTGTGCAGTTTATCACTCGCACTATTTTGCGTGTCGCACTGTTTTGTGCAGTTTATCACTGGCGCTATTTTGTGAGTCGCGCTGTTTTGGGCAGTTCACACTCGCGCTATTCTGCGCGTCGCACTGTTTTGTGCTCTTTATCACTAGCGCTATTTTGCAGGTCGCACTATTTTGTGTAGTTTATCCCTCGCCCTATTTTGCGCGTCACACTGTTTTGTGCAGTTTATCACACCCACTATTTTGCGCCTCGCACTGTTTTGTGTCGTTTATCACTTGCGCTATTTTGCGGGTGGCACTGTTTTGTGCAGTTTATCCCTCGCTCTATTTTGCGCGTCACACTGTTTTGTGCAGTTTATCCCTCCCACTATTTTGCGCCTCGCACTGTTTTGTGCAGTTTATCACTCGCACTATTTTGCGGGTCGCACTGTTTTGTGCAGTTTATCACTCGCGCTATTTTGCGCGTCGCACTGTTTTGTGCCATTCACACTCGCGCTATTTTGCGCGTCGCACTGTTTTGTGCAGTTTATCGCTCCCGCTATTTTACGGTTCGCACTGTTTTGTGCAGTTTATCACTCGCGCTATTTTGTGCATCGCACTGTTTTGTACGGTTTATTACTCGCGCTATTTTGCGCTTCGCACTGTTTTGTGCAGTTGACACTCGGGCTATTTTGCGCGTCGCACTGTTTTGTGCAATTCACACTCGTGCTATTTTGCGCATCGCTCTGTTTTGTGCAGTTGACACTCGCGCTATGTTGCGCGTCGCACTACTTTGTGCAGTTGACACGCGCTATTTTGTGCGTCGCACTGTTTTGTGCAGTTTATCCCTCGCCCTATTTTGCGCGTCGCACTGTTTTGTGCTGTTTATCCCTCCCACTATTTTGCGCCTCGCACTGTTTTGTGCAGTTTATCACTCGCACTATTTTGCGTGTCGCATTGTTTTGTGTAGTTTATCACTCGCGCTATTTTGCGCGTCGCACTGTTTTGCGGAGTTCACACTCGCGGTATTCTGCGTGTCGCACCGTTTTGTGTTGGATACACTCGCGCTATTTTGCGCTTCACACTGTTTGGTGCAGTTGACACTCGCGGTATTTTGCATGTCGCACTGTTTTGTGCTGTTTATCACTCGCGCTATTTTGCAGGTCGCGCTGTTTTGTGCAGTTTATTATTCGCGCTATTTTGCGCATCGCATTGTTTTGTGCGGCTGACACTCGCGCTATGTGCACGTCACACTGTTTTGTGCAGTTCACACTTGCGCTATTTTGCGCGTTGCACTGTTTTGTGCAGTTTATCACTCGCGCTATTTTACGGGTCGCACTGTTTTGTGCAGTTTATCCCTCGCCGTGTTTTGCGCATCGCACTGTTTTGTGCAATTTATCCCTCCCATTATTTTGCGCGTCGCACTGTTTTGTGCAGTTTATCGCTATTTTTCGCGCGCAGTTATCGCTCGGTAGCACTATTTTGTGTAGTTTATCACTCGCGCTGTTTTGCGCATCACACTGTTTTGTGCGGTTTATTACTCGCGTTATTTTGCGCTTCGCACTGTTTTGTGCAGTTGACACTCGGGCTATTTTGCGCGTCGTACTGTTTTGTGCAATTCACACTCGCGCTATTTTACGCGTCGCACAGTTTTGTGCAGTTGACACTCGCGCTATTTTGCGCGTCGCACTGCTTTGTGCAGTTGACACGCGCTATTTTGCACGTCGCACTGTTTTGTACAGTTCACACTCGCGCTATATTGCGCGTCGCACTGTTTTGTGCAGTTTGTCCCTCGCCCTATTTTGCGCGTCGTACTGTTTTGTGCTGTTTATTCCTCCCACTATTTTGCGCCTCGCACTGTTTTGTGCAGTTTATCACTCGCACTATTTTGCATGTCGCATTGTTTTGTGTAGTTTATCACTCGCGCTATTTTGCGCGTCGCACTGTTTTGCGCAGTTCACACTCGCTGTATTCTGCGCGTCGCACCGTTTTGTGCACTTTATCACTAGCACTATTTTGCAGGTCGCACTATTTTGTGTAGTTTATCCCTCACCCTATTTTGCGCGTCGCACTGTTTTGTGCAGTTTATCCCTCCCACTATTTTGCGTGTCGCACTGTTTTGTGCTGTTTATCACTCGCGCTATTTTGCGCGTCGCACTGTTTTGTGCAGTTCACACGCGCGCTATTTTGAGCGTCGCACTGTTTTGCGCAGTTTATCACCAGCGCTATTTTGTGCATCGCACTGTTTTGTACAGTTTATCACTCGCGCTATTTTGTGATTCGCACTGTTTTGTGCAGTTCACACTCGCGCTATTTTCGCGTCGCACTGTTTTGTGCAGTTTATCACTGGCGCTATTTTGCGCGTCGCACTGTTTTGTGCGGTTTACACTCGCGCAATTTTGCGCTTCGCACGGTTTGGTGCTGTTGACACTCGCGCTATTCTGCGCATCCCATTGTTTTGTGCAGTTTATCACTCGCGCTATTTTGCGCGTCGCACCGTTTTGTGTTGTATACACTCGCGCTATTTTGCGCTTCGCACAGTTTGGTGCAGTTGACACTCGCGGTATTTTGCATGTCGCACTGTTTTGTGCAGTTTATCGCTCGCGCTATTTTGCGGGTCGCACTGTTTTGTGCAGTTTATCACTCGCGCTATTTTGCGCGTCGCACTATTTTCTGCAGTTTATTACTCGCGCTATTTTGCGCTTCGCACTGTTTTGTGCGGCTGACACTCGCGCAATTTGCGCGTCGCACTGTTTTGTGCAGTTCCCACTCGCGCTATTTTGCGCGTCGCACTGTTTCGTGTAGTTTATCACTCGCGCTATTTTGCGGGTCGCACTGTTTTGTGCAGTTTATCCCTCGCCCTATTTTGCGCGTCGCACTGTTTTGTGTTGTTTATCCCTCCCACTATTTTGCGCCTCACACTGTTTTTTACAGTTTATCACTCGCACTATTTTGCGTGTCGCACTGTTTTGTGCAGTTTATCAGTCGCGCTATTTTGCGCGTCGCACTGTTTTGTGCAGTTCACACTCGCGATATTCTGCGCGTCGCACTGTTTTGTGCACTTTATCACTAGCGCTATTTTGCAGGTCGCACTATTTTGTGCAGTTTATCCCTCGCCCTATTTTGCACGTCGCACTGTTTTGTGCAGTTTATCCCTCCCACTATTTTGCATGTCGCACTGTTTTGTGCTATTTATCACTCACGCTATTTTGCGCGTCGCACTGTTTTGCGCAGTTTATCACCTGCGCTATTTTGTGCGTCGTACTTGTTTCTGGAGTTTATCACTCGCGCTATTTTGTGATTCACACTGTTTTGTGCAGTTCACACTCGCGCTATTTTCGCGTCACACTGTTTTGTGCAGTTTATCACTGGCGCTATTTTGCGCGTCGCACTGGTCAGTGCGGTTTACACTCGCCCAATTTTGCGATTCGCACGGTTTGGTGCAGTTGACACTCGCGCTATTCTGCGCGTCGCACTGTTTTGTGCAGTTTATCACTTGCGCTATTTTGCGCGTCGTACCGTTTTGTGTTGTATACACTCGCGCTATCTTGCGCTTCGCACTGTTTGGTGCAGTGTACTACTTGCGCTATTTTTCGCGTCGCATTGTTTTGTGCAGCTGACACTCGCGCTATTTGCGCGTCGCACTGTTTTGTGCAGTTCACACTCGCACTATTTTGCGCGTCGCACTGTTTTGTGCAGTTTGTCACTCACGCTATTTTGCGGGTCGCACTGTTTTGTGCAGTTTATCCCTCGCCCTATTTTGGGCGTCGCACTGTTTTGTGCAGTTTATCCCTCCCACTACTTTGCGCCTCGCACTGTTTTGTGCAGTTTAGCACTGGCACTATTTTGTGTGTCGCACTGTTTTGTGCAGTTTATCACTCACGCTATTTTGCGCGTCGCACTGTTTTATGCAGTTCACACTCGCGCTATTTTGCGCGACGCACTGTTTTGTGCAATTCATCGCTCGCGCTATTTTACGGGTCGCACTATTTTGTGCAGTTTATCACTCGGGCTATTTTGCGCATCGTACTGCTCTGTGGGGTTTATTACTCGCGCTATTTTGCGCTTCGCACAGTTTTGTGCATTTGACACTCGGGCTATTTTGCGCGTCGCACTGTTTGTGCAATTCACACTCGCGCTATTTTGCGCGTCGCACTGCTTTGTGCAGTTGACACTCGCGCTATTTTGCGCGTCGTACTGCTTTGTGCAGTTGACATGCGCTATTTTGCGCGTCGCACTGTTTTGTGCAGTTCACACTCGCGCTATATTGCGCGTCACACTCTTTTGTGCAGTTTATCACTCGCGCTGTTTTGCGGGTCGCCCTGTTTTGTGTAGTTTATCCCTCGCCCCATTTTGCGCGTCACACTATTTTGTGCTGTTTATCCCTCCCACTATTTTGCCCCTCGCACTGTTTTGTGCAGTTTGTCACTCGCACTATTTTGCGTGTCGCACTGTTTTGTGCAGTTTATCAATCGCGCTATTTTGCGCGTCGCACTGTTTTGTGCAGTTCACACTCGCGGTATTCTGCGCGTCGCACTGTTTTTTGCACTTTATCACTAGCGCTATTTTGCAAGTCGCACTATTTTGTGAAGTTTATCCCTCGCCCTATTTTGCGCGCCGCACTGTTTTGTGCAGTTTATGCCTCCCACTATTTTGCGTGTCGCACTGTGGTGTGCTATTTATCACACGTGCTATTTTGTGCATCGCACTGTTTTGTGCAGTTCACACGCGCGCTATTTTGCGCGTCGCACTGTTTTGCGCAGTTTATCACCTGCGCTATTTTGCGCGTCACACTATTTTGTGCAGTTTATCACTCGCGCTAATTTGTGATTCGCACGGTTTGGTGTAGTTGACACTCGCGCTATTCTGCGCGTCGCACTGTTTTGTGCAATTTATCACTCGCGCTATTTTGCGTGTCGCACCGTTTTGTGTTGTATACACTCGCGCTATCTTGCGGTTCGCACTGTTTGGTGCAGTTGACACTCGTGGTATTTTGCATGTCGCACTGCTTTGTGCAGTTTGTCACTCGGGCTATTTTGCGGTCCCACTATTTTGTGCAATTTATCAGTCGCGCTATTTTGCGCGTCGCACTGTTTTGTGCAGTTTATCACTCGCGCTATATTGTGATTCGGACTGTTTTCTGCAGTTCACACTCGCGCTATTTTGCGCGTCGCACTGTTTTGTGCAGTTTATCCCTGGTGCTATTTTCCGCGTCGCACTGTTTTGTGCGGTTTACACTCGCGCTATTTTGCGCTTCGCACTGTTTGGTGCAGTTGACACTCGCTTTATTTGGCGCGTCGCACTGTTTTGTGCGTTTATTCACTCGCGCTATTTTGCGAGTCGCACTATTTTGTGCAGTTTATCACTCGCGCTATTTACGCGTTGCACTGTTTTGTGCAGTTATCACTCGTGCTATGTTGCGCTTCGCACTGTTTGGTGAAGTTGAAACTCGCGCTATTTTGCGCGTCGCACTGATTTGTGCAATTTATACTCGCGCTATTTTACGCGTCGCACTGTTTTGTGCAGTTTATCACTTGCGCTATTTTGCGGGTCGCATTTTATGCAGTTATCACTCGCGCTATTTTGTGCTTCGAACAGTTTTGTGTAGTTCACACTCGCGCTATTTTGCACGTCGTACTGTTTTGTGCAGTTTATCATTGGCGCTATTTTGCGCGTCGTACTGTTTTTTGCAGTCTACACTGGCGCTATTTTGCGTCGCACTGTTTGGTGCATTGACAATCGCGCTTATTTGCGCGTCGCACTGTTTGTGCAGTTTATCACTCGCGCTATTTTACGGGTCGCGCGGTTCTGCGTGAGCTGTTTTGTGCACTCGCGCTATTTTGCGCATCGCCCCGTTTTGTACGGTTTATTACTCGCGCTATTTTGCGCTTCGCACTGTTTTGTGCAGTTGACACTCGGGCTATTTTACGTGTCGCACTGTTTGATGCAGTTGACACTCGCGGTATTTTGCGCGTCGCACTGTTTTGTGCAGTTTATCAGTCGCGATATTTTGCGGGTCGCGCTGTTTTGTGCAGTTTACCACTCGCGCTATTTTGCGCATCGTACTGTTTTGTGCAGTTTGTCACTCGCGCTATTTTATTCGCACTGTTTTGTGTAGTTCACACTCGCGCCATATTGCGCGTCGCGCTATTTTGTTCAGTTTATCACTGGCGCTATTTTGCGCGTCGCACTCTTTTGTGCGGTTTACACTCGCGCTATTTTGCGCTTCGCACTGTTTGGTGCAGTTGGGACTCGCGCTATTCTGCGCGTCGCACTGTTTTGTGCAGTTTATCACTCGCGCTATTTTGCGCGTCGCACCATTTTGTGTAGTATACACTCGCGCTATTTTGCGCTTCGCACTGTTTGGTGCAGTTGACACTCGCGGTATTTTGCACGTCGCACTGTTTTGTGCAATTTATCACTCGCGCTATTTTGCGCTTCGGATTGTTTTGGGCAGCAGACACTCGCGCTATTTGCGCGTCGCACTGTTTTGTGCAGTTCACACTCGCGCTATTTGCGCGTCGCACTGTTTTGTGCAATTCACACTCGCGCTATTTTGCGCGTCGCACTGTTTTGTGCAGTTTATCACTCGTGCTATTTTGCGCTTGGCAATGTTTGGGGCAGTTGACACTCACGCTATTTTGCAGGTCGCACCGATTTGTGCAGTTTATGACTCGCGCTATTTTACGCGTCGCACTGTTTTGTGCAGTTTATCACTCGCGCTATTTTGCGTGTCGCACTGTTTTGTGCAGTGTATCACTCGCGCTATTTTGTGCTTCGCACAGTTTTGTGTAGTTCACACTCGCGGTATTTGCGCGTCGCACTTTTGTGCAGTTTATCACTGGCACTATTTTGCCCATCGCTCTGTTTTGTGCAGTTTACACTCGCGCTATTTTACGCTTCGCACTGTTTGGTGCAATTGACAATCGCGTTAGTTTGCGCGTCGTACTATTTTGTGCAGTTTATCACTCGCGCTATTTTGCGGGTCGTACTGTTTTGTGCAATTTATCACTCGCGCTATTTTGCGGTCGGGTCCACTGTTTTGTGCAGTTTATCACTCGCGCTATTTTGCGCTTCCACAGTTTGGTGCAGTTCACACTCGCGATGTTTTGGCGTTGCACTGTTTGTGTGCAGTTTATCACTCGCAAAATTTGCGGATCGAACTGTTTGTGCAGTATATCCCTCCAGCTATTTTGCGCGTCGCACTGTTTTGTGCAGTTCACACTCGCGGTATTTCGCGCGTCGCACTGTTTTGTGCAGTTTATCACTCGCGCTATTTTGCGGGTCGCACTGTTTTGTGTAGTTTAGCATGTGCGCTATTTTGCGCGTCGCACTGTTTTGTGGAGTTTATTACTCGCGCTAATTTGCGCTTCGCATTGTTTTGTGCAGCTGACACTCACGCTATTTTGCGTGTCGCACTGTTTTGTGCAGTTGACACTCGGGCTATTTTGCGCGTCGCACTGTTTTGTGCAATTCACACTCGCGCTATTTTGCGCGTCGCACCGTTTTGTGCAGTTGACACTCGCGCTATTTTGCGCGTCGCACTGTTTTGTGCAGTTCACACTCGCGCTATATTGCGCGTCGCACTGTTTTGTGCAGTTTATCCCTCGCCCTATTTTGCGCGTCGCACTATTTTGTGCTGTTTATCTCTCCCACTATTTTGCGCCTCGCACTGTTTTGTGCAGTTTATCACTCGCACTATTTTGCGTGTCGCACTGTTTTGTGCAGTTTATCACTCGCGCTATTTTGTGAGTCGCGCTGTTTTGGGCAGTTCACACTCGCGCTATTCTGCGCGTCGCACTGTTTTGTGCTCTTTATCACTTGCGCTATTTTGCAGGTCGCACTATTTTGTGTAGTTTATCCCTCGCCCTATTTTGCGCGTCACACTGTTTTGTGCAGTTTATCCCGCCCAGTATTTTGTGCCTCGCACTGTTTTGTGCAGTTTATCACTCGCACTATTTTGCGGGTCGCACTGTTTTGTGCAGTTTATCACTCGCACTATTTTGCGCGTCGCACTGTTTTGTGCAGTTCACACTCGCGCTATTTTGCGCGTCGCACTGTTTTGTGCGGTTTATCGCTCCCGCTATTTTACGGTTCGCACTGTTTTGTGCAGTTTATCACTCGCGCTGTTTTGTGCATCGCCCTGTTTTGTGCGGTTTATTACTCGCGCTATTTTGCGCTTCGCACTGTTTTGTGCAGTTGACACTCGGGCTATTTTGCGCGTCGCACTGTTTTGTGCAATTCACACTCGCGCTATTTTGCGCATCGCTCTGTTTTGTGCAGTTGACACTTGCGCTATTTTGCGCGTCGCACTACTTTGTGCAGTTGACACGCGCTATTTTGCGCGTCGCACTGTTTTGTGCAGTTCACACTCGCGCTATATTGCGCGTCGCACCGTTTTGTGCAGTTTATCCCTCGCCCTATTTTGCGCGTCGCACTGTTTTGTGCTGTTTATCCCTCCCACTATTTTGCGCCTCGCACTGTTTTGTGCAGTTTATCACTCGCACTATTTTGCGTGTCGCTTGTTTTTTGGTAGTTTATCACTCGCGCTTTTGCGCGTCGCACTGTTTTTGCGGAGTTCACACTCGCGATATTCTGCGTGTCGAACCGTTTTGTGTTGTATACACTCGCGCTATTTTGCGCTTCACACTATTTGGTGCAGTTGACACTCGCGGTATTTTGCATGTCGCACTGTTTTGTGCTGTTTATCACTCGCGCTATTTTGCAGGTCGCGCTGTTTTGTGTAGTTTATTATTCGCGCTATTTTGCGCATCGCATTGTTTTGTGCGGCTGACACTCGCGCTATGTGCACGTCACACTGTTTTGTGCAGTTCACACTTGCGCTATTTTGCGCGTTGCACTGTTTTGTGCAGTTTATCACTCGCGCTATTTTACGGGTCGCACTGTTTTGTGCAGTTTATCCCTCGCCGTGTTTTACGCGTCGCACTGTTTTGTGCAATTTATCCCTCCCATTATTTTGCGTGTCGCACTGTTTTGTGCTGTTTATCACCTGCGCTATTTTGCGCATCGCACTGTTTTGTGCAGTTTATCGCTCGCGCTATTTTACGGGTCGCACTATTTTGTGCAGTTTATCACTCGCGCTGTTTTGCGCATCACACTGTTTTGTGCAGTTTATTACTCGCGTTATTTTGCGCTTCGCACTGTTTTGTGCAGTTGACACTCGGGCTATTTTGCGCGTCGCACTGTTTTGTGCAATTCACACTCGCGCTATTTTACGCGTCGCACAGTTTTGTGCAGTTGACACTCGCGCTATTTTGCGCGTCGCACTGCTTTGTGCAGTTGACACGCGCTATTTTGCACGTCGCACTGTTTTGTACAGTTCACACTCGCGCTATATTGCGCGTCGCACTGTTTTGTGCAGTTTGTCCCTCGCCCTATTTTGCGCGTCGTACTGTTTTGTGCTGTTTATTCCTCCCACTATTTTGCGCCTCGCACTGTTTTGTGCAGTTTATCACTCGCACTATTTTGCGTGTCGCATTGTTTTGTGTTGTTTATCACTCGCGCTATTTTGCGCGTCGCACTGTTTTGTGCAGTTCACACTCGCAGTATTCTGCGCGTCGCACTGTTTTGTGCACTTTATCACTAGCACTATTTTGCAGGTCGCACTATTTTGTGCAGTTTATCCCTCACCCTATTTTGCGCGTCGCACTGTTTTGTGCAGTTTATCCCTCCCACTTTTTTGCGTGTCGCACTATTTTGTGCTGTTTATCACTCGCGCTATTTTGCACGTCGCACTGTTTTGTGCACTTCACACGCGCGCTATTTTGAGCGTCGCACTGTTTTGCGCAGTTTATCACCAGCGCTATTTTGCGCGTCGCACTGTTTTGTACAGTTTATCACTCGCGCTATTTTGTGATTCGCACTGTTTTGTGCAGTTCACACTCGCGCTATTTTCGCGTCGCACTGTTTTGTGCAGTTTATCACTGGCGCTATTTTGCGCGTCGCACTGTTTTGTGCGGTTTACACTCGCGCAATTTGCGCTTCGCACGGTTTGGTGCTATTGACACTCGCGCTATTCTGCGCGTCCCATTGTTTTGTGCAGTTTATCACTCGCGCTATTTTGCGCGTCGCACCGTTTTGTGTTGTATACACTCGCGCTATTTTGCGCTTCGCACTGTTTGGTGCAGTTGACACTCGCGGTATTTTGCATGTCGCACTGTTTTGTGCAGTTTATCACTCGCGCTATTTTGCGGGTCGCACTGTTTTGTGCAGTTTATCACTCGCGCTATTTTGCGCATCGCACTATTTTGTGCAGTTTATTACTCGCGCTATTTTGCGCTTCACACTGTTTTGTGCGGCTGACACTCGCGCAATTTGCGCGTTGCACTGTTTCGTGCAGTTTATCACTCGCCCTATTTTGCGGGTCGCACTGTTTTGTGCAGTTTATCCCTCGCCCTATTTTGCGCGTCGCACTGTTTTGTGCTGTTTATCCCTCCCACTATTTTGCGCCTCACACTGTTTTTTACAGTTTATCACTCGCACTATTTTGCGTGTCGTACTGTTTTGTGCAGTTTATCAGTCGCGCTATTTTGCGCGTCGCACTGTTTTGTACAGTTCACACTCGCGATATTGTGCACGTCGCACTGTTTTGTGCACTTTATCACTAGCGCTATTTCGCAGGTCGCACTATTTTGTGCAGTTTATCCCTCGCCCTATTTTGCGCGTCGCACTGTTTTGTGCAGTTTATCCCTCCCACTATTTTGCATGTCGCACTGTTTTGTGCTATTTATCACTCGCGCTATTTTGCGCGTCGCACTGTTTTGCGCAGTTTATCACCTGCGCTATTTTGTGCATCGTACTTGTTTGTGGAGTTTATCACTCGCGCTATTTTGTGATTCACACTGTTTTGTGCAGTTCACACTCGCGCTATTTTCGCGTCGCACTGTTTTGTGCAGTTTATCACTGGCGCTATTTTGCACGTCGCACTGGTCTGTGCGGTTTACACTCGCCCAATTTTGCGCTTCGCACTGTTTGGTGCAGTTGACACTCGCGCTATTCTGCGCGTCGCACTGTTTTGTGCAGTTTATCACTTGCGCTATTTTGCGCGTCGTACCGTTTTGTGTTGTATACACTCGCGCTATCTTGCGCTTCGCACTGTTTGGTGCAGTTGACACTCGCGGTATTTTGCATGTCGTTCTGTTTTGTGCAGTTTATCACTTGCGCTAATTTGCGCGTCGCACTGTTTTGTGCAGTGTACTACTCGCGCTATTTTGCGCGTCGCATTGTTTTGTGCAGCTGACACTCACGCTATTTGCGCGTCGCACTGTTTTGTGCAGTTCACACTCGCGCTATTTTGCGCGTCGCACTTTTTTGGGCAGTTTGTCACTCGCGCTATTTTGCGGGTCGCACTGTTTTGTGCAGTTTATCCCTCGCCCTATTTTGGGCGTCGCACTGTTTTGTGCAGTTTATCCCTCCCACTACTTTGCGCCTCGCACTGTTTTGTGCAGTTTAGCACTCGCACTATTTTGTGTGTCGCACTGTTTTGTGCAGTTTATCACTCCTGCTATTTTGCGCGACGCACTGTTTTGTGCAATTCATCGCTCGCGCTATTTTACGGGTCGCACTATTTTGTGCAGTTTATCACTCGGGCTATTTTGCGCATCATACTGCTCTGTGGGGTTTGTTACTCGCGCTATTTTGCGCTTCGCACAGTTTTGTGCATTTGACACTCGGGCTATTTTGCGCGTCGCACTATTTGTGCAATTCACACTCGCGCTATTTTGCGCGTCGCACTGCTTTGTGCAGTTGACACTCGCGCTATTTTGCGTGTCGTACTGCTTTGTGCAGTTGACATGCACTATTTTGCGCGTAGCACTGTTTTGTGCAGTTCACACTCGCGCTACATTGCGCATCACACTCTTTTGTGCAGTTTATCACTCGCGCTATTTTGCGGGTCGCCCTGTTTTGTGCAGTTTATCCCTCGCCCCATTTTGCGCGTCACACTATTTTGTGCTGTTTATCCCTCCCACTATTTTGCGCCTCGCACTGTTTTGTGCAGTTTGTCACTCGCACTATTTTGCGTGTCGCACTGTTTTGTGTAGTTTATCACTCGCGCTATTTTGCGCGTCGCACTGTTTTGTGCAGTTCACACTCGCGCTATTTTGCGCGACGCACTGTTTTGTGCAATTCATCGCTCGCGCTATTTTACGGGTCGCACTATTTTGTGCAGTTTATCACTCGGGCTATTTTGCGCATCGTACTGCTCTGTGGGGTTTGTTACTCGCGCTATTTTGCGCTTCGCACAGTTTTGTGCATTTGACACTCGGGCTATTTTGCGCGTCGCACTGTTTGTGCAATTCACACTTGCGCTATTTTGCGCGTCGCACTGCTTTGTGCAGTTGACACTCGCGCTATTTTGCGTGTCGTACTGCTTTGTGCAGTTGACATGCACTATTTTGCGCGTAGCACTGTTTTGTGCAGTTCACACTCGCGCTATATTGCGCGTCACACTCTTTTGTGCAGTTTATCACTCGCGCTATTTTGCGGGTCGCCCTGTTTTGTGCAGTTTATCCCTCGCCCCATTTTGCGCGTCACACTATTTTGTGCTGTTTATCCCTCCCACTATTTTGCGCCTCGCACTGTTTTGTGCAGTTTGTCACTCGCACTATTTTGCGTGTCGCACTGTTTTGTGTAGTTTATCACTCGCGCTATTTTGCGCGTCGCACTGTTTTGTGCAGTTCACACTCGCGGTATTCTGCGCATCGCACTGTTTTTTGCACTTTATCACTAGCGCTATTTTGCAAGTCGCACTATTTTGTGAAGTTTATCCTTCGCCCTATTTTGCGCGCCGCACTGTTTTGTGCAGTTTATCCCTCCCACTATTTTGCGTGTCGCACTGTGTTGTGCTGTTTATCACACGCGCTATTTTGCGCGTCGCACTGTTTTGTGCAGTTCACACGCGCTATTTTGCGCGTCGCACTGTTTTGCGCAGTTTATCACCTGCGCTATTTTGCGCGTCGCACTATTTTGTGCAGTTTATCACTCGCGCTAATTTGTGATTCGCATGGATTGGTGTAGTTGACACTCGCGCTATTCTGCGCGTCGCACTGTTTTGTGCAATTTATCACTAGCGCTATTTTGCGTGTCGCACCGTTTTGTGTTGTATACACTCGCGCTATCTTGCGCTTCGCACTGTTTGGTGCAGTTGACACTCGTGGTATTTTGCATGTCGCACTGCTTTGTGCAGTTTGTCACTCAGGCTATTTTGCGGGTCCCACTATTTTGTGCAATTTATCACTCCCGCTATTTTGCGCGTCGCACTGTTTTGTGCAGTTTATCACTCGCGCTATATTGTGATTCGGACTGTTTTGTGCAGTTCACACTCGCGCTATTTTGCGCGTCGCACTGTTTTGTGCAGTTTATCCCTGGTGCTATTTTGCGCGTCGCACTGTTTTGTGCGGTTTACACTCGCGCTATTTTGCGCTTCGCACTGTTTGGTGCAGTTGACACTCGCTTTATTTTGCGCGTCGCACTGTTTTGTGCAGTTTATCACTCGCGCTATTTTGCGAGTCGCACTATTTTGTGCAGTTTATCACTCGCGCTATTTTACGCGTCGCACTGTTTTGTGCAGTTTATCACTCGTGCTATGTTGCGCTTCGCACTGTTTGGTGAAGTTGAAACTCGCGCTATTTTGCGCGTCGCACTGATTTGTGCAATTTATTACTCGCGCTATTTTCCGCGTCACACTGTTTTGTGCAGTTTATCACTTGCGCCATTTTGCGGGTCGCACTGTTTTATGCAGTTTATCACTCGCGCTATTTTGTGCTTCGAACAGTTTTGTCTAGTTCACACTCGCGCTATTTTGCACGTCGTACTGTTTTGTGCAGTTTATCACTGGCGCTATTTTGCGCGTCGTACTGTTTTTTGCAGTCTACACTGGCGCTATTTTACGCTTCGCACTGTTTGGTGCAGTTGACAATCGCGTTATTTTGCGCGTCGCACTGTTTTGTGCAGTTTATCACTCGCGCTATTTTACGGGTCGCGCTGTTTTGTGCAGTTTATCACTCGCGCTATTTTGCGCATCGCCCCGTTTTGTGCGGTTTATTACTCGCGCTATTTTGCGCTTCACACTGTTTTGTGCAGTTGACACTCGGGCTATTTTACGTGTCGCATTGTTTGGTGCAGTTGACACTCGCGGTATTTTGCGCGTCGCACTGTTTTGTGCAGTTTATCACTCGGGCTATTTTGCGGGTCGCGCTGTTTTGTGCAGTTTATCACTCGCGCTATTTTGCGCGTCGCACTGTTTTGTGCAGTTTATTACTCGCGCTATTTTGCGCTTCGGATTGTTTTGTGCAGCAGACACTCGCGCTATTTGCGCGTCGCACTGTTTTGTGCAGTTCACACTCGCGCTATTTTGCGCGTCGCACTGTTTTGTGCAGTTTATCACTCGTGCTATTTTGCGCTTGGCAATGTTTGGGGCAGTTGACACTCACGCTATTTTGCGCGTCGCACCGATTTGTGCAGTTTATGACTCGCGCTATTTTACGCGTCGCACTGTTTTGTGCAGTTTATCACTCGCGCTATTTTGCGTGTCGCAGTGTTTTGTGCAGTGTATCACTCGCGCTATTTTGTGCTTCGCACAGTTTTGTGTAGTTCACACTCGCGGTATTTTGCGCGTCGCACTGTTTTGTGCAGTTTATCACTGGCACTATTTTGCCCATCGCTCTGTTTTGTGCAGTTTACACTCGCGCTATTTTACGCTTCGCACTATTTGGTGCAATTGACAATCGCGTTATTTTGCGCGTCGTACTATTTTGTGCAGTTTATCACTCGCGCTATTTTGCGGGTCGTACTGTTTTTTGCAGTCGCGCACTCGCGCTATTTTGCGGGTCGCACTGTTTTGTGCAGTTTATCACTCGCGCTATTTTGCGCTTCGCACAGTTTGGTGCAGTTCACACTCGCGCTGTTTTGCGCGTTGCACTGTTTTGTGTAGTTTATCACGCGCACAATTTTGCGGATCGAACTGTTTTATGCAGTATATCCCTCCAGCTATTTTGCGCGTCGCACTGTTTTGTGCAGTTCACACTCGCGGTATTTCGCGCGTCGCACTGTTTTGTGCAGTTTATCACTCGCGCTATTTTGCGGGTCGCACTGTTTTGTGTAGTTTATCTTGTGCGCTATTTTGCGCTTCGCACTGTTTTGTGCAGTTGACACTCGGGCTATTTTACGTGTCGCACTGTTTGGTGCAGTTGACACTCGCGGTATTTTGCTCGTCGCACTATTTTGTGCAGTTTATCAGTCACGATATGTTGCGGGTCGCGCTGTTTTGTGCAGTTTACCACTCGCGCTATTTTGCGCATCGCACTGTTTTGTGCAGTTTGTCACTCGCGCTATTTTGTGATTCGCACTGTTTTGTGCAGTTCACACTCGCGCTATATTGCGCGTCGCGCTATTTTGTTCAGTTTATCACTGGCGCTATTTTGCGCGTCGCACTCTTTTGTGCGGTTTACACTCGCGCTATTTTGCGCTTCGCACTATTTGGTGCAGTTGGCACTCGCGCTATTCTGCGCGTCGCACTGTTTTGTGCAGTTTATCACTCGCGCTATTTTGCGCGTCGCACCATTTTGTGTAGTATACACTCGCGCTATTTTGCGCTTCGCACTGTTTGGTGCAGTTGACACTCGCGGTATTTTGCGCGTCGCACTGTTTTGTGCAGTTTATCACTCGCGCAATTTTGCGGGTCGCGCTGTTTTGTGCAGTTTATCACTCGCGCTATTTTGCGCGTCGCACTGTTTTGTGCAGTTTATTACTCGCGCTATTTTGCGCTTCGGATTGTTTTGTGCAGCAGACACTCGCGCTATTTGCGCGTCGCACTGTTTTGTGCAGTTCACACTCGCGCTATTTTGCGCGTCGCGCTGTTTTGTGCAGTTTATCACTCGTGCTATTTTGCGCTTGGCAATGTTTGGGGCTGTTGACACTCACGCTATTTTGCGCGTCGCACCGATTTGTGCAGTTTATGACTCGCGCTATTTTACGCGTCGCACTGTTTTGTGCAGTTTATCACTCGCGCTATTTTGCGTGTCGCAGTGTTTTGTGCAGTGTATCACTCGCGCTATTTTGTGCTTCGCACAGTTTTGTGTAGTTCACACTCGCGGTATTTTGCGCGTCGCACTGTTTTGTGCAGTTTATCACTGGCACTATTTTGCCCATCGCTCTGTTTTGTGCAGTTTACACTCGCGCTATTTTACGCTTCGCACTGTTTGGTGCAATTGACAATCGCGTTATTTTGCGCGTCGTACTATTTTGTGCAGTTTATCACTCGCGCTATTTTGCGGGTCGTACTGTTTTGTGCAATTTATCACTCGCGCTATTTTGCGGGTCGCACTGTTTTGTGCAGTTTATCACTCGCGCTATTTTGCGCTTCGCACAGTTTGGTGCAGTTCACACTCGCGCTGTTTTGCGCGTTGCACTGTTTTGTGTAGTTTATCACCCGCACAATTTTGCGGATCGAACTATTTTGTGCAGTATATCCCTCCAGCTATTTTGCGCGTCGCACTGTTTTGTGCAGTTCACACTCGCGGTATTTCGCGCGTCGCACTGTTTTGTGCAGTTTATCACTCGCGCTATTTTGCGGGTCGCACTGTTTTGTGTAGTTTATCATGTGCGCTATTTTGCGCGTCGCACTGTTTTGTGGGGTTTATTACTCGCGCTAATTTGCGCTTCGCATTGTTTTGTGCAGCTGACACTCACGCTATTTTGCGCGTCGCACTGTTTTGTGCAGTTTATCACTAGCGCTATTTTGCAGGTCGCACTATTTTGTGCAGTTTATCCCTCGCCCTATTTTGCGCGTCGCACTATTTTGTGCAGTTTATCCCTCCTACTATTTTGCGCGTCGCACTGTTTTGTGCAGTTTATCACTAGCAATATTTTGCGCGTCGCACTGTTTTGTGCAGTTCACACTCGCGCTATTTTGCGCGTCGCACTATTTTGTGCAGTTTATCACTCGCGCTATTTTGTGCGTCGCACTGTTTTGTGCAGTTTGTCACTCTCGCTATTTTGTGATTCGCACTGTTTTGTGCAGTTCACTCTCGCTCTATTTTGCGCGTCGCACTATTTTGTGCAGTTTATCACTGGCGCTATTTTGCGCGTCGCACTGTTTTGTGCGGTTTACACTCGCGCTATTTTGCGCTTCGCACTGTTTGGTGCAGTTGACACTCGCGCTATTCTACGCGTCGCACTGTTTTGTGCAGTTTATCACTCGCACTATTTTGCGCGTCGCACCGTTTTGTGTAGTATACACTCGCGCTATTTTGCGCTTCGCAGTATTTGGTGCAGTTGACACTCGCGCTATTTTGCGGGTCGCACTGTTTTGTGCAGTTTATCACTCGCGCTATTTTGCGCGTCGCACTGTTTTGTGCTGTTTATCACTCGTGCTATTTTTCGCTTTGCAATGTTTGGTGTAGTTGACACTCACGCTATTTTGCGCGTCACACAGATTTGTGCAGTTTATTACTCGCGCTATTTTACGCGTCGTACTGTTTTGTGCAGTTTATCACTCGCGCTATTTTGTGTGTCGTACTGTTTTGTGCAGTTTATCACTCGCGCTATTTTGTGCTTCGCACAGTTTTGTGTAGTTCACACTCGCGCTATTTTGTGCGTCGCACTGTTTGGTACAGTTGACAATCGCGTTATTTTGCTCGTCGCACTGTTTTGTGCAGTTTATCACTCGCGCTATTTTGCGGGTCGCGCTGTTTTGTGCAGTTTATCACTCGCGCGATTTTGCACGTCGCACTATTTTGTGCAGTTTATTACTCGTGCTATTTTGCGCTTCGGATTGTTTTGTGCAGCAGACACTCGCGCTATTTGCGCGTCGCACTGTTTTGTGCAATTCACACTCGCGCTATTTTGCGCGTCGCACTGTTTTGTGCAGTTTATCACTCGCGCTATTTTGCGGTTCGCACTATTTTGTGCAGTTTATCACTCGCGCTATTTTGCGCGTCGCACTGTTTTGTGCAGTTTATCACTCGTGCTATTTTGCGCTTCGCAATGTTTGGTGCAGTTGACACTCACGCTATTTTACGCGTCGCACAGATTTGTGCAGTTTATTACTCACGCTATTTTACGCGTCGCACTGTTTTGTGCAGTTTATCACTCGCGCTATTTTCTGCTTCGCACAGTATTGTGTAGTTCACACTCGCGCAATTTTTCGCGTCGCACTGTTTTGTGCAGTTTATCACTCGCGCTATTTTGCGCGTCGCACTGTTTTGTGTAGTTTACACTCGCGCTATTTTGCGCTTTGCACTGTTTGGTGCAGTTGACAATCGCGTTATTTTGCGCGTCGCACTGTTCTGTGCAGTTTATCACTCGCGCTATTTTACAAGTCGTACTGTTTTGTGCAGTTTATCACTCGCGCTTTTTTGCGTGTCGCACTGTTTTGTGCAGTTTATTACTCGCGCTATTTTGCGCGTCGCACTGTTTTGTGCAGTTTATCAATCGCACTATTTTGCGGGTCGAACTATTTTGTGCAGTATATCCCTCGCGCTACTTTGCTCGTTGCACTGTTTTGTGCAGTTCACACTCGCGGTATTTTGCGCGTCGCACTATTTTCTGCAGTTTATCACTCGCGCTAATTTGTGATTCGCACGGTTTGGTGTAGTTGGCACTCGCGCTATTCTGCTCGTCGCACTGTTTTGTGCAATTTATCACTCGCGCTATTTTGCGCGTCGCACCGTTTTGTGTTGTATGCACTTGCACTATCTTGCGCTCCGCACTGTTTGGTGCAGTTGACACTCGCGGTATTTTGCATGTCGCACTGCTTTGCAGTTTATCACTCGGGCTATTTTGCGGGTCGCACTGTTTTGTGCAATTTATCACTCGCGCTATTTTGCGCGTCGCACTGTTTTGTGCAGTTTATCACTCGCGCTATATTGTGATTCGGACTGTTTTGTGTAGTTCACACTCGGGCTATTTTGCGCGTCGCACTGTTTTGTGCAGTTTATCCCTGGTGCTATTTTGCGCGTCGCACTGTTTTGTGCGGTTTACACTCGCGCTATTTTGCGCTTCGCACTGTTTGGTACAGTTGACACTCGCTTTATTTTGCGCGTCGCACTGTTTTGTGCAGTTTATCACTCGCGCTATATTGCGGGTCGCACTATTTTGTGCAGTTTATCACTCGCGCTATTTTACGCGTCGCACTGTTTTGTGCAGTTTATCACTCGTGCTATGTTGCACTTCGCACTGTTTGGTGAAGTTGAAACTCGCGCTATTTTGCGCGTCACACTGATTTGTGCAATTTATTACTCGCGCTATTTTACGCGTCGCACTGTTTTGTGCAGTTTATCACTCGCGCTATTTTGCGGGTCGCACTGTTTTATGCAGTTTATCACTCGCGCTATTTTGTGCTTCGAACAGTTTTGTGTAGTTCACACTCGCGCTATTTTGCACATCGTACTGTTTTGTGCAGTTTATCACTGGCGCTACTTTGCGCGTCGTACTGTTTTTTGCAGTCTACACTGGCGCTATTTTGCGCTTCGCACTGTTTGGTGCAGTTGACAAATGCGTTATTTTGCGCGTCGCACTGTTTTGCGCAGTTAATCACTCGCGCTATTTTACGGGTCGCGCTGTTTTGTGCAGTTTATCACTCGCGCTATTTTGCGCATCGCACCGTTTTGTGCGGTTTATTACTCGCGCTATTTTGCGCTTCACACTGTTTTGTGCAGTTGACACTCGGGCTATTTTACGTGTCGCACTGTTTGGTGCAGTTGACACTCGCGGTATTTTGCGCATCGCACTGTTTTGTGCAGTTTATCAGTCGCGCTATTTTGCGGGTCGCGCTGTTTTGTGCAGTTTACCACTCGCGCTATTTTGCACATCGCACTGTTTTGTGCAGTTTGTCACTCGCGCTATTTTGTGATTCGCACTGTTTTGTGCAGTTCACACTCGCGCTATATTGCGCGTCGCGCTATTTTGTTCAGTTTATCACTAGTGCTATTTTGCGCGTCGCACTCTTTTGTGCGGTTTACACTCGCGCTATTTTGCGCTTCGCACTGTTTGGTGCAGTTGGCACTCGCACTATTCTGCGCGTCGCACTATTTTGTGCAGTTTATCACTCGCGCTATTTTGCGCGTCGCACCATTTTGTGTAGTATACACTCGCGCTATTTTGCGCTTCGCACTGTTTGGTGCAGTTAACACTCGCGGTATTTTGCGCGTCGCACTGTTTTGTGCAGTTTATCACTCGGGCTATTTTGCGGGTCGCGCTGTTTTGTGCAGTTTATCACTCGCGCTATTTTGTGCGTCGCACTGTTTTATGCAGTTTATTACTCGCGCTATTTTGCGCTTCGGATTGTTTTGTGCAGCAGACACTCGCGCTATTTGCGCGTCGCACTGTTTTGTGCAGTTCATACTCGCGCTATTTGCGCGTCGCACTGTTTTGTGCAGTTCACACTCGCGCTATTTTGCGCGTCGCGCTGTTTTGTGCAGTTTGTCACTCGTGCTATTTTGCGCTTGGCAATGTTTGGGGCAGTTGACACTCACGCTATTTTGCGCGTCGCACCGATTTGTGCAGTTTATGACTCGCGCTATTTACGCGTCGCACTGTTTTGTGCAGTTTCACTCGCGCTATTTTGCAGTCGCACTGTTTTGTGCATGTATCACTCGCTATTTTGTGCTTCGCACAGTTTTGTGTAGTTCACACTCGCGGTATTTTGCGCGTCGCACTGTTTTGTGCAGTTTATCACTGGCGCTATTTTGCCCATCGCTCTGTTTTGTGCAGTTTACACTGGCGCTATTTTACGCTTCGCACTGTTTAGTGCAATTGACAATCGCGTTATTTTGCGCGTCGTACTATTTTGTGCAGTTTATCACTCGCGCTATTTTGCGGGTCGTACTGTTTTGTGCAATT
Organism: Camellia japonica; assembly: GCA_030407325.1. NCBI lineage: Eukaryota > Viridiplantae > Streptophyta > Magnoliopsida > Ericales > Theaceae > Camellia > Camellia japonica. The sequence continues at coordinate 6,109,547 of JAPPVO010000029.1, forward strand.
TATCACTCGCGATATTTTGCGGGTCGCACTGTTTTGTGCAGTTTATCACTCGCGCTATTTTGCGCTTCGCACAGTTTGGTGCAGTTCACACTCGCGCTGTTTTGCGCGTTGCACTGTTTTGTGCAGTTTATCACTCGCACAATTTTGCGGGTCGAACTGTTTTGTGCAGTATATCCCTCCAGCTATTTTGCGCGTCGCACTGTTTTGTGCAGTTCACACTCGCGGTATTTCGCGCGTCGCACTGTTTTGTGCAGTTTATCACTCGCGCTATTTTGCGGGTCGCACTGTTTTGTGTAGTTTATCATGTGCGCTATTTTGCGCGTCGCACTGTTTTGTGGAGTTTATTACTCGCGCTAAGTTGCGCTTCGCATTGTTTTGTGCAGCTGGCACTCGCGCTATTTTGCGCGTCGCACTGTTTTGTGCAATTCACACTCGCGGTATTCTGCCCGTCGCTCTGTTTTGTGCAGTTTATCACTAGCGCTATTTTGCAGGTTGCACTATTTTGTGCAGTTTATCCCTCGCCCTCTTTTGCGCGTCGCACTATTTTGTGCAGTTTATCCCTCCCACTATTTTGCGCGTCGCACTGTTTTGTGCAGTTTATCACTCGCAATATTTTGCGCGTCGCACTGTTTTGTGCAGTTCACACTCGCGCTATTTTGCGCGTCGCACTATTTTGTGCAGTTTATCACTCGCGCTATTTTGCGCGTCGCACTGTTTTGTGCAGTTTGTCACTCCCGCTATTTTGTGATTCGCACTGTTTTGTGCAGTTCACTCTCGCTATTTTGCGCGTCGCACTATTTTGTGCAGTTTATCACTGGCGCTATTTTGCGCGTCGCACTGTTTTGTGCGGTTTACACTCGCGCTATTTTGCGCTTCGCACTGTTTGGTGCAGTTGACACTCGCGCTATTCTGCGCGTCGCACTGTTTTGTGCAGTTTATCACTCGCGCTATTTTGCGCTTCGCACTATTTGGTGCAGTTGACCCTCGCGCTATTTTGCGGGTCACACTGTTTTGTGCAGTTTATCACTCGCGCTATTTTGCGCGTCGCACTGTTTTGTGCAGTTTATCACTCGTGCTATTTTGCGCTTCGCAATGTTTGGTGCAGTTGACACCCACGCTATTTTGCGCGTCGCACAGATTTGTGCAGTTTATTACTCGCGCAATTTTACACGTCGTACTGTTTTGTGCAGTTTATCACTCGCGCTATTTTGTGTGTCGCACTGTCTTGTGCAGTTTATCACTCGCGCTATTTTGTGCTTCGTACAGTTTTGTGTAGTTCACACTCGCGCTATTTTGTGCGTCGCACTGTTTGGTGCAGTTGACAATCGCGTTATTTTGCGCGTCGCACTGTTTTCTGCAGTTTATCACTCGCGATATTTTGCGGGTCGCGCTGTTTTGCGCAGTTTATCACTCGCGCGATTTTGCACGTCGCACTATTTTGTGCAGTTTATTACTCGCGCTATTTTGCGCTTCGGATTGTTTTGTGCAGCAGACACTCGCGCTATTTGCGCGTCGCACTGTTTTGTGCAATTCACACTCGCACTATTTTGCGCGTCGCACTGTTTTGTGCAGTTTATCACTCACGCTATTTTGCGGGTTGCACTATTTTGTGCAGGTTATCACTCGCGCTATTTTGCGCGTCGCACTGGTTTGTGCAGTTTATCACTCGTGCTATTTTGCGCTTCGCAATGTTTGGTGCAGTTGACACTCACGCTATTTTGCGCGTCGCACAGATTTGTGCAGTTTATTACTCACGCTATTTTACGCGTCGCACTCTTTTGTGCAGTTTATCACTCGCGCTATTTTTGCGTGTCGCACTGTTTTGTGCAGTTTATCACTGGCGGTATTTTGTGCTTCGCACAGTATTGTGTAGTTCACACTCGCGCAATTTTCCGCGTCGCACTGTTTTGTGCAGTTTATCACTCGCTCTATTTTGAGCGTCGCACTGTTTTGTGCAGTTTACACTCGGGCTATTTTGCGCTTCGCACTGTTTGGTGCAGTTGACAATCGCGTTATTTTGCGCGTCGCACTGTTTTGTGCAGTTTATCACTCGCGCTATTTTACGAGTCGTACGGTTTTGTGCAGTTTATCACTCGCGCTATTTTGCGTGTCGCACTGTTTTGTGCAGTTTATTACTCGCGCTATTTTGTGCGTCGCACTGTTTTGTGCAGTTTATCACTCGTGCTATTTTGCGCTTCGCACAATTTGGTGCAGTTCACACTCGCGCTGTTTTGCGCGTCTCACTATTTTGGGCAGTTTATCACTCGCGCTATTTTGCGGGTCGAACTGTTTTGTGCAGTATATCGCTCGCGCTACTTTGCTCGTCGCACTGTTTTGTGCAGTTCACACTCGCGGTATTTTGCGCGTCGCACTGTTTTGTGCAGTTTACCACTCGCGCTATTTTGTGGGTCGCATTGTTTTGTGTAGTTTATTACGTGCGCTATTTTGCGCGTCACACTGTTTTGTGCAGTTTATTACTCGCGCTATTTTGCGCTTCGCATTGTTTTGTGCAGCTGACACTCGCGCTATTTTGCGCATCGCACTGTTTTGTGCAATTCACACTCGCGGTATTCTGCGCGTCGTACTATTTTGTGCACTTTATCACTAGCGCTATTTTGCAGGTCGCGCTATTTGCAGGTGCGCTATTGTGCAGTTTAATCCCTCGCCCTATTTTGTGCGTCGCACTGTTTTGTGCAGTTTATCCCTCCCACTATTTTGCGTGTCGCACTTTTTGTGCTGTTTATCACTCGCGCTATTTTTGCGGCGTCGCACTGTTTTGTGCAGTTCACACTCGCGCTATTTTGCGCGTCGCACTATTTTGGCAGTTTCACTCGCCGCTATTTTGGCGCGTCGCACTGTTTTGTGCAGTTTGTCACTCCGCTATTGTGATTCGCACTGTTTGTGCAGTTACTCTCGCTATTTGCGGTCGCACTATTTTGTGCAGTTTATCACTGGCGCTATTTGCGTCGCACTGTTTTGTGCGGTTTACACTCGCGCTATTTTGCGCTTCGCACTGTTTGGTGCAGTTGACACTCGCGCTATTCTGCGCGTCGCACTGTTTTGTGCAGTTTATCACTCGCGCTATTTTGCGCTTCGCACTATTTGGTGCAGTTGACTCGCGCTTTTTGCGGGTCACTGTTTTGTGCAGTTTATCACTCGCGCTATTTTGCGCGTCGCACTGTTTGTGCAGTTATCACTCGTGCTATTTTGCCGCTTCGCATGTTTGGTGCAGTTGACACCCCGCTATTTTACGCGTCGCAGATTTGTGCAGTTTATTACTCGCGCAATTTTACACGTCGACTGTTTTGTGCAGTTTATCACTCGCGCTATTTTTGTGTGTCGCACTGTCTTGTGCAGTTTATCACTCGCGCTATTTTGTGCTTCACTGTTTTGTGTTTCACACTCGCGCTATTTTGTGTCGCACTGTTTGTGCAGTTGACATCGCGTTATTTTGCGCGTCGCACTGTTTTCTGCAGTTTATCACTCGCGATATTTTGCGGGTCGCGCTGTTTTGGCAGTTTATCACTCGCGGATTTTGCACGTCGCACTATTTTGTGCAGTTTATTACTCGCGCTATTTTGCGCTTCGATTGTTGTGCAGCGACATCGCGCTATTTTGCGCGTCGCACTGTTTTGTGCAATTCACACTCGCACTTTTTGCGCGTCGCACTGTTTGTGCAGTTATCACTCACGCTATTTTGCGGTGTTGCACATTTTTGTGCAGGTTATCACTCGCGCTATTTTGCGCGTCGCACTGGTTTGTGCAGTTTATCACTCGTGCTATTTTGCGTCGCAATGTTTTTGGTGCAGTTGACACTCACGCTATTTTGCGCGTCGCACAGATTGTGCAGTTTATTACTCACGCTATTTTACGCGTCGCACTCTTTTGGCAGTTTATCACTCGCGCTATTTTTTGCGTGTCGCACTGTTTTGGTGCAGTTTTCACTGGCGTATTTGTGCTTCGCACAGTTGTGTAGTTCACACTCGCGCAATTTTCCGCGTCGCACTGTTTTGTGCAGTTTATCACTCGCTCTATTTTGAGCGTCGCACTGTTTTGTGCAGTTTACACTCGGGCTATTTTGCGCTTCGCACTGTTTGGTGCAGTTGACAATCGCGTTATTTTGCGCGTCGCACTGTTTTGTGCAGTTTATCACTCGCGCTATTTTCGAGTCGTACGGTTTTGTGCAGTTTATCACTCGCGCTATTTTGTCGCACTGTTTTGTGCAGTTTATTACTCGCGCTATTGTGCGTCGCACTGTTTTGTGCAGTTTATCACTCGTGATTTTGCGCTTTCGCACAATGGTGCAGTTCACACTCGCTGTTTTTGCGCGTCTCACTATTTTGGCAGTTTATCACTCGCGCTATTTTGCGGGGTCGAACTGTTTTGTGCAGTATATCGCTCGGCTACTTTGCTCGTCGCACTGTTTTGTGCAGTTCTACACTCGCTATTTTGCGCGTTCGCACTGTTTGTGCAGTTTTACCACTCGCGCTTTTGTGGGTCGCATTGTTTTGTGTATTTATTACGTGCGCTATTTTGCGCGTCACACTGTTTTGTGCAGTTTATTACTCGCTATTTTGCGTTCGCATTGTTTTGTGCAGCTGACACTCGCGCTATTTGCGCATCGCACTGTTTTGTGCAATTCACACTCGCGGTATTCTGCGCGTCGTACTATTTTGTGCACTTTATCACTAGCGCTATTTTGCAGGTCGCGCTATTTTGCAGGTCGCGCTATTTTGTGCAGTTTATCCCTCGCCCTATTTTGTGCGTCGCACTGTTTTGTGCAGTTTATCCCTCCCACTATTTTGCGTGTCGCACTGTTTTGTGCTGTTTATCACTCGCGCTATTTTGCGCGTCGCACTGTTTTGTGCAGTTCACACGCGCGCTATCTTACGCGTCGCACTGTTTTGCGCAGTTGATAACCTGCGCTATTTTGCGCGTTGCACTGTTTTGTGCAGTTTATCACTGGCGCTATGTTGCCCGTCGCACTGTTTTGTGCGGTTTACACTCGCGCTATTTTGCGCTTCGCACTGTTTGGTGCAATTGACACTCGCGCAATTCAATGCGTCGCACTGTTTTGTGCAGTTTATCACTCACGCTGTTTTGCACGTCGCACCGTTTTGTGTAGTATAGACTCGCGCTATTTTGCGCTTCTCACTGTTTGGTGCAGTTGACACTCGCGGTATTTTGCGCGTCGCACTGTTTTGTGCAGTTTATCACTCCCGCTATTTTGCGGGTCGTGCTGTTTTGCGCAGTTTATCACTCGCGCGATTTTGCGCGTCGTACTATTTTGTGCAGTTTATTACTCGCGCTATTTTGCGCTTCGGATTGTTTTGTGCAGCAGACGCTCGCGCTATTTGTGCGTCGCACTGTTTTGTGCAGTTCACACTCGCACTATATTGCGCATCGCACTGTTTTGTGCAGTTTATCACTCGCACTATTTTGCGGGTCGCACTGTTTTGTGCAGTTTATCACTCGCGCTATTTTGCGCGTCACACTGTTTTGTGAAGTTTATCACTCGTGCTATTTTGCGCTTCGCAGTGTTTGGTGCAGTTGACACTCACGCTATTTTGCGCGTCGCACAGATTTGTGCAGTTTATTACTCACGCTATTTTCCGCGTCACACTGTTTTGTGCAGTTTATCATTCGCGCTATTTTGCGTGTCGCACTGTTTTGTGCAGTTTATCACTCTCGCTATTTTGTGCTTCGCACAGTTTTGTGTTGTTCACACTCGCGCGATTTTGCGCGTCGCACTGTTTTGTGCAGTTTATCACTGGCGCTATTTTGCTCGTCGCACTGTTTTGTGTAGTTTACACTCGCGCTATTTTGTGCTTCGCACTGTTTGGTGCAGTTGACAATCGCGTTATTTTGCGCGTCGCACTGTTTTGGGCAGTTTATCACTCGTGCTATTTTACGAGTCGTACTGTTTTGTGCAGTTTATCACTCGCGCTATTTTGCGTGTCGCACTGTTTTGTGCAGTTTATTACTCGCGCTATTTTGCGCTTCGCACTGTTTTGCGCAGTTTATCACTCGTGCTATTTTGCGCTTCGCACTGTTTGGTGCAGTTCACACTCACGCTGTTTTGCGCGTCGCACTGTTTTGTGCAGTTCACACTCGTGGTATTTTGCGCGTCGCACTGTTTTGTGCAGTTTATCACTCGCGCTATTTTCCGGGTCGCACTGTTTTGTGTAGTTTATCACATGCGCTATTTTGCGCGTCGCGCTGTTTTGTGCAGTTTATTACTCGCGCTTTTTTGCGCTTCGCATTGTTTTGTGCAGCTGACACTCGCGCTATTTTGCGCGTCGCACTGTTTTGTGCAATTCACACTCGCAGTATTCTGCGCGTCGCACTGTTTTGTGCACTTTATCACTAGCGCTATTTTGCAGGTCGCACTATTTTGTGCACTTTATCCCTCGCCCTATTTTGCGCGTCGCACTATTTTGTGCAGTTTATCCCTCCCACTATTTTGCGTGTCGCACTGTTTTGTGCTGTTTATCACTCGCACTATTTTGCGCGTCGCACTGTTTTGTGCAGTTCACACGCGCGCTATTTTGCGCGTCGCACTGTTTTGCGCAGTTTATCACCTGCGCTATTTTGCGCGTCGCATTGTTTTGTACAGTTTATCACTAGTGCAATGTTGCGCATCGCGCTGTTTTGTGCGGTTTACACTCGCGCTATTTTGCGCTTCGCACGGTTTGGTGCAGTTGACACTCGCGCTATTCTACGCGTCGCACTGTTTTGTGCAGTTTATCACTCGCACTATTTTGCGCGTCGCACCGTTTTGTGTTGTATACACTCGCGCTATTTTGCGCTTCGCACTGTTTGGTGCAGTTGACACTCGCGGTATTTTGCGCGTCGCACTGTTTTGTGCAGTTTATCACTCGCGCTATTTTGCGGGTCGCACTATTTTGTACAGTTTATCACTCGCACTATTTTGCGCGTCGCACTGTTTTGTGCAGTTTATTACTCGCGCTATTTTGCACTTCGCATTGTTTTATGCAGCTGGCACTCGCGCTATTTGCGCGTCGCACTGTTTTGTGCAGTTTATCACTCGCGCTATTTTGCGGGTCGCACTGTTTTGTGTAGTTTATCACTCGCGGTATTTTGCGCGTCGCACTGTTTTGTGCAGTTTATCACTCGTGCTATTTTGCACTTTGAAATGTTTGGTGCAGTTGACACTCACGCTATTTTGCGCGTTGCACAAATTTGTGCAGTTTATTACTCGCGCTATTTTACGCGTCGCACTGTTTTGTGCAGTTTATCACTCGCGTTATTTTGCGTGTCGCACTGTTTTGTGCAGTTTTTCACTCGCGCTATTTTGTGCTTCGCATAGTTTTGTGTAGTTCACACTCGCGTTATTTTGCGCGTCGCACTGTTTGGTGCTGTTGACAATCGCGTTATTTTGCGCGTCGCACTGTTTTGTGCAGTTTATCACTCGCGCTATTTTACGAGTCGTACTGTTTTGTGCAGTTTATTACTCGCGCTATTTTGCGCGTCGCACTGTTTTGTGCAGTTTATCACTCGTGCTATTTTGCGCTTCGCACAGTTTGGTGCAGTTCACACTCGCACTGTTTTACGCGTCGCACTGTTTTGTGCAGTTTATCACTCGCGCCATTTTGCGGGTCGAACTGTTTTGTGCAGTATATCCCTCGCGCTATTTTGCGCGTCGCACTGTTTTGTGCAGTTCACACTCGCGGTATTTTGCGCGTCGCACTATTTTGTGCAGTTTATCACTCGCGCTATTTTGCGGGTCGCGCTGTTTTGTGTAGTTTATCACGTGCGCTATTTTGCGCGTCGCACTATTTTGTGCAGTTTATTACTCGCGCTTTTTTACGCTTCGCATTGTTTTGTGCAGCTGACACTCGCGCTATTTTGCGCGTCGCACTGTTTTGTGCAATTCACACTCGCAGTATTCTGCGCGTCGCACTGTTTTGTGCACTTTCTCACTAGCGCTATTTTGCAGGTCGCACTATTTTGTGCAGTTTATCCCTCGCCCTATTTTGCGCGTCGCACTGTTTTGTGCAGTTTATCCCTCCCACTATTTTGCGGGTCGCACTGTTTTGTGCTGTTTATTACTCGCGCTATTTTGCACGTCGCACTGTTTTGTGCAATTCACACGCGCGCTATTTTGCGCGTCGCACTTGTGGGGAAGTGGATTGGAAATACTCTTCAGATCCTGGAAGACACCAATGATCCTCAGCTAGTCACCTGCAAAGATACAAATACTCCGGTCAGGGGTGCCGGAATTAGCACTCCGACAGACAAGTCAGTTCTTCTAATCAAGAAAGCTTGTTCACTAAGTTTTTAGAAGTGATTCTTACATACCTTCACAGATCTGAAGCTCTTGTATTTATATCCATTTTTCAGGCCTCGGGGCCAGAGTCTACTTTTTATTTAATATTCTTTCTTCTGTCCTGATATGCCTTCTCAAGTCTATTCGGCCTTAAGTACGTAGTCGGCGTCCTAGTTGAGCCGAATGGAGCCGTTCAGTTCCCGGCTCCTCGGGTATACCAGATTTCGTTCCTCTATCAATTCGGCTCCCATAATTGCCCCCCAAGCGTTCTGTCAATGACAGTTGGGTGAAATGCTTGGTTCCAATTTTCAAATACTCTGAACCGAAGTTTGGGGATCAGACTTATCACGCGGACGTTTAATTACTCCCCCTTTAATCATTGCCTCAACTCCCCGACCCTTCGTACACGCCTATTTATTATGATTTTAAAATCTGATGTCCTTTCGAATCCGTGTTCTATGACGCTGATTGCTGGGTTGCTCTTCGAATCGTTCTTGCAATTCTTCCGTATGTTACTCTCTTCATTTTTGTAAGTTTTCTTCTCCCTTGCTCTGAAGCTTTTCCTAGTTTGTTTATTCCGTTGCGTGTTCTCATAGACAGTAGGCTATGGCGAAACATTTGAAAGACCTCCTTTCGTCAGATCGAATTGTTGGCTTTAGACGCCATTTTTCTGTTCCTGACGATGTCCACTTGTCGTTTGTGGCGGACGGCATTCTTGACATGGAGATGGAGGACGAAACCACGATTGTCTTTCCCCTCTTGTCAATCGCAGAGGGTGGAGTCCGCTTTCCTCTTCACCCGTTTCTGAGGGCTGTTCTTCGCCATTGGGATTTGATCCCTTCCCAACCCAATGTGAATTTCTTTAGAATTATAATGGGGGTTGTAGCGTTGAACCGTTGCCTTGGGATTAACCTTGGCATCCCTGCCATTCGGCATTGTTATGCTTTGGCCAAGTCCTCTGGTCGGCACGGGCGTTACTTCCTCAGAGCCAAGGATACAGACCATCAGTTAATCTCTATGCTTTCCAGTTCTGGGAAACGAGTTGATGATGTTATGGTCGTTGTCCGCGGCAACTGGGAGTTCAGCGAAGGGGAGGACCGTGTTGATCCTATTCCTAGACGTAGGGGCGAACCAGGTCGCCGAATGCTTTCTTGCTTGTGTTGTATGCTCATATCTGCCATACCATTTTCTTCAGTCTTACGGCTTGTCTTTTGCAGGGAGCGATTTAAAAAAGGTCCGAACTTCAACTGACGACGCCATCCTTTCGGATATTAGGATTGCTCTTAGTTATTTCGGCCGTCGCAGTCTTCACAAGCAGGGAAGAGCGGCTCACGTTCTGCTTTGCTACGAGCCTACATATACGACCTTTTCGGCTGCGGAAAACATACCGATTCCGGAGGGGGAAGATTTTCTTGTTGCTCGTATTTTTTCCGACTTCAAAAACTTGAGACGGGTAGGTTTTGAAGGGTCCGATTCGGACAATACCGAAGTATCCTACTGCGAATCAGATCAGTCCGAGGCCGAATCTGAAGAGGTATTGGATTCTGCCGATCCTCCCTCTACATCGGGGCGGGGGAACCTTTCTGTTGACGACGTTCCTCAACGTACAGACAACCTTCTCCTATCGGGATCTACTAACATGGCTGGGTTAAGCCTGACAAAGCTCGCTAAGAAGGCGAATGCGGAGAGGTTAGCTGCACGGCGAAGAGCGGAGGGCCTTTCGACCGAAACGCCCACCAGTACATCTCAACATTCCCTCCCAGTTACCAAATCAACGTCCTTAGGAGTTGTTGAGGAGGCGGCAACAGATAAGAATGCCGAATCCGCATTGGTTGGGAAAGCCGTTCAGGATGTTGAGGGAAAGACGGAAGAAACGCGTTAGGGATCGTGAGGTCGGCTTAGAAGATCACGGCGGCAAACGTCTCCTCGAATGGGGGGATCGAGCGAGGTTGTGCCCTTTGTGATTCGACCAATGGTAAGAAACATGCCGGTTCCTTCGGATGCCTCTGCGCGTAAAGACCCAGAGGTCGCGTTCGGCGTGGCAACGTCTTTGTCGTTGCCGACTGATATGGAGGCTTTCCAGTTGGAACCGGATTTGAATGCGACAATGTTAGCCGCACAGTCGGCCCTTTTGGTGCGTATTCTGACTTTTCCTTCATCCAAAAATTGTGCGCGTTATGTTTTCTGAATTTTTCTTTTGCAGACCGTTGGTAGGATAGCCGATGTAGGCCGCCGTCATCTCGACGCCGTCAAGCAGATCAGTCATTTACGAAAGCAAGTTGAGGACCAGAGGAAAAGGGCCGAGGACGAATTTTTAAGAGCAAAACAGGAAGTTTCTCGGGCAGAGGACGAGGTAGAGAGAGCTCGTCATGCGGATAAGTTGAGAGCGGAGGCCGAGAAGAAGGCTGACGATATGGAAGCTACACTTGGCTTGTCCCAAAAGGCAGTTGCCAGCCTGGAGGCTGAGTTGGCTGAAATGAAAGCGGCAAAGGAGATTGCCGATTCAAAAGGTTTCGAAGCCGGGAAAGAGGCTGGACTCGCCGAGTATGTGGACCAGGTCTCTCGGTTTGAGAATCGGGGCTTCAAACATGGTTGGGACAAGGCCCTTGCTGCAGCTGGAGTTTCGCTGAATATGCCAATACCGTCTGAGCAAGTGGACATCGATCCGTTGGAGACTGATTCCGAGGGTTGATCTTTACTATACACAATTGTTATGATTTCGAGAAAGTACTTTTTCCGTTTGTTTTTGTTATTTTGTATTTGTTTATCGGACATTTTCCATGTTTTCCATGCGGGTTGACATTATAAAAGTTATGATACAGAAATGGACGTCGATACTTTTTTGCAGTTATAAGATGTTATGAATTCTGCTCGATGTGCTGATGTTTCCGTAATTTTATGGTGATATTTTTTCTAATAGATCTAAAATCTGCCCTTGCCTTGGCCAGGGCGCGAGCGTGAAGAGCCTAATTGGTTCATACTCGTGGGCTGGCCGAGGCATTCTTTGCAAAGGTGGCCGAGTAAAACGAGGCCGACTAGATTAATAAATCTGCCCTTGCCTTGGCCAGGGCGCGAGCGTGAAGAGCCAAATTGGTTCACACTCGTGGGCTGGCCGAGGCATTCTTTGAAAAGATGGCCGAGTAAAACGAGGCCGACTAGATAAATAAATCTGCCCTTGCCTTGGCCAGGGCGCGAGCGTGAAGAGCCTAATTGGTTCATACTCGTGGGCTGGCCGAGGCATTCTTTGAAAAGGTGGACGAGTAAAACAAGGCCGACTAGATTAATAAATCTGCCCTTGCCTTGGCCAGGGCGCGAGCGTGAAGAGCCTAATTGGTTCATACTCGTGGGCTGGCCAAGGCATTCTTTGAAAAGGTGGCAGAGTAAAACGAGGCCGACTAGATTAATAAATCTGCCCTTGCCTTGGCCAGGGCCAATCGTGACATAAAGGGCGCTCCGAATCCGGAGACTTATTCAGCCCTAAGGTGTCGTGAACCAAAGGGGGCTCCGAATCCGGAGACTTATTTGGGCCAATCGTGACATCCACGAAGGGCGCTCCGAATCCGGAGACTTATTCGGCCCTAAGGGGTCATGCCCCAGAGGGCGCTCCGAATCCGGAGACTTATTCGGCCCTAAGGTGTCGTGCACCAAAGGGGGCTCCGAATCCAGAGACTTATTTGGGCCAATCGTGACATCCACGAAGGGCGCTCCGAATCCGGAGACTTATTCGGCCCTAAGGGGTCATGCCCCAGAGGGCGCTCCGAATCCGGAGACTTATTCGGCCCTAAGGTGCCGTGCACCAAAGGGCGCTCCGAATCCGGAGACTTATTTTGGCCAATCGTGACATCCACGAAGGGCGCTCCGAATCCGGAGACTTATTCGGCCCTAAGGTGTCGTGCACCAAAGGGCGCTCCGAATCCGGAGACTTATTCGACCCTAAGGGGTCATGCCCCAGAGGGCGCTCCGAATCCGGAGACTTATTCGGCCCTAACATGTCGTGCACCAAAGGGCGCTCCGAATCCGGAGACTTATTTTGGCCAATCGTGACATCCACGAAGGGCGCTCCGAATCCAGAGACTTATTCGGCCCTAAGGGGTCATGCCCCAGAGGGCGCTCCGAATCCGGAGACTTATTCGGCCCTAAGGTGTCGTGCACCACAGGGGGCTCCAAATCTGGAGACTTATTTAGGCCAATCGTGACATCCACGAAGGGCGCTCCGAATCCGGAGACTTATTCGGCCCTAAGGGGTCATGCCCCAGAGGGCGCTCCGAATCCGGAGACTTATTCGGCCCTAAGGTGTCGTGCACCACAGGGGGCTCCGAATCCGGAGACTTATTTGGGCCAATCGTGACATCCACGAAGGGTGCTCCGAATCCGGAGACTTATTCGGCCCTAAGGGGTCATGCCCCAGAGGGCGCTCCGAATCCGGAGACTTATTCGGCCCTAAGGTGTCGTGCACCAAAGGGGCTTCGAATCCGGAGACTTATTTGGGCCAATCGTGACATCCACGAAGGGCGCTCCGAATCCGGAGACTTATTCGGCCCTAAGGGGTCATGCCCCAGAGGGCGCTCCGAATCCGAAGACTTATTCGGCCCTAAGGTGTCGTGCACCACAGGGGGCACTCCGAATCCGGAGACTTATTCGGCCCTAAGGTGTCGTGCACCAAAGGGGGCTCCGAATCCGGAGACTTATTTGGGCCAATCGTGACATCCACGAAGGGCGCTCCAAATCCGGAGACTTATTCGGCCCTAAGGGGTCATGCCCCAGAGGGCGCTCCGAATCCGGAGACTTATTCGGCCCTAAGGTGTCGTGTACCAAAGGGGGCTCCGAATCCGGAGACTTATTTGGGCCAATCGTGACATCCACGAAGGGCGCTCCGAATCCGGAGACTTATTCGGCCCTACGGGGTCATGCCCCAGAGGGCGCTCCGAATCCGGAGACTTATTTGGGCCAATCGTGACATCCACGAAGGGCGCTCCGAATCCGGAGACTTATTTGGGCCAATCGTGACATCCACGAAGGGCGCTCCGAATCCGAAGACATTATTTGAGCGCAAACATGTAAAAACACGAAACCTTGCATTTCAACGATATGTGTACAAGTATCAAGCCCACAGGTGGGGTCATTGATAAAATTTACGTAGATGTGTTGAATTCCACGGCCGTGGCAGGCTTCTTCCTGACATGTCGGAGAGCCGATATGCCCCTACGCCTGCGACGGAATCTATCTGATAGGGGCCGTCCCAGTTCGGACCAAGCTTTCCGTCGGCTGGCAGTACCTTCTTTAGGACCAGTTCTCCTGGACTGTAGCGGCGCAACTGAACTCGAAGATTGTATGACTTGGCGAGCTGCTGCTGATATCGTGCCATGGATGCTAAAGCGCGGTCTCTCCGTTCTTCGATCAGAACCAGCTGTTGAAGGCTTGCGATCTCAAAGTTGGCAAGCCGATCCCTAGGGGTAAGATTGCCTGGGTTCCGAAGCATAAGGCAAACGGCGTTTCTCTGGTAGATCGTCTTGGCGTTGTTCGATGGGCCCACAGTACACTCGGCAACTCTTTAACCCATCTGCCTTTGGCGTTTTCCAGCCTCTTTTTGATGCCGTTCAAGATGGATTTGTTTGAGGCTTCCGCTTGACCGTTACTTTGGGGGTAGGCTGGCGTAGAGAAGTAAGGCTCAATACCATATTTGCTGCACAATTCTCGTATATGCCACAATCGAACTGAGTACCATTTGAGAATCAATGCTCGTGGTATGCCGAATGTGTAATGATGTTCCTCCACACGAAGCGCTTAATGTCGATCCCGTATATGGGTTAGAGCCTCCGCTTCGACCCACTTTGTGAAGTAATCGGTTGCTACGATTAGAAATCGCTTGTTCCCTGGGGCCCTTGGCAATGGTCCCACGATATCGAGTCCCCACTGAGCAAACGGCCAGGGGCTTGTGATAGAATTCAAAGCTTCTGCCGGCTGATGGGTTAGTGGGGAGAACTTTTGGCATTGTTCGCATTTCTTGACATAATTTTCTGCGTCGCGCTCTCATCGTCGGCCAATAATATCCCTGTGTTATCGCCCGATGGGCCAGGGAGCGTCCCCCCGAATGGGCACCACAGCTGCCATCATGTATCTCAGTGAGCAGCTCCTCTACTCTGTCCGGGTGCACGCATTCCAAGTATGGTCCAGAGAGGGACTTTTTGTAAAGCCCTCCTTGTGGATCTAAGTAGTACCGCAGGGCCTTGTTTCGCAGTTTGTGTGCTTCTTTTTGTCCTCTGGGAGTTGCTCAGAAGAAAGGAATGCAGCAATGGGGTCCTTCCAACTTGGAGCGGATTCTATAATGTTGATGTGGGTTTCCTCCGGAGGGCCGATACTTGGTTCCGGGACGAAACCTACTTCGATGGTACGCTTGAGCTCGGAGTTGATGGCGGAGGCTAAGCAGGGCAGGGCATCCGCGTGTGTATTTTGATCGCGTGTTACTTGGTTTAGTTCATGATGGTCGAATTTTGTCAGCAAGGAGTTAGCCGTTTTCATATAGGCCGCCATACGCTCGTCTCTTGCCGCGTACTCCCCCTTTAGCTGGTTGATTACCAATTTTGAGTCGCAAAACACCAACAGCCGCCGCGCGGCGAGCAGATGCGCGTTCCGCAGTCCGGCTAAAAGGGCTTCGTATTCGGCTTCGTTATTTGATGCTTCAAAGCCGAGCTTGACGGCCTGCTCAATTACTGCGCCGTCTGGAGACATAATTACTACGCCGGCGCCGCTGCCCCGTTGGTTAGATGATCCATCACAGTATAATTGCCAAATATCCCCAACATAAATTCTCCAATCTGGCTTTGACCGATCTTCGGCCTTTGGCTGGACGTCATCAGGCTTGAGGTCGGCAAGCCCTCCTGTGAATTCGGCAACAAAGTCGGCAAGCACCTGCCCCTTGATTGCAGTTTTGGGTAAAAACTGAATGTCGTATTGGCCGAGTTCGAGAGCCCACTTCGAAACACGCCCTGATGCTTCTGCATTCCGTAGTACTGATCGAAGGGGATAGTCTGTTAGCACCCTAATGTTGTGCGCTTGGAAGTAATGCATCAGTTTTCTTGCTGCCATGACCAAGGCTAGGACGAGTTTTTCCAGCGGTAGGTAGCGTGTTTCGGCGTCCACCATTGCCTTGCTCACATAATACACTGGCTGTTGCTACCCTTCCTCCTCTTTTAATAATACGGCGCTGACAGCCCTGTCGGAGACTGCCAGATATAGAATGAGGGGGTCACCGGTGGCGGGTGTTGTTAGAAGAGGTACTGTCCGGAGGTAGGTCTTCAACCCGTTAAAAGCTGCTTCGCATTCGGCGGACCATTCGAAAGCTCTGCCCAGACGTAGTGTTTGAAAGAATTGTCTGCAGCGGTCTGTAGATCGGCTGATGAACCTGTTGAGTGCAGCAGCCATTCCCATCAACTTTTGGACTTCTTTCACAGAACGGGGGGAACTCAGTTCCAAAATTGCTGTGACTTGCCTCGGGTTGGCTTCGATTCCTCGGTGGTTGATGATATAACCCAGGAATTTGCCGGAGCCAATCCCGAATGCGCATTTGGAAGCGTTTAGCTTCATTCTGTATTTGCGTAGGGTATTGAATGTCTTTTCCAGATCGGCTATGTGGTTTTGCTCTTCTTTGGATTTGACCACCATGTCATCGATGTATACTTCCATAGTGTGTCCGAGCTGTTCTTTGAACATCGTGGTGACCAGTCTTTGGTAAGTTGCCCCTGCATTCTTCAGTCCAAAAGACATAACCCTGTAGTAGTAGGTTCCTCTTGGAGTGAGAAATGCAGTTTTGTCCTGATCATCCGGATTCATGGCGATCTGATGGTAGCCCCTGTAGGCATCGAGGAAACTCATGCGCCGGTGGCGTGCCGTCGCATCGACGAGTTGGTCAATTCTTGGCAAGGGGAAGCAGTCTTTGGGGCAAGCTTTGTTCAGATCCGTGAAATCGACGCACACTCGCCAAGTTCCATTTTTCTTTTTCACCACCACTGTGTTGGAGAGCCACGTGGGGTAGGTGACTTCTCTGATTGCCCCGGCGTCAAGCAGTTTGTCAACTTCTTCTACAACAGCGGCGGTGTGTTCTGTGGAGGATCGCCGGCCTTTCTGAATGATCGGCTTGCACCGGGGGTCGACATTTAGATGGTGTTGTGAGACTGACGGGTCTATTCCCGGCATCTCGTATGGAGTCCACGCAAAGACGTCGAGGTTGCCGAGTAAGAAAGTGATCAGCTGCTGTCTGTCGACCTGGCTCAGAGAAGCGCCGATCATAAAAAACTTTTCCGGGCTTCCATCAATGTCAACCCGGTCTAAACCTTCCGTGGCCTTTTCGTTTGGTTGACGCCCGACGTCATCTAGAACCTCTCGACTGGGCACTTCGATGGAATTTACTTGCAGTTCCTTCGGCGTCTTGGCGGCGAGAAGATAACATGTTTTTGCTGACTGTTGAGAGCCACGGATCTGCTCAACGCCGTATTCCGTTGGGAAACGTAGCAGCTGGTGGTAGGTGCTTGGGACGGCCTGCAGGGTATGCAACCATGATCGCCCCATGATGAGATTGTACGGGGACGGTAACCTAACGACCAAGAATTCCACGTCCACCGTTCTGGAGCCAGCTCGAACGGGTAGACTGATCTTTCCCAATGGGTACTCCGGGTTGGCGTTGAAGCCGAATAGTGGATAAGGAGCGGGAGTTAGATCCGAATCGTTGAACCCGAGTTTGACGAAGGTTTTATAGTACATAACCTCCGAAGTGCTTCCCTGGTCGATAAGGACGCGTTCGACGGTGAATCTGTTTACGCGCAGCGCGACAACCAGAGGATCTACGTGGGGGAGTGTTACGCCGCTCAAATCAGAGTCGTCGAAGGTGATGCTTGGCGCTTCTCGGAGCCGGGGTCACTTTGTTGGTGTGAGCTGATGCTGGGGGCCCGGAAGTGACTGGATTGCATGTACAGTCGGGGCTATCGGCAGGCTGTATATCATATGTACGGTGTCAAGCGGGACGTCTTTTGGGCGTCGTGAGTCCTCTGTCACCGTGTCAAGGTAATCAGTTAAGGCGCGGTGACCTCGAGGTCGTTGAGGACCTGCCCTTGGGAATCGCTCAGGAACTTTGAGCCCTGCCCGCTCGGACTTTGCTTTTTCTAAGGCCAAATCGCGGCGAAGGCGTTCGTTCTCAGCGATGATGTTGTCCAAACTCTGTTGGATCTGCCTGGCTTGTTCTACGATCGCTTGCATCGTTTCCTTCGTTGAAGTCGTTGGTGAGTTAGAGTTCAAGGCGCGGCGCTGCGCGACGGTTTCTTTCCGAGCATATTGGCTGGGGTGAGGTCGTCTCCTGTGTGGTCGCGTCGGTGGCTATCGGAGGATCTTCGGTCACGCCTTCCATGGATATTTGAGTATTCCCACAGACGGCGCCAATTGTGGGGAAGTGGATTGGAAATACTCTTCAGATCCTGGAAGACGCCAATGATCCTCAGCTAGTCACCTGCAAAGATACAAATACTCCGGTCGGGGGTGCCGGAATTAGCACTCCGACGGACAAGTCAGTTCTTCTAATCAAGAAAGCTTGTTCACTAAGTTTTTAGAAGTGATTCTTACATACCTTCACAGATCTGAAGCTCTTGTATTTATATCCATTTTTCGGGCCTCGGGGCCAGAGTCTACTTTTTATTTAATATTCTTTCTTTTGTCCTGATATGCCTTCTCAAGTCTATTCGGCCTTAAGTACGTACTCGGCGTCCTAGTTGAGCCGAATGGAGCCGTTCAGTTCCCGGCTCCTCAGGTATACCAGATTTCGTTCCTCTATCAATTCGGCTCCCACAGCACTATTTTGCGCAGTTTATCACCTGCGCTATTTTGCGCATCGCACTGTCTTGTGCAGTTTATCACTGGCGCAATGTTGCGCGTCGCACTGTTTTGTGCAGTTTACACTGGCGCTATTTTGCGCTTCGCACGGTTTGGTGCAGTTGACACTCGCGCTATTCTACGCGTCACACTGTTTTGTACAGCTTATCACTCGCGCTATTTTGCGCGTCGCACCGTTTTGTGTTGTATACACTCGCGCTATTTTGCGCTTTGCACTGTTTGGTGCAGTTGACACTCGCGGTATTTTGCGCGTCGCACTGTTTTGTGCAGTTTATCACTCGCGCTATTTTGCGGGTCGCACTGTTTTGTGCAGTTTATTACTCGCGCTATTTTGCGCTTTGCATTGTTTTGTGCAGCTGACACTCGCGCTATTTGCGCGTCGCACTATTTTGTGCAGTTCACACTCGCGCTATTTTGCGCGTCGCACTGTTTTTTGCAGTTTATCACTCGCGCTATTTTGCGGGTCGCACTGTTTTGTGCTGTTTATCACTTGCGCTATTTTGCGCATCGCACTATTTTGTGCAGTTTATCACTCGTGCTATTTTGCGCTTCGCAATGTTTGGTGCAGTTGACACTCACGCTATTTTGCGCGTCGCACAGATTTGTGCAGTATATTACTCGCGCTATTTTACGCGTCGCACTGTTTTGTGCAGTTTATCAATCGCGCTATTTTGTGCTTCGCACAGTTTTGTGTAGTTCACACTCGCGCTATTTTGCGCGTCGCACTGTTTGGTGCAGTTGACAATCGCGTTATTTTGCGCGTCGCACTGTTTTGTGCAGTTTATCACTCGCGCTATTTTATGAGTCGTACTGTTTTGTGCAGTTTATCACTCGCGCTATTTTACGTGTCGCACTGTTTTGTGCAGTTTATTACTCGCGCTATTTTGCGCGTCGCACTGTTTTGTGCAGTTTATCACTCGTGCTATTTTGCGCTTCGCACAGTTTGGTGCAGTTCACACTCGCGCTGTTTTACGCGTCGCGCTGTTTTGTGCAGTTTATCACTCGCGCTATTTTGCGGGTCGAACTGTTTTGTGAAGTATATCCCTCGCGCTATTTTGCGCGTCGCACTGTTTTGTGCAGTTTATCACTCGCGCTATTTTGCGGGTCGCACTGTTTTGTGTAGTTTATCACGTGCGCTATTTTGCGCGTCGCACTGTTTTGTGCAGTTTATTACTCGCGCTTTTTTACGCTTCGCATTGTTTTGTGCAGCTGACACTCGCGCTATTTTGCGCGTCGCACTGTTTTGTGCATTTCACACTCGCAGTATTCTGCGCGTCGCACTGTTTTGTACACTTTATCACTAGCGCTATTTTGCAATTCGCACTATTTTGTGCAGTTTATCCCTCGCCCTATTTTACACGTCGCACTGTTTTGTGCAGTTTGTCCCTCTCACTATTTTGTGTGTTGCACTGTTTTGTGCTGTTTATCACTCGCGCTATTTTGCACGTCGCACTGTTTTGTGCAATTCACACGCGCGCTATTTTGCGCGTCGCACTGTTTTGCGCAGTTTATCACCTGCGCTATTTTGCGCGTCGCACTGTTTTGTGCAGTTTACCACTGGCACAATGTTGCGCGTCGCACTGTTTTATGCGGTTTACACTCGCGCTATTTTGCGCTTCGCACGGTTTGGTACAGTTGACACTCGCGCTATTATACGTGTCGCACTGTTTTGTGCAGTTTATCACTCGCGCTATTTTGCGCGTCGCACTGTTTTGTGTTGTATACACTCGCGCTATTTTGCACTTCGCACTGTTTGGTGCAGTTGACACTCGCGGTATTTTGCGCGTCGCACTGTTTTGTGCAGTTTATCACTCGCGCTATTTTGCGGGTCGCACTATTTTGTGCTGTTTCTTACTCGCGCTATTTTGCGCTTTGCATTGTTTTGTGCAGCTGACACTAGCGCTATTTGCGCGTCGCACTATTTTGTGCAGTTCACACTCGCGCTATTTTGCGCGTCGCACTGTTTTTTACAGTTTATCACTCGCGCTATTTTGCGGGTCGCACTGTTTTGTGCAGTTTATCACTTGCGCTATTTTGTGCGTCGCACTATTTTGTGCAGTTTATCACTCGTGCTATTTTACGCTTCGCAATGTTTGGTGCAGTTGACACTAACGCTATTTTGCGCGTCGCACAGATTTGTGTAGTATATTACTCGCGCTATTTTACGCGTCGCACTGTTTTGTGCTGTTTATCACCCGCGCTATTTTGCGTGTCGCACTGTTTTGTGCAGTTTATCAATCGTGCTATTTTGTGCTTCGCACAGTTTTGTGTAGTTCACACTCGCGCTATTTTGCGCGTCGCACTGTTTGGTGCAGTTGACAATCGCGTTATTTTGCGCGTCGCACTGTTTTGTGCAATTTATTACTCGCGCTATTTTACGAGTCGTACTGTTTTGTGCAGTTTGTCACTCGCGCTATTTTGCGTGTCGCACTGTTTTGTGCAGTTTATTACTCGCGCTATTTTGCGCGTTGCACTGTTTTGTGCAGTTTATCACTCGCGCTATTTTGCGCGTCGCACTGTTTGTGCAGTTCACACTCGCGCTATTTTGCGCGTCGCACTGTTTTGTGCAGTTTATCACTCGCGCTATTTTGCGCGTCGCACTGTTTTGTGCAGTTATCACTCGCGCTATTTTGCGCGTCGCACTGTTTTGTGCAGTTTATCACTCGCGCTTTTTGCGTCGCACTGTTTTGTGCAGCTGACACTCGCGCTATTTTGCGCGTCGCACTGTTTTGTGTTTACACTCGCTATTTGCGCGTCGCACTGTTTTGTGCAGTTTATCACTAGCGCTATTTTGCAGGTCGCACTATTTTGTGCAGTTTATCCTCGCCTATTTTACGCGTCGCACTGTTTGTGCAGTTTATCACTCCACTATTTGCGTGCACTGTTTTGTGCTGTTTATCACACGCGCTATTTTGCAGTCGCACTGTTTTGTGCATTCCACGCGCGCTATTTTGCGCGTCGCACTGTTTTGCAGTTTATCACCTGCGCTATTTTGCGCGTCGCACTGTTTTGTGCAGTTTACACTGGCACAGTTGCGCGTCACACTGTTTTGTGCGGTTTACACTCGCGCTATTTTGCGCTTCGCACGTTTGGCAGTTTCACTCGCGCTATTCTACGTGTCGCACTGTTTTGTGCAGTTTATCACTCGCGCTATTTTGCGCGTCGCACCGTTTTGTGTTGTTTACACTCGCGCTATTTTGCGCTTCGCACTGTTTGGTGCAGTTGACACTCGCGCTATTTTGCGCGTCGCACTGTTTTGTGCAGTTTATCACTCGCGCTATTTTGCGGGTCGCACTATTTTGTGCAGTTTCTTACTCGCGCTATTTTGCGCTTTGCATTGTTTGTGCAGTGACACTAGCGCTATTTGCGCGTCGCACTATTTTGTGCAGTTCACACTCGCGCTATTTTGCGCGTCGCACTGTTTTTTACAGTTTATCACTCGCGCTATTTTGCGGGTCGCACTGTTTTGTGCAGTTTATCACTTGCGCTATTTTGCGCGTCGCACTATTTTGTACAGTTTATCACTCGTGCTATTTTACGCTTCGCAATGTTTGGTGCAGTTGACACTCACGCTATTTTGCGCGTCGCACAGATTTGTGCAGTATATTACTCGCGCTATTTTACGCGTCGCACTGTTTTGTGCAGTTTATCACTCGCGCTATTTTGCGTGTCGCACTGTTTTGTGCAGTTTATCAATCGCGCTATTTTGTGCTTCGCACAGTTTTGTGTAGTTCACACTCGCGCTATTTTGCGCGTCGCACTGTTTGGTGCAGTTGACAATCGCGTTATTTTGCGCGTCGCACTGTTTTGTGCAGTTTATCACTCGCGCTATTTTACGAGTCGTACTGTTTTGTGCAGTTTATCACTCGCGCTATTTTGCGGGTCGCACTGTTTTGTGCAGTTTATCACTCGCGCTATTTTGCGCGTCGCACTGTTTTGTGCAGTTTATCACTCGTGCTATTTTGCGCTTCGCACAGTTTGGTGCAGTTCACACTCGCGCTGTTTTACGCGTCGCGCTGTTTTGTGCAGTTTATCACTCACGCTATTTCGCGGGTCAAACTATTTTGTGCATTATATCCCTCGCGCTATTTTGCGCGTCGCACTGTTTTGTGCAGTTCACACTCGCGGTATTTTGCGCGTCGCACTGTTTTGTGCAGTTTATCACTCGCGCTATTTTGCGGGTCGCACTGTTTTGTGTAGTTTATCACGTGCGCTATTTTGCGCGTCGCACTGTTTTGTGCAGTTTATTACTCGCGCTTTTTTGCGTTTCGCATTGTTTTATGCAGCTGACACTCGCGCTATTTTGCGCGTCGCACTGTTTTGTGCAATTCGCACTCGCAGTATTCTGCGCGTCGCACTGTTTTGTGCACTTTATCACTAGCGCTATTTTGCAGGTCGCACTATTTTGTGCACTTTATCCCTCGCACCATTTTGCGCGTCGCACTATTTTATGCCGTTTATCCCTCCCACTATTTTGCGTGTCACACTGTTTTGTGCAGTTCACACACGCGCTATTTTGCGCGTTGCACTGTTTTGCGCAGTTTATCACCTGCGCTATTTTGCGCGTCGCACTGTCTTGTGCAGTTTATCACAGGCGCAATGTTGTGTGTCGCACTGTTTTGTGCGGTTTACACTCGCGCTATTTTGCGCTTCGCACGGTTTGGTGCAGTTGACACTCGCGCTATTCTACGCGTCGCACTGTTTTGTGCAGTTTATCACTCGCGCTATTTTTCGCGTCGCACTGTTTTGTGCTGTATACACTCGCGCTATTTTGCGCTTTGCACTGTTTGGTGCAGTTGACACTCATGGTATTTTGCGCGTCGCACTGTTTTGTGCAGTTTATCACTCGCGCTATTTTGCGCGTCGCACTGTTTTGTGCAGTTTATTACTCGCGCTATTTTGCGCTTCGCATTGTTTTGTGCAGCTGACACTCACGCTATTTGCGCGTCGCACTATTTTGTGCAGTTCACACTCGCGCTATTCTGTGCATCGCACTGTTTTGTGCCGTTTATCACTCGCGCTATTTTGCGGGTCGCACTGTTTTGTGTAGTTTATCACTCGCGCTATTTTGCGCGTCGCACTGTTTTGTGCAGTTTATCACTCGTGCTATTTTGCGCTTCGCAATGTTTGGTGCAGTTGACACTCACGCTATTTTGCGCGTCGCACAGATTTGTGCAGTTTATTACTCGCGCTATTTTACGCGTCGCACTGTTTTGTGCAGTTTATCACTCGCGCTATTTTGCGTGTCGCACTGTTTTGTGCAGTTTATCACTCGCGCTATTTTGTGCTTCGCACAGTTTTGTGTAGTTCACACTCGCGCTATTTTGCGCGTCGCACTGTTTTGTGTAGTTTATCACTGGCGCTATTTTGCGTGTCGCACTGTTTTGTATAGTTTACACTCACGCTATTTTACGCTTCGCACTGTTTGGTGCAATTGACAATCGCGTTATTTTGCGCGTCGCACTGTTTTGTGCAATTTATCACTCGCGCTATTTTACGGGTCGTACTGTTTTGTGTAGTTTATCACTCGCCCTATTTTGTATGTCGCACTGTTTTGTGCAGTTTATTACTAGCGCTATTTTGCGCGTCGCACTGTTTTGTGCAGTTTATCACTCGTGCTATTTTGCGCTTCGCACAGTTTGGTGCAGTTCACACTCGCGCTGTTTTGCGCGTCGCACTGTTTTGTGCAGTTTATCACTAACGCTATTTTGTGGGTCGAACTGTTTTGTGCAGTATATCCCTCGCGCTATTTTGCACGTCGCACTGTTTGGTGCAGTTCACACTCGCGGTATTTCGCGCGTCGCACTGTTTTGTGCATTTCATCACCCGCGCTATTTTGCGGGTCGCAATGTTTTGTGTAGTTTATCACGTGCGCCATTTTGCGTGTCGCACTGTGTTGTGGAGTTTATACTCGCGCTATTTTGCGCTTCGCATTGTTTTGTAAAGCTGACACTCGCACTATTTGCGCGTCGCACTATTTTGTGCAGTTCACACTCGCGCTATTTTGCGGGTCGCACTGTTTTGTGCAGTTTATCAGTCGCGCTATTTTGCGCGTCGCACTGTTTTGTGCAGTTTATCACTCGCGCTATTTTGTGGGTCGCACTGTTTTGTGCAGTTTATCACTTGCGCTATTTTGCGCGTCGCACTGTTTTGTGCAGTTTATCACTCGTGCTATTTTGAGCTTCGCAATGTTTGGTGCAGTTGACCCTCACGCTATTTTGCGCGTCGCACAGATTTGTGCAGTTTATTACTCGCGCTATTTTACGCGTCGCACTGTTTTGTGCAGTTTATCACTCGCGCTATTTTGCGTGTCGCACTGTTTTGTGCAGTTTATCACTCGCGCTATTTTGTGCTTTGCACAGTTTTGTGTAGTTCACACTCGCGCTATTTTGCGCGTCGCACTGTTTTGTGCAGTTCACACCCGCGGTATTTCGCGCGTCGCACTGTTTTGTGCAGTTTATCACTCGCGCTATTTTGCGGGTCGCACTGTTTTGTGTAGTTTATCACGTGCGCTATTTTGCGCGTCGCACTGTGTTGTGGAGTTTATTACTCGCGCTATTTTGCGCTTCGCATTACTTTGTGCAGCTGACACTCGCGCTATTTTGCGTGTCGCACTGTTTTGTGCAATTCACACTCGCGGTATTCTGCGCGTCGCACTGTTTTGTGCATTTTATCACTAGCGCTATTTTGCAGGTCGCACTATTTTGTGCAGTTTATCCCTCGCCCTATTTTGTGTGTCGCACTATTTTGTGCAGTTTATTACTCGTGGTATTTTGCACATCGCATTGTTTTGTGCAGCTGACACTCGCGATAATTTGCGCGTCGCACTGTTTTGTGCAGTTCACACTCGCGCTATTTTGGGCGTCGCACTATTTTGTGCAGTTTATCACTCGCGCTATTTTGCGCGTCGCACTGTTTTGTGCAGTTTATCACTCGTGCTATTTTGCGCTTCGCAATGTTTGGTGCAGTTGACAATCACGCTATTTTGCGCGTCGCACAGCTTTGTGCAGTTTATTACTCGCGCTATTTTACGCGTCGCACTGTTTTGTGCAGTTTATCACTCGCGCTATTTTGCGTGTCGCACTGTTTTGTGCAGTTTATCACTCGCGCTATTTTGTGCTTCTCACAGTTTTGTGCAGTTCACACTCGCGCTATTTTGCGCGTCGCACTGTTTTGTGCAGTTTATCACTGGCGCTATTTTGCGCGTCGCACTGTTTTGTGCAGTTTATCCCTGGCGCTATTTTGCGCGTCGCACTGTTTTGTGCAGTTTATCACTGGCGCTATTTTGCGCATCGCACTCTTTTGTGCAGTTTGTCACTGGCGCTATTTTGCGCGTCGCACTGTTTTGTGCAGTTTACACTCGCGCTATTTTGCGCTTCGCACTGTTTGGTGCAATTGACAATCGCGTTATTTTGCGCGTCATACTGTTTCGTGCAGTTTTTCACTCGCCCTATTTTACGGGTCGTACTGTTTTGTGCAGTTTATCACTCGCGCTATTTTGCGTGTCGCACTGTTTTGTGCAGTTTATTACTAGCGCTATTTTGCGCGTCGCACTGTTTTGTGCAGTTTATCACTCGTGCTATCTTGTGCTTCGCACAGTTTGGTGCAGTTTACACTCGCGCTGTTTTGCGCGTCGTACTGTTTTGTGTAGTTTATCACTCGCGCTATTTTGCGGGTCGAACTGTTTTGTGCAGTATATCCCTCGCACTATTTTGCGCGTCGCACTGTTTTGTGCAGTTCACACTCGCGCTATTTCGCGCGTCGCACTGTTTTATGCAGTTTATCACTCGCGCTATTTTGCGGGTCGCACTGTTTTGTGTAGTTTATCACGTACGCTATTTTGCGCGTCGCACTGTGTTGTGGAGTTTATTACTCGCGCTATTTTGCGCTTCGCGTTGTTTTGTGCAGCTGACACTCGCGCTATTTTGCGCGTCGCACTGTTTTGTGCAATTTACACTCACGGTATTCTGCGCGTCGCACTGTTTTGTGCACTTTATCACTAGCGCTATTTTGCAGGTCGCACTATTTTGTGCAGTTTATCCCTCACCCTATTTTGCGCGTCGCACTATTTTGTGCAGTTTATCACTCGCGTAATTTTGCGGGTGGCACTGTTTTGTGCAGTTTATCACTCGCGCTATTTTGCGCGTCGCACAGTTTTGTGCAATTCATTACTCGCGCTATTTTGCGCTTCGTATTGTTTTGTGCAGCTGACACTCGCGATAATTTGCCTGTCGCACTGTTTTGTGCAGTTCACACCCGCGCTATTTTGCGCGTCGCACTGTTTTGTGCAGTTTATCACTCGCGGTATTTTGCGGGTCGAACTATTTTGTGCAGTATATCCGTTGCGCTATTTTGCGCGTCGCACTATTTTGTGCAGTTCACACTCGAGGTATTTCGCGCGTCGTACTGTTTTGTGCAGTTTATCACTCGCGCTATTTTGCGGGTCGCACTGTTTTGTGTAGTTTATCACGTGCGCGATTTTGCGCGTCGCACTGTGTTGTGGAGTATATTACTTGCGCTATTTTGCGCTTCGCATTGTTTTGTGCAGCTGACACTCGCGCTATTTTGCGCGTCGCACTGTTTTGTGCAATTCACACTCGCGGTATTCTGCGCGTCGCACTGTTTTGTGCACTTTATCACTAGCGCTATTTTGCAGGTCGCACTATTTTGTGCAGTTTATCCCTCGCACTATTTTGCGCGTCGCACTATTTTGTGCAGTTTATCACTCGCCCTATTTTGCGGGTGGCACTGTTTTGTGCAATTTATCACTCGCGCTATTTTGCGCGTCACACAGTTTTGTGCAGTTTATTACTCGCGCTATTTTACGCTTCGCATTGTTTTGTGCCGCTAACACTTACGATAATTTGTGTGTCGCACTGTTTTGTGCAGTTCACAATCGCGCTATTTTGCGCGTCGCACTGTTTTGTGCAGTTTATCACTCGCGCTATTTTGCGCGTCACACTGTTTTGTGCAGTTTATCACTCGTGCTATTTTGTGCTTGGCAATGTTTGGTGTAGTTGACACTCACGCTATTTTGCGCGTCGCACCGATTTGTGCAGTTTATTACTCTCGCTATTTTATGCGTCGCACTGTGTTGTGCAGTTTATCACTCGCGCTATTTTGCGTGTCGCACTATTTTGTGCAGTTTATCACTCGCGCTATTTTGTGCTTCGCACAGTTTTGTGTAGTTCACACTCGCGCTATTTTGCGCGTCGCACTGTTTTGTGCAGTTTATCACTGGCGCTATTTTGCGCGTCGCACTGTTTTGTGCAGTTTATCACTGGCGCTATTTTGCGCGTCGCACTGTTTTGTGCAGTTTACACTCGCGCTATTTTGCGCTTCGCACTGTTTGGTGCAATTGACAATCGCGTTATTTTGCGCGTCGCACTGTTTTGTGCAGTTTATCACTCGCGCTATTTGACGGGTCGTACTGTTTTGTGCAGTTTATCACTCGCGCTATTTTGCGTGTCGCACTGTTTTGTGCAGTTTATTACTAGCGCTATTTTGCGCGTCGCACTGTTTTGTGCAGTTTATCACTCGTGCTATTTTGCGCTTCGCACAGTTCGGTGCAGTTCACACTCGCACTGTTTTGTGCAGTTTATCACTCGCGCTAATTTGCGGGTCGAACTCGTTTGTGCAGTATATCCCTCACGCTATTTTGCGCGTCACACTGTTTTGTGCAATTCACACTCGCAGTATTTCGCGCGTCGCACTGTTTTGTACAGTTTATCACTCGCGCTATTTTGCGGGTCGCACTGTTTTGTGTAGTTTATCACGTGCGCTATTTTGCGCGTCGCACTGTTTTGTGTAGTTTATTACTCGCGCTTTTTTACGCTTCGCATTGTTTTGTGCAGCTGACACTCGCGCTATTTTGCGCGTCGCACTGTTTTGTGCATTTCACACTCGCAGTATTCTGCGCGTCGCACTGTTTTGTACACTTTATCACTAGCGCTATTTTGCAGTTCGCACTATTTTGTGCAGTTTATCCCTCGCCCTATTTTACACGTCGCACTGTTTTGTGCAGTTTATCCCTCCCACTATTTTGCGTGTTGCACTGTTTTGTACTGTTTATCACTCGCGCTATTTTGCACGTCGCACTGTTTTGTGCAATTCACACGCGCGCTATTTTGCGCGTCGCACTGTTTTGCGCAGTTTATCACCTGCGCTATTTTGCGCGTCGCACTGTTTTGTGCAGTTTACCACTGGCACAATGTTGCGCGTCGCACTGTTTTATGCGGTTTACACTCGCGCTATTTTGCGGGTCGCACTGTTTTGTGCAGTTTATCCCTCGCCCTATTTTGTGCATCGCACTGTTTTGTGCAGTTTATCCCTCGCACTATTTTGCGCGTCGCACCATTTTGTTCAGTTTATCACTCACAATATTTTGCACGTCGCACTGTTTTGTGCAGTTCACACTCGCGCTATTTTGTGCGTCGCACTGTTTTGTGCGGTTTATCACTCGCGCTATTTTGCGCGTCGCACTGTTTTGTGCCGTTTGTCACTCCCGCTATTTTTTGATTCGCACTGTTTTGTGCAGTTCACACTAGCGCTATTTTGCACGTCGCACTATTTTGTGCAGTTTATCACTGGCGTTATTTTGCGCGTCGCACTGTTTTGTGCGGTTTACACTCGCACTATTTTGCGCGTCGTATTGTTTTGTGCAGTTTGTCACTCCCGCTATTTTGTGATTCGCACTGTTTTGTGCAGTTCACACTAGCGCTATTTTGCGCGCCGCACTATTTTGTGCAGTTTATCACTGGCGCTATTTTGCGCGTCGCACTAATTTGTGCGGTTTACACTCGCGCTATTTTGCACTTCGCACTGTTTGGTGCAGTTGACACTCGCGCTATTCTGCGCGTCGCACTGTTTTGTGCAGTTTATCACTCGCTCTATTTTGCGCGTCGCACCGTTTTGTGTGGTATACACTCGCGCTATTTTGCGCTTCGCACTGTTTGGTGCAGTTGACACTCGCGGTATTTTGCGCGTCGCACTGTTTTGTGCAGTTTATCACTCGCGCTATTTT
The DNA here is from genome assembly GCA_030407325.1 of Camellia japonica. Classification (NCBI taxonomy): domain Eukaryota; kingdom Viridiplantae; phylum Streptophyta; class Magnoliopsida; order Ericales; family Theaceae; genus Camellia; species Camellia japonica. The sequence goes on from JAPPVO010000029.1 coordinate 6,138,736, forward strand.
GCGCGTCGCACTGTTTTTTGCACTTTATTACTCGCGCCATTTTGCTCTTCGCATTGTTTTGTGCAGCTGACACTCACACTATTTGCGCGTCGCACTATTTTGTGCAGTTCACACTCGCGCTACTTTGCGCGTCGCACTGTTTCGTGCAGTTTATCACTCGCGCTATTTTGCGCATCGCACTGTTTTGTGGAGTTTATTACTCGCGCTAATTTGCGCTTCGCATTGTTTTGTGCAGCTGACACTCGCGCTCTTTTGCGCGTCGCACTGTTTTGTGCAATTCACACTCGCGGTATTCTGCGCGTCGCACTGTTTTGTGCACTTTATCACTATCGCTATTTTGCAGGTCGCACTATTTTGTGCAGTTTATCCCTCGCCCTATTTTGCGCGTCGCACTATTTTGTGCAGTTTATCACTTGCGCTATTTTGCGGGTGGCACTGTTTTGTGCAGTTTATCACTCGCGCTATTTTGCGCGTCGCACAGTTTTGTGCAGTTTATTACTCGCGCTATTTTGCGCTTCGCATTGTTTTCTGCCGCTAACACTCGCGATAATTTGCGTGTCGCACTATTTTGTGCAGTTCACACTCGCGCTATTTTGCGCGTCGCACTATTTTGTGCAGTTTCTCACTCGCGCTATTTTCCGCGTTGGAGTGTTTTGTGCAGTTTATCACTCGTGCTATTTTGCGCTTGGCAATGTTTGGTGTAGTTGACACTAACGCTATTTTGCGCGTCGCACCGATTTGTGCAGTTATTACTCGCGCTATTTTACCGGCGCACTGTTTTGTGCAGTTTTATCACTCGCGCTATTTTTGTGCGTCCGCACTGTTTTGTGCAGTTATCACTCGCGCTATTTTGTGCGCTCGCACAGTTGTGTAGTTAACACTCGCGCTATTTTGCGCGTCGCACGTTTTGTGCAGTTTATCACTGGCGCTATTTTGCGCGTTGCAACTGTTTTGTGCAGTTTATCACTGGCGCTATTTTGCGCGTAGCAACTGTTTGTGTAGTTTTACTCGCGCTATTTTGCGTCGCACTGTTTGGTGCAATTGACAATCGCGTTATTTTGCGCGTCGCACTGTTTTGTGCAGTTTATCACTCGCGCTATTTGACGGGTCGTACTGTTTTGTGCAGTTTATCACTCGCGCTATTTTGCGTGTCGCACTGTTTTGTGCAGTTTATTACTAGCGCTATTTTGCGCGTCGCACTGTTTTGTGCAGTTTATCACTCGTGCTATTTTGCGCTTCGCACAGTTTGGTGCAGTTCACACTCGCGCTGTTTTGCGCGTCGCACTGTTTTGTGCAGTTTATCACTCGCGCTATTTTGCGGGTCGAACTGTTTTGTGCAGTATATCCCTCGCGCTATTTTGCGCGTCGCACTGTTTTGTGCAGTTCACACTCGCAGTATTTCGCGCGTCGCACTGTTTTGTGCAGTTTATCACTCGCGCTATTTTGCGGGTCGCACTGTTTTGTGTAGTTTATCACGTGCGCTATTTTGCGCGTCGCACTGTGTTGTGGAGTTTATTACTCGCGCTATTTTGTGCTTCGCATTGTTTTGTGCAGCTGACACTCGCGCTATTTTGCGCGTCGCACTGTTTTGTGCAATTCACACTCGCAGTATTCTGCGCGTCGCACTGTTTTGTGCACTTTATCACTAGCGCTATTTTGCAGGTCGCACTATTTTGTGCAGTTTATCCCTCGCCCTATTTTACGCGTCGCACTATTTTGTGCAGCTTATCACTCGCGCTATTTTGCGGATGGCACTGTTTTGTGCAGTTTATCACTCTCGCTATTTTGCGCGTCGCACAGTTTTGTGCAGTTTATTACTCGCGCTATTTTGCGCTTCGCATTGTTTTGTGCAGCTGACACTCGCGATAATTTGCGCGTCGCACTGTTTTGTGCAGTTCACACTCGCGCTATTTTGCGCGTCGCACTGTTTTGTGCAGTTTATCACTCGCGCTATTTTGCGGGTCGCACTGTTTTGTGCAGTTTATCCCTCGCCCTATTTTGCGCATCGCACTGTTTTGTGCAGTTTATCCCTCGCACTATTTTGCGCGTCGCACTGTTTTGTGCAGTTTATCACTCACAATATTTTGCGCGTCGCACTGTTTTGTGCAGTTCACACTCGCGCTATTTTGTGCGTCGCACTGTTTTGTGCGGTTTATCACTCGCGCTATTTTGCGCGTCGCACTGTTTTGTGCAGTTTGTCACTCCCGCTATTTTGTGATTCGCACTGTTTTGTGCAGTTCACACTCGCGCTATTTTGCACGTCGCACTATTTTGTGCAGTTTATCACTGGCGCTATTTTGCGCGTCGCACTGTTTTGTGCGGTTTACACTCGCGCTATTTTGCGCGTCGCACTGTTTTGTGCAGTTTGTCACTCCCGCTATTTTGTGATTCGCACTGTTTTGTGCAGTTTACACTCGCGCTATTTTGCGCGTTGCACTATTTTGTGCAGTTTATCACTGGCGCTATTTTGCGCGTCGCACTGTTTTGTGCGGTTTACACTTGCGCTATTTTGCGTTTCGCACTGTTTGGTGCAGTTGACACTCGCGCTATTCTGCGCGTCGCACTGTTTTGTGCAGTTTATCACTCGCGCTATTTTGCGCGTCGCACCGTTTTGCGTAGTATACACTCGCGCTATTTTGCGCTTCGCTCTGTTTGGTGCAGTTTATCACTCGCGGTATTTTGTGCGTCGCACTGTTTTGTGCAGTTTATCACTCGCGCTATTTTGCGCGTCGCACTGTTTTGTGCAGTTTATTACTCGCGCCATTTTGCGCTTCGCATTGTTTTGTGCAGCTGACACTCGCGCTATTTGCGCGTCGCACTATTTTGTGCAGTTCACGCTCGCGCTACTTTGCGCGTCGCACTGTTTCGTGCAGTTTATCACTCGCGCTATTTTGCGCGTCGCACTGTTTTGTGCAGTTTATCACTCGTGCTATTTTGCGCTTCGCAATGTTTGGTGCAGTTAACACTCACGCTATTTTGCGTGTCGCACAGATTTCTGCAGTTTATTACTCGCGCTATTTTACGCGTCGCACTGTTTTGTGCAGTTTATCACTCGCGTTATTTTGCGGGTCGCACTGTTTTGTGCAGTTTATCACTCGAGCTATTTTGTGCTTCGCACAGTTTTGTGTAGTTCACACTCGCGCTATTTTGCGCATCGCACTATTTTGTGCAGTTTGTGACTGGCGTTATTTTGCGCGTCGCACTATTTTGTGCAGTTTACACTCGCGCTATTTTGCGCTTCGCACTGTTTGGTGCAACTGACAATTGCGTTATTTTGCGCGTCACACTGTTTTGTGCAGTTTATCACTCGCGCTATTTTACGGGTCGTACTGTTTTGTGCAGTTTATCACTCGTGCTATTTTGCGTGTCGCACTGTTTTGTGCAGTTTATTACTAGCGCTATTTTGCACGTCGCACTATTTTGTGCAGTATATCACTCGTGCTATTTTGCGCTTCGCACAGTTTGGTGCAGTTCACACTCGCGCTGTTTTGCGCGTCGCACTGTTTTGTGCAGTTTAACACTCGCGCTATTTTGCGGGTCGAACTGTTTTGTGCAGTATATCCCTCACGCTATTTTGCGCCTCGCACTGTTTTGTGCAGTTTACACTCGCCGTATTTCGCGCGTCGCACTGTTTTGTGCAGTTTATCACTCACGCTATTTTGCGGGTCGCACTGTTTTGTGTAGTTTATCACGTGCGCAATTTTGCGCGTCGCACTGTTTTGTGGAGTTTATTACTCGCGCTAATTTGCGCTTCGCATTGTTTTGTGCAGCTGACACTCGCGCTATTTTGCGCGTCGTACTGTTTTGTGCAATTCACACTCGCGGTATTCTGCGCGTCGCACTGTTTTTGCACCTTATCACTATCGCTATTTTGGCGGTCGCACTATTTTTGTGCAGTTTATCCTCGCCCTATTTTGCGCGTCGCACTATTTTGTGCAGTTTATCACTCGCGCTATTTTGCGGGTGGCCTGTTTTGTGCAGTTTTATCACTCGAGCTATTTTGCGCGTCGCACAGTTTTGTGCAGTTTATTACTCGCGCTATTTTGCGCTTCGCATTGTGTTTTGTGTAGCTGACACTCGCGATAATTTGCGCGTCGCACTGTTTTTGTGCAGTTCACACTCGCGCTATTTTGCGCGTCGCACTGTTTTTGTGTAGTTTCTCTACACGCGCTATTTGGCGGGTCGCACTGTTTTGTGCAGTTTATCCCTCGCCCTATTTTTCGCATCGCACTGTTTTTTGCAGTTTTATCCCTCCACTATTTTGCGCGTCGCACTGTTTTGTGCAGTTTATCACTCGCGATATTTTGCGCGTCGCACTGTTTTGTGCAGTTCACACTCGCGCTATTTTGCGTGTCGCACTGTTTTGTGCAGTTTATCACTCGCGCTATTTTGCGCGTCGCACTGTTTTGTGCAGTTAGTCACTCCGCTATTCGTTGATTCGCACTGTTTTTGTGCAGTTCTCACTCGCGCTATTTTGCGCGTCGCACTATTTTGTGCAGTTTATCACTGGCGCTATTTTCCCGTGCGTCGACTATTTTGTGCGGTTTTACACTCGCGCTATTTTGCGCTTCGTTACTGTTTGGTGCAGTTGACACTCGCACTATTCTGGCGCTCGCACTGTTTTGTACAGTTTATCACTAGCGCTATTTTGCGCGTCGCACCGTTTTCTGCAGTTTCATTCACTCCGCTATTTTGCGCGTCGCCTATTTTGTGCAGTTTATTACTCGCTCTTTTTGCGCTTCGGATTGTTTTGTGCAGCAGACACTCGCGCTATTTACGCGTCGCACTGTTTTGCAGTTCACACTCGCGCTATTTTGCGCGTCGCACTGTTTTGTGCAGTTTATCATTCGCGCTATTTTGCGGGTCCACTGTTTAGTGCACTTAATCACTCGCGCTATTTTGCGCATCGCACTGTTTTGTGCAGTTTATCACTCGTGCTATTTTGCGCTTCGCAATGTTTGGTGGCAGTTGACACTCACGCTATTTTGCGATCGCACAGATTTGTGCAGTTTATTACTCACGCTATTTTACGCGTCGCACTGTTTTGTGTATTTATATCACTGGCGCTATTTTGCGCGTCGCACTGTTTTGTGTAGTTTACACTCGCGCTGTTTTGGTGCAGTTTATCACTCGCGCTATTTTGTGCTTCGCACAGTTTTGCGTAGTTCACACTCTCGCTATTTTGCACGTCACACTGTTTTGTGCAGTTTATCACTGGCGCTATTTTGCGCGTCGCACTGTTTTGTGTAGTTTACACTCGCACTGTTTTGCGCTTCGCACTGTTTGGTGCAGTTGACAATCGCGTTATTTTGCGCGTCGCACTGTTTTGTGTAGTTTACACTCGCGCTGTTTTGCGCTTCGCACTGTTTGGTGCAGTTGACAATCGCGTTATTTTGTGCGTCGCACTGTTTTGTGCAGTTTATCACTCACGCTATTTTACGAGTCGTACTGTTTTGTGCAGTTTATCACTCGCGCTATTTTGCGGGTCGCACTGTTTTGTGCAGTTTATTACTCGCGCTATTTTGCGCGTCGCACTGTTTTGTGCAGTTTATCACTCGTGCTATTTTGCGCTTCGCACAGTTTGTTGTAGTTCACACTCGCGCTGTTTTGCGCGTCGCACTGTTTTGTGTAGTTTATCACTCGCGCTATTTTGAGGGTCGAACTGTTTTGTGCAGTATATCCCTCGCGCTATTTGTGCGTCGCACTGTTTTGTGCGGTTCATACTTGCGGTTTTTTGCGCGTCGCACTGTTTTGTGCAATTTATCACTCGCGCTATTTTGCGGGTCGCACTGTTTTGTGTAGTTTGTCATGTGCGCTATTTTGCGCGTCGCACTGTTTTGCGCAATTTATTACTCGCGCTATTTTGCGCTTCGCATTGTTTCGTGTAGCTGACACTCGCGCTATTTTGCGCGTCGCACTGTTTTGTCCAATTCACGCTCGCGGTATTCTGCGCGTCGCACTGTTTTGTGCACTTTATCACTAGCGCTATTTTGCAGGTCGCACTATTTTGTGCAGTTTATCCCTCGCTCTATTTTGCGCGTCGCACTGTTTTGTGCAGTTTATCCCTCCCACTATTTTGCGTGTCGCACTGTTTTGTGCTGTTTATCACTCGCGCTATTTTGCGCGTCGCACTGTTTTGTGCAGTTCAGACGCGCGCTATTTTGCGCGTCGCACTCTTTTGCGCAGTTTATCACCTGCGTTATTTTGCGCGTCGCACTGTTTTGTGCAGTTTATCACTGGCGCTATTTTGCACGTCACACTGTTTCGTGCGGTTTACACTTGCGCTATTTTGCGCTTCGCACGGTTTGGTGCAGTTGACACTCGCGCTATTCTGCGCGTCGCACTGTTTTGTGCAGTTTATCACTCGCGCTATTTTGCGCGTCGCACTGTTTTGTGTTGTATACACTCGCGCTATTTTGCGCTTCGCACTGTTTGGTGCAGTTGACACTCGCGGTATTTTGCGCGGCGCACTGTTTTGTGCAGTTTATCACTCGCGCTATTTTGCGGGTCGCACTGTTTTGTGCAGTTAATCACTCGCGCTATTTTGCGCGTCGCACTGTTTTGTGCAGTTTATTACTCCCGATATTTTGCGCTTCGCATTGTTTTGTGCAGCTGACACTCGCGCTATTTGCGCGTCGCACTATTTTGTGCAGTTCACACTCGCGCTATTTTGCGCGTCGTACTGTTTTGTGCAATTCACACTCGCGGTATTCTGCGCGTCGCACTGTTTTGTGCACCTTATCACTATCGCTATTTTGCAGGTCGCACTATTTTGTGCAGTTTATCCCTCGCCCTATTTTGCGCGTCGCACTATTTTGTGCAGTTTATCACTCGCGCTATTTTGCGGGTGGCACTGTTTTGTGCAGTTTATCACTCGCGCTATTTTGCGCGTCGCACAGTTTTGTGCAGTTTATTACTCGCGCTATTTTGCGCTTCGCATTGTTTTGTGTAGCTGACACTCGCGATAATTTGCGCGTCGCACTGTTTTGTGCAGTTCACACTCGCGCTATTTTGCGCGTCGCACTGTTTTTGTGCAGTTTCTCACTCGCGCTATTTTGCGGGTCGCACTGTTTTGTGCAGTTTATCCCTCGCCCTATTTTTCGCATCGCACTGTTTTGTGCAGTTTATCCCTCCCACTATTTTGCGCGTCGCACTGTTTTGTGCAGTTTATCACTCGCAATATTTTGCGCGTCGCACTGTTTTGTGCAGTTCACACTCGCGCTATTTTGCGTGTCGCACTGTTTTGTGCAGTTTATCACTCGCGCTATTTTGCGCGTCGCACTGTTTTGTGCAGTTAGTCACTCCCGCTATTCGGTGATTCGCACTGTTTTGTGCAGTTCTCACTCGCGCTATTTTGCGCGTCGCACTATTTTGTGCAGTTTATCACTGGCGCTATTTTCCGCGTCGCACTATTTTGTGCGGTTTACACTCGCGCTATTTTGCGCTTCGTACTGTTTGGTGCAGTTGACACTCGCACTATTCTGCGCGTCGCACTGTTTTGTACAGTTTATCACTAGCGCTATTTTGCGCGTCGCACCGTTTTCTGCAGTTTATCACTCGCGCTATTTTGCGCGTCGCCCTATTTTGTGCAGTTTATTACTCGCGCTATTTTGCGCTTCGGATTGTTTTGTGCAGCAGACACTCGCGCTATTTACGCGTCGCACTGTTTTGTGCAGTTCACACTCGCGCTATTTTGCGCGTCGCACTGTTTTGTGCAGTTTATCATTCGCGCTATTTTGCGGGTCACACTGTTTAGTGCACTTAATCACTCGCGCTATTTTGCGCATCGCACTGTTTTGTGCAGTTTATCACTCGTGCTATTTTGCGCTTCGCGATGTTTGGTGCAGTTGACACTCACGCTATTTTGCGCATCGCACAGATTTGTGCAGTTTATTACTCACGCTATTTTACGCGTCGCACTGTTTTGTGTAGTTTATCACTGGCGCTATTTTGCGCGTCGCACTGTTTTGTGTAGTTTACACTCGCGCTGTTTTGGTGCAGTTTATCACTCGCGCTATTTTGTGCTTCGCACAGTTTTGCGTAGTTCACACTCTCGCTATTTTGCACGTCGCACTGTTTTGTGCAGTTTATCACTGGCGCTATTTTGCGCGTCGCACTGTTTTGTGTAGTTTACACTCGCACTGTTTTGCGCTTCGCACTGTTTGGTGCAGTTGACAATCGCGTTATTTTGCGCGTCGCACTGTTTTGTGTAGTTTACACTCGCGCTGTTTTGCGCTTCGCACTGTTTGGTGCAGTTGACAATCGCGTTATTTTGCGCGTCGCACTGTTTTGTGCAGTTTATCACTCACGCTATTTTACGAGTCGTACTGTTTTGTGCAGTTTATCACTCGCGCTATTTTGCGGGTCGCACTGTTTTGTGCAGTTTATTACTCGCGCTATTTTGCGCGTCGCACTGTTTTGTGCAGTTTATCACTCGTGCTATTTTGCGCTTCGCACAGTTTGTTGTAGTTCACACTCGCGCTGTTTTGCGCGTCGCACTGTTTTGTGTAGTTTATCACTCGCGCTATTTTGAGGGTCGAACTGTTTTGTGCAGTATATCCCTCGCGCTATTTTGTGCGTCGCACTGTTTTGTGCGGTTCATACTTGCGGTTTTTTGCGCGTCGCACTGTTTTGTGCAATTTATCACTCGCGCTATTTTGCGGGTCGCACTGTTTTGTGTAGTTTGTCATGTGCGCTATTTTGCGCGTCGCACTGTTTTGCGCAATTTATTACTCGCGCTATTTTGCGCTTCGCATTGTTTCGTGTAGCTGACACTCGCGCTATTTTGCGCGTCGCACTGTTTTGTCCAATTCACGCTCGCGGTATTCTGCGCGTCGCACTGTTTTGTGCACTTTATCACTAGCGCTATTTTGCAGGTCGCACTATTTTGTGCAGTTTATCCCTCGCTCTATTTTGCGCGTCGCACTGTTTTGTGCAGTTTATCCCTCCCACTATTTTGGGTGTCGCACTGTTTTGTGCTGTTTATCACTCGCGCTATTTTGCGCGTCGCACTCTTTTGCGCAGTTTATCACCTGCGTTATTTTGCGCGTCGCACTGTTTTGTGCAGTTTATCACTGGCGCTATTTTGCACGTCACACTGTTTCGTGCGGTTTACACTTGCGCTATTTTGCGCTTCGCACGGTTTGGTGCAGTTGACACTCGCGCTATTCTGCGCGTCGCACTGTTTTGTGCAGTTTATCACTCGCGCTATTTTGCGCGTCGCACTGTTTTGTGTTGTATACACTCGCGCTATTTTGCGCTTCGCACTGTTTGGTGCAGTTGACACTCGCGGTATTTTGCGCGGCGCACTGTTTTGTGCAGTTTATCACTCGCGCTATTTTGCGGGTCGCACTGTTTTGTGCAGTTAATCACTCGCGCTATTTTGCGCGTCGCACTGTTTTGTGCAGTTTATTACTCCCGATATTTTGCGCTTCGCATTGTTTTGTGCAGCTGACACTCGCGCTATTTGCGCGTCGCACTATTTTGTGCAGTTCACACTCGCGCTATTTTGCGCGTCGTACTGTTTTGTGCAATTCACACTCGCGGTATTCTGCGCGTCGCACTGTTTTGTGCACCTTATCACTATCGCTATTTTGCAGGTCGCACTATTTTGTGCAGTTTATCCCTCGCCCTATTTTGCGCGTCGCACTATTTTGTGCAGTTTATCACTCGCGCTATTTTGCGGGTGGCACTGTTTTGTGCAGTTTATCACTCGCGCTATTTTGCGCGTCGCACAGTTTTGTGCAGTTTATTACTCGCGCTATTTTGCGCTTCGCATTGTTTTGTGCAGCTGACACTCGCGATAATTTGCGCGTCGCACTGTTTTGTGCAGTTCACACTCGCGCTATTTTGCGCGTCGCACTGTTTTTGTGCAGTTTCTCACTCGCGCTATTTTGCGGGTCGCACTGTTTTGTGCAGTTTATCCCTCGCCCTATTTTTCGCATCGCACTGTTTTGTGCAGTTTATCCCTCCCACTATTTTGCGCGTCGCACTGTTTTGTGCAGTTTATCACTCGCAATATTTTGCGCGTCGCACTGTTTTGTGCAGTTCACACTCGCGCTATTTTGCGTGTCGCACTGTTTTGTGCAGTTTATCACTCGCGCTATTTTGCGCGTCGCACTGTTTTGTGCAGTTAGTCACTCCCGCTATTCGGTGATTCGCACTGTTTTGTGCAGTTCTCACTCGCGCTATTTTGCGCGTCGCACTAGTTTGTGCAGTTTATCACTGGCGCTATTTTCCGCGTCGCACTATTTTGTGCGGTTTACACTCGCGCTATTTTGCGCTTCGTACTGTTTGGTGCAGTTGACACTCGCACTATTCTGCGCGTCGCACTGTTTTGTACAGTTTATCACTAGCGCTATTTTGCGCGTCGCACCGTTTTCTGCAGTTTATCACTCGCGCTATTTTGCGCGTCGCCCTATTTTGTGCAGTTTATTACTCGCGCTATTTTGCGCTTCGGATTGTTTTGTGTAGCAGACACTCGCGCTATTTACGCGTCGCACTGTTTTGTGCAGTTCATACTCGCGCTATTTTGCGCGTCGCACTGTTTTGTGCAGTTTATCATTCGCGCTATTTTGCGGGTCACACTGTTTAGTGCACTTAGTCACTCGCGCTATTTTGCGCATCGCACTGTTTTGTGCAGTTTATCACTCGTGCTATTTTGCGCTTCGCAATGTTTGGTGCAGTTGACACTCACGCTATTTTGCGCATCGCACCGATTTGTGCAGTTTATTACTCACGCTATTTTACGCGTCGCACTGTTTTGTGTAGTTTATCACTGGCGTTATTTTGCGCGTCGCACTGTTTTGTGTAGTTTACACTCGCGCTGTTTTGGTGCAGTTTATCACTCACGCTATTTTGTGCTTCGCACAGTTTTGCGTAGTTCACACTCTCGCTATTTTGCACGTCGCACTGTTTTGTGCAGTTTATCACTGGCGCTATTTTGCGCGTCGCACTGTTTTGTGTAGTTTACACTCGCACTGTTTTGCGCTTCGCACTGTTTGGTGCAGTTGACAATCGCGTTATTTTGCGCGTCGCACTGTTTTGTGTAGTTTACACTCGCGCTGTTTTGCGCTTCGCACTGTTTGGTGCAGTTGACAATCGCGTTATTTTGCGCGTCGCACTGTTTTGTGCAGTTTATCACTCACGCTATTTTACGAGTCGTACTGTTTTGTGCAGTTTATCACTCGCGCTATTTTGCGGGTCGCACTGTTTTGTGCAGTTTACTACTCGCGCTATTTTGCGCGTCGCACTGTTTTGTGCAGTTTATCACTCGTGCTATTTTGCGCTTCGCACAGTTTGTTGTAGTTCACACTCGCGCTGTTTTGCGCGTCGCACTGTTTTGTGTAGTTTATCACTCGCGCTATTTTGAGGGTCGAACTGTTTTGTGCAGTATATCCCTCGCGCTATTTTGTGCGTCGCACTGTTTTGTGCGGTTCATACTTGCGGTTTTTTGCGCGTCGCACTGTTTTGTGCAATTTATCACTCGCGCTATTTTGCGGGTCGCACTGTTTTGTGTAGTTTGTCATGTGCGCTATTTTGCGCGTCGCACTGTTTTGCGCAATTTATTACTCGCGCTATTTTGCGCTTCGCATTGTTTCGTGTAGCTGACACTCGCGCTATTTTGCGCGTCGCACTGTTTTGTCCAATTCACGCTCGCGGTATTCTGCGCGTCGCACTGTTTTGTGCACTTTATCACTAGCGCTATTTTGCAGGTCGCACTATTTTGTGCAGTTTATCCCTCGCTCTATTTTGCGTGTCGCACTGTTTTGTGCAGTTTATCCCTCCCACTATTTTGCGTGTCGCACTGTTTTGTGCTGTTTATCACTCGCGCTATTTTGCGCGTCGCACTGTTTTGTGCAGTTCAGACGCGCGCTATTTTGCGCGTCGCACTCTTTTGCGCAGTTTATCACCTGCGTTATTTTGCGCGTCGCACTGTTTTGTGCAGTTTATCACTGGCGCTATTTTGCACATCACACTGTTTCGTGCGGTTTACACTTGCGCTATTTTGCGCTTCGCACGGTTTGGTGCAGTTGACACTCGCGCTATTCTGCGCGTCGCACTGTTTTGTGCAGTTTATCACTCGCGCTATTTTGCGCGTCGCACTGTTTTGTGTTGTATACACTCGCGCTATTTAGCGCTTCGCACTGTTTGGTGCAGTTGACAGTCGCGGTATTTTGTGCGGCGCACTGTTTTGTGCAGTTTATCACTCGCGCTATTTTGCGGGTCGCATTGTTTTGTGCAGTTAATCACTCGCGCTATTTTGCGCGTCGCACTGTTTTGTGCAGTTTATTACTCCCGATATTTTGCGCTTCGCATTGTTTTGTGCAGCTGACACTCGCGCTATTTGCGCGTCGCACTATTTTGTGTAGTTCACACTCCCGTTATTTTGCGCGTCGCACTGTTTTGTGCAGTTTATCACTCGCGCTATTTTGCGGGTCGCACTGTTTTTGTGCAGTTTATCCTCGCCCTATTTTGCGCGTCGCACTGTTTTGTGCAGTTTATCCCTCCCTCTATTTTGCGCGTCGCACAGTTTTGTGCAGTTTATCACTCGCACTATTTTGCGCGTCGCACTGTTTTGTGCAGTTTATCACTCGCGCTATTTTTGCGCGTCGCACTGTTTTGTGCAGTTCACACTCGCGCTATTTTGCGCGTCGCACTGTTTTGTGCAGTTTATCACTCGCGCTATTTTGTGATTCGGACTGTTTTGTGCCGTTCACACTCGCGCTATTTTGCGCGTCGCACTGTTTTGTGCGGTTTACACTCGCGCTATTTTGCGCTTCGCACTGTTTGGTGCAGCTGACACTCGCGGTATTTTGCATGTCACACTGTTTTGTGCAGTTTATCACTCGCGCTATTTTGCGGGTCGCACTATTTTGTGCAGTTTATCACTCGCGCTATTTTGCGCGCCGCACAGTTTTTTGCAGTTTATTACTCGTGCTATTTTGCGCTTCGCATTGTTTTGTGCAGCTGACACTCGCGATAATTTACGCGTCGCACTGTTTTGTGCAGTTCACACTTTTGCTATTTTGCGCATCGCACTGTTTTGTGCAATTTATCACGCGCGCTATTTTGCGGGTCGCACTATTTTGTGCAGTTTATCCGTTGCCCTATTTTACGCATCGCACTGTTTTGAGCAGTTTATCCCTCCCACTATTTTGCGCGTCGCACTGTTTTGTGCAGTTTGTCACTCGCAATATTTTTCGCGTCGCACTGTTTTGTGCAGTTCACACTCGCGCTATTTTGCACGTCGCACTGTTTTGTACTGTTTGTCACTCGCGCTATTTTGCGCGTCGCACTATTTTGTGTAGTTTGTCACTGCGCTATTTTGTGATTCGCACTGTTTTGTCCAGTTTCACACTCGCGCTATTTGCGCGGCGCACTATTTTGTGCAGTTTATCACTGGTGCTATTTTGCGCATCGCACTGTTTTGTGCGGTTTACACTCGCGCTATTTTGCGCTTCGCACTGTTTGGTGCAGTTGACACTCGCGCTATTCTGCGCGCCGCACTGTTTTGTGCAGTTATCACTCGCGCTATTTTGCGGGTCGCACAGTTTTGTGCAGTTTATCACTCGCGCTATTTTGCGCATCGCACTGTTTTGTGCAGTTTTATTACTCGCGCTATTTTTGCGCTTCGCATTGTTTTGTGCAGCTGACACTCGCGCTATTTGCGCGTCGCACTATTTTGTGCAGTTCACACCCGCGCTATTTTGCGCGTCGCACTGTTTGTGCAGTTTATCACTCGCGCTATTTTGCGCGTCGCACAGTTTTGTGTCAGTTTATTACTCGTGCTATTTTGCGCTTCGCATTGTTTTGTGCAGTGACACTCGCTATTTTGCGCGTCGCACTGTTTTGTGCAGTTTCACACTTTTGCATTTTGCGCTCGCACTGTTTTGTGCAGTTTACAATCGCGTATTTTGCGGTCGCACTGTTTTGTGCAGTTTATCCTCGCCTATTTTACGCCGCACTGTTTGTGCAGTTTATCACCTCGCTATTTTGCGCGTCGCACTGTTTTGTGCAGTTTTCACTCGCGTATTTTTCGCGTCGCACTGTTTTGTGCAGTTTATCACTCGCGCTATTTTGCGCGTCGCACTGTTTTGTATGTTTATCACTCGCGCTATTTTGCGCTCGCACGTTTTGTGCAGTTTATCACTCGCCTATTTTGATTCGCACTGTTTTGTGCAGTTCCACTCGCGCTATTTGCGCGTCGCACTGTTTTGTGCAGTTTATCACTCGCGCTATTTTGCGTCGCACTGTTTTGTGCGTTTACACCGCGCTATTTTGCGCTCGCACTGTTTTGTGCATTACACTCGCGCTATTTTGCGCGTCGCACTGTTTTGTGCAGTTTACACTCGCGCTATTTTGCGGTCGCACTGTTTTGTGCAGTTTATCACTCGCGCTATTTTGCGCGTCGCACTATTTTGTGCAGTTCACACTCGCGCTATTTTGCGCGTCGCACTGTTTTGTGCAGTTTATCACTCGCGCTATTTTCCGCGTCGTACAGTTTTGTGCAGTTTATTACTCGTGCTATTTTGCGCTTCGCATTGTTTTGTGCAGCTGACACTCGCGATAATTTACGCGTCGCACTGTTTTGTGCAGTTCACACTTTTGCTATTTTGCGCATCGCACTGTTTTGTGCAATTTATCACGCGCGCTATTTTGCGGGTCGCACTATTTTGTGCAGTTTATCCGTTGCCCTATTTTACGCATCGCACTGTTTTGAGCAGTTTATCCCTCCCACTATTTTGCGCGTCGCACTGTTTTGTGCAGTTTGTCACTCGCAATATTTTTCGCGTCGCACTGTTTTGTGCAGTTCACACTCGCGCTATTTTGCACGTCGCACTGTTTTGTACTGTTTATCACTCGCGCTATTTTGCGCGTCGCACTATTTTGTGTAGTTTGTCACTCGCGCTATTTTGTGATTCGCACTGTTTTGTGCAGTTCACACTCGCGCTATTTTGCGCGTCGCACTATTTTGTGCAGTTTATCACTGGTGCTATTTTGCGCATCGCACTGTTTTGTGCGGTTTACACTCGCGCTATTTTGCGCTTCGCACTGTTTGGTGCAGTTGACACTCGCGCTATTCTGCGCGCCGCACTGTTTTGTGCAGTTTATCACTCGCGCTATTTTGCGGGTCGCACAGTTTTGTGCAGTTTATCACTCGCGCTATTTTGCGCGTCGCACTGTTTTGTGCAGTTTATTACTCGCGCTATTTTGCGCTTCGCATTGTTTTGTGCAGCTGACACTCGCGCTATTTGCGCGTCGCACTATTTTGTGCAGTTCACACTCGCGCTATTTTGCGCGTCGCACTGTTTTGTGCAGTTTATCACTCGCGCTATTTTGCGGGTCGCACTGTTTTGTGCAGTTTATCCCTCGCCCTATTTTGCGCGTCGCACTGTTTTGTGCAGTTTATCCCTCCCTCTATTTTGCGCGTCGCACAGTTTTGTGCAGTTTATCACTCGCACTATTTTGTGGGTCGCACTGTTTTGTGCAGTTTATCACTCGCGCTATTTTGCGCGTCGCACTGTTTTGTGCAGTTCACACTCGCGCTATTTTGCTCGTCGCACTGTTTTGTGCAGTTTATCACTCGCGCTATTTTGTGATTCGGACTGTTTTGTGCCGTTCACACTCGCGCTATTTTGCGCGTCGCACTGTTTTGTGTAGTTTATCCCTGGCGCTATTTTGCGCGTCGCACTGTTTTGTGCGGTTTACACTCGCGCTATTTTGCGCTTCGCACTGTTTGGTGCAGCTGACACTCGCGGTATTTTGCATGTCACACTGTTTTGTGCAGTTTATCACTCGCGTTATTTTGCGGGTCGCACTATTTTGTGCAGTTTATCACTCGCGCTATTTTGCGCGTCGCACAGTTTTGTGCAGTTTATTACTCGCGCTATTTTGCGCTTCGCATTGTTTTGTGCAGCTGACACTCGCGATAATTACGCGTCGCACTATTTTGTGCAGTTCACACTTGTGCTATTTTTGCGCATCGCACTGTTTTGTGCAGTTTATCACGCGCGCTATTTTGCGGGTGGCACTATTTTGTGTAGTTTATCCGTTGCCCTATTTTACGCATCGCACTGTTTTGTGCAGTTTATCCCTCCCACTATTTTGCGCGTCGCACTGTTTTGTGCAGTTTATCCCTGGCGCTATTTTGCGCGTCGCACTGTTTTGTGCAGTTTATCCCTGGCGCTATTTTGCGCGTCGCACTGTTTTGTGCGGTTTTACTCGCGCTATTTGCGCTTCGCACTGTTTGGTGGAGTTGACACTCGCTCTATTTTACGCGTCGCACTGTTTTGTGCAGTTTATCACTCGCGCTATTTTGCGGGTCGCACTATTTTGTGTAGTTCATCACTCGTGCTATTTTACGCGTCGCACTGTTTTGTGCAATTTCACTCGTGCTATTTTGCGCTTCGCACTGTTTTGGTGCAGTTGACACTCGCGCTATTTGCGCGTCACACTGATTTGTCCAGTTTATTAGTCGCACTATTTTACGCGTCGCACTGTTTTGTGCAGTTTATCACTCGCGCTATTTTGCGTGTCGCACTGTTTTGTGTAGTTTGACACTCGCGCTATTTTGTGCGTCGCACTATTTTGTGTAGTTTATCACTCGCGCTATTTTGCGGGTGGCACTGTTCTGTGCCGTTGATCACTCGCGCTATTTTGCGCGTCGCACTGTTTTGTGCAGTTTATCCCTCGCCCGATTTTGCGGGTCGCGCTGTTTGGTGCAATTGACAATCGCGTTATTTTGCGCGTCGCACTGTTTTGTGCAGTTTATCACTCGTGCTATTTTACGGGTCGCACTGTTTTGTGTGGTTTATTACTCGCGCTATTTTGCGCTTCGCACAGTTTTGTGTAGTTGAAACTCGGGCTACTTTGCATGTCGCACTGTTTTGTGCAATTCACACTCGCGGTATTTTGTGCGTCGCACTGTTTTGTGCAGTTGACACTCGCGCTATTTTGCGCGTCGCACTGCTTTGTGCAGTTGACACGCGCTATTTTGCGCGTCGCACTGTTTTGTGCAGTTTATCACTCGTGCTACTTTGCGGGTCGCACTGTTTTGTGCAATTTATCCCTCTCCCTATTTTGCGCGTCGCACTGTTTTGTGCAGTTTATCCCTCCCACTATTTTGCGCCTCGCACTGCTTTGTGCAGTTTATCACTCGCACTATTTTGCGTGTCGCACTGTTTTGTGCAGTTTATCACTCGTGCTATTTTGCGCGTCGCACTGTTTTGTGCAGTTCACACTCGCGCTATTTTGCGCGTCGCACTATTTTGTGCAGTTTATCTCTCGCGCTATTTTGTGATTCGGACTGTTTTGTGCTGTTCACACTCGCGCTATTTTGCGCGTCGCACTGTTTTGTGCAGTTTATCCCTGGCGCTATTTTGCGCGTCGCACTATTTTGTGCGGTTTACACTCACGCTATTTTGCGCTTCGCACTGTTTGGTGTAGTTGACACTCGCTCTATTTTGTGCGTCGCACTGTTTTGTGCAGTTAATCACTCACGCTGTTTTGCGGGTCGCACTATTTTGTGCAGTTTATCACTCACGCTATTTTACGCGCCGCACTGTTTTGTGCAGTTTATCAGTCGTGCTATTTTGCGCTTCGCACTGTTTGGTGCAGTTGACACTCGCGATATTTTGCGCGTCACACTGATTTGTGCAGTTTATTACTCGCGCTATTTTACGCGTCGCACTGTTTTGTGCAGTTTATCACTCGCGCTATTTTGCGTGTCGCACTGTTTTATGCAGTTTATCACTCGCGCTATTTTGTGCTTCGCACAGTTTTGTGTAGTTCACACTCGCGCTATTTTGCGCGTCGTACTGTTTTGTGCAGTTTATCACTGGCGCTATTTTGCGCGTCGCACTGTTTTGTGCAGTCTACACTCGCGCAATTTTGCGCTTCGCACTGTTTGGTGCAGTTGACAATCGCGTTATTTTGCGCGTCGCACTGTTTTGTGCAATTTATCACTCGCGCTATTTTACAGGTCGCACTATTTTGTGCAGTTTATCACTCGCGCTATTTTGCACATCGCAATGTTTTGTGCGCTTTATTACTCGCGCTATTTTGCGCTTCGCACTGTTTTGTGCAGTTGACACTCGGTCTATTTTGCGCGTCGCACTGTTTTGTGCAATTCACATTCGCGATATTTTGTGCGTCGCACTATTTTGTGCAGTTGACACTCGCGCTATTTTGCGCGTCGCATTGCTTTGTGCAGTTGACACGCGCTATTTTGGGCATCGCACTGTTTTACGCAGTTCACAGTCGCGCTATTTTGCGCGGTCGCACTATTTTGTTCAGTTTATCACCCGCTATTTTGCGCGTCACACTGTTTTGGGAAGTATAACACTCGCGCTATTTTGCGCTTTGCACTGTTTGGTGCAGTTGACACTCTCGTTATTTTGCGCTCGCACTATTTTGTGCAGTTTATCACTCGCGCTATTTTGCGGGTTGCACTGTTTTGTATAGTTTATCACTCGCGCTATTTTGTGATTCGGACTGTTTTGTGCAGTTCACACTCGCGCTATTTTGCGCGTCGCACTGTTTTGCATTTATCACTGGCACTATTTTGCGTTCGCACTGTTTTGTCAGTTTACACTCGCGCTATTTTGCGCTCGCACTGTTTGTGCAGTTGACACTCGCTCTATTTTGGCGCGTCGCACAGTTTTGTGCAGTTTATCACTCGCGCTATTTTGCGGGTCGCACTATTTTGTGCAGTTTATCACTCGCGCCCATTTTACGCGTCGCACTGTTTTGTGAGTTTTATCACTCGTGCTATTTTGCGCTTCGCACTGTTTGGTGCCGTTGACACTCGCGCTATTTTGCGCGTCACACTTATTTGTGCAGTTTATTACTCGCGCTATTTTACGCGTTGCACTGTTTTTTGCAGTTTATCACTCGCGCTATTTTGCGTGTCGCACTGTTTTATGCAGTTTATTACTCGCACTATTTTGTGCTTCGCACAGTTTTGGATAGTTCACACTCGCGATATTTTTTTGCGTCGTACTGCTTTGTGTAGTTTATCACTAGCACTATTTGCGCGTCGCACTGTTTTGTGTAGTCTACACTCGCGTTATTTTGCACTTCGCACTGTTTGGTGCAGTTGACAATCGCGTTATTTTGCGCGTCGCACTGTTTTGTGCAGTTTATCACTCGTGCTATTTTATGGGTCGCACTGTTTTGTGCAGTTTATCACTTGCGCTATTTTACGCATCGCACTGTTTTGTGCGGTTTATTACTCGCGCTATTTTGCGCTTCGCACTGTTTTGTGCAGTTGACACTCGGGCTATTTTGCGCGTCGCACTGTTTTGTGCAATTCACACACGCGCTATTTTGTGCGTCGCACTGCTTTGTGCAGTTGACACACGCGCTATTTTGCGCGTCGCACTGTTTTGTTCAGTTTATCACCCGCGCTATTTTGCGCGTCGCACTGTTTTGGGAAGTATACACTCGCGCTATTTTGCGCTTTGCACTGTTTGGTGCAGTTGACACTCGCGGTATTTTGCGCATCGCACTATTTTGTCCAGTTTATCACTCGCGCAATTTTGCGGGTGGCACTGTTTTGTGCAGTTTATCACTCGCGCTATTTTGCGCGTCGTACAGTTTTGTGCAGTTTATTACTCGCGCTATTTTGCGCTTCGCATTGTTTTGTGCAGCTGACACTCGCGATAATTTACGCGTCGCACTGTTTTGTGCAGTTCACACTGGTGCTATTTTGCGCATCGCACTGTTTTGTGCAGTTTATCACGGGCGCTATTTTGCGGGTCGCACTATTTGGTGCAGTTTATCCGTTGCCCTATTTTACGCATCGCACTGTTTTGTGCAGTTTATCCCTCCCACTATTTTGCGCGTCGCACTGTTTTGTGCAGTTTATCACTCGCAATATTTTTCGCGTCGCACTGTTTTGTGCAGTTCACACTCGCGCTATTTTGCGCGTCGCACTGTTTTGTACAGTTTATCACTCGCGCTATTTTGCGCGTCGCACTGTTTTGTGTAGTTTGTCACTCGCGCTATTTTGTGATTCGCACTGTTTTGTGCAGTTCACACTCGCGCTATTTTGCGCGTCGCACTATTTTGTGCAGTTTATCACTGGTGCTATTTTGCGCATCGCACTGTTTTGTGCGGTTTACACTCGCGCTATTTTGCGCTTCGCACTGCTTGGTGCAGTTGACACTCGCGCTATTCTGCGCGCCGCACTGTTTTGTGCATTTTTTCACTCGCGCTATTTTGCGGGTCACACTGATTTGTGTAGTTTATCACTCGCGCTATTTTGCGCGTCGCACTGTTTTGTGCAGTTTATTACTCGCGCTATTTTACGCGTTGCATTGTTTTGTGCAGCTGACACTCGCGCTATTTCTGCGTCGCACTATTTTGTGCAGTTCACACTCGCGCTATTTTGTGCGTCGCACTGTTTTGTGCAGTTTATCACTCGCGCTATTTTGCGGGTGGCACTGTTTTGTGCCGTTTATCACTCGCGCTATTTTGCGCGTCGCACTGTTTTGTGCAGTTTATCCCTCCCACTATTTTGCGGGTCGCACTGTTTTGTGCAGTTTATCCCTGCCGCTATTTTGCGGGTCGCACTGTTTTGTGCAGTTTATCACTCGCGCAAAATAGCGCGTCGCACTATTTTGTGCAGTTTATTACTCGCGCTATTTTGCGCTACGCATTGTTTTGTGCAGTTGAAACTCACACTATTTTGCGTTACGCACTGTTTTGGGCAGTTTACACTCGCGCTATTTTGCGTGTCGCACTGTGTTGTGCAGTTCACACTCGCGCTATTTTGCGCGTCGTGCTGTTTTATGCTGTTAATGACTCGTGCTATTTTGCGCTTCACACTGTTTGGTATAGTTCACACTCGCGCTGTTTTGCGCGTCGCACTGTTTTGTGCAGTTTATCACCCGAGCTATTTTACGGGTCGCACTGTTTTGCGCAGTTTATCACTCGCGCTATTTTGCGCGTCGCACTGTTTTGTGCAGTTCTCAATCGTGCTATTCTGCGCGACGCACTATTTTGTGCAGTTTATCACTCGCGCTATTTTGTGAGTCGCACTGTTTTGTGCAGTTCACACTCACGCTATTTTGCATGTCGCATTGTTTTGTGCAGTTGACACTCGCGCTATTTTGCACTACGCACTGTTTGGTGCTGTTGACGTTCGCGTTATTTTGCGGGTTGCACTGTTTTGTGCAGTTCACATTCGCGCTAATTTGCGCGTCGCACTGTTTTGTACAATTTATCACTCGCGCGATTTTGCGGGTCGCACTGTTTTGTGCAGTTTATCACTCGTGCTATTTTGTGCGTCGCACTGTTTTGTGCAGTTTATCACTCGCGGTATTTTGTGATTCGCACTGTTTTGTGCAGTTCACACTCGCGCTATTTTGCGCATCGCACTGTTTTGTTCGGTTTACACTCGCGCTATTTTGCGCTTCGCACTGTCTGGTGCAGTTGACACTCGCGCTATTTTGCGCGCCGCACTGTTTTGTGCAGTTTATCACTCGTGCTATTTTGCGCTTCGCACTGTTTGGTGCAGTTGACACTCGTGCTATTCTGCGCGTCGTACTGTTTTGTGTAGTTCACACTCGCGCTATTTTGCGCGTCGCACTGTTTTGTGCAGTTGGCAATCGCGCTATTTTGCGCGTCGCACTGGTTTTTGTAGTTGACACACGCGCTATTTTGCGCGTCGCACTATTTTGTGCAGTTCACACCTGCGCTATTTTGCGCGTCGCAATGTTTTGTTCAGTTTATCACTCGCGCTATTTTGCGCGTCGCACTGTTTTGTGCAGTATACACTCGCGCTATTTTGCGCTTCGCACTGTTTGGTGCAGTTGACACTCGCGGAATTTTGCGCATCGCACTGTTTTGTGCAGTTTATCACACGCGCTATTTTGCGTGTTGCACTGTTTTGTGCAGTTTATCACTCGCGCTATTTTGCGCGTCGCACTGTTTTGTGTAGTTTATCACCCGCGCTATTTTGTGATTCGCACTGCTTTGTGCAGTTCACACTCGCTGTATTTTGCGCGTCGCACTGTTTTGTGCAGTTTACACTAGCGCTATTTTGCGCGTCGCTTTGTTTGGTCCAGTTGACACTCGCGCTATTTTGCGCGTCGCACTGTTTGGTGCAGTTTATCACTCGCGCTATTTTGCGGGTCGCACCATTTTGAGCAGTTTATCACTCCCGCTATTTTGCGCGTCGCACTGTTTTGTGCAGTTTATCACTGGTGTTATTTTGCACTTCGCACTGTTTGGTGCAGTTGACACTCGCGTTATTTTGCACGTCGCACTGATTTGTGCAGTTTATTACTCGCACTATTTTACGCATCGCACTGTTTTGTGCAGTTTATCACTCGCGTTATTTTGTGCTTCGCACAGTTTTGTGTAGTTCACCCTCGCGCTATTTTGCATGTCGCACTGTTTGGTGCAGTTGACACTCACGCTATTTTGCGTGCCGCACTGTTTTGTGCAGTTTATCACTCGTGCTATTTTGCGCTTCGCACTGTTTGGTGCAGTTGACACTCGCGCTATTCTGCGCGTTGCACTGTTTTGTGCAGTTCACACTCGCACTGTTTTGCGCGTCGCACTGTTTTGTGCAGTTGGCACTCGGGCTATTTTGCGCGTCGCACTGGTTTATGCAGTTGACACACGCGCTATTTTACGCGTCGCACTATTTTGTGCAGTTCACACTCGCGCAATTTTGCGCGTCGCAATGTTTTGTTCAGCTTATTACTCGCGCTATTTTTCGCGTCGCACTGTTTTATGCAGTATACACTCGCGCTATTTTGCGCTTCGCACTGTTTGGTGCAGTTGACACTCGCGGTATTTTGCGCGTCGCACTGTTTTGTGCAGTTTATCACTCGCGTTATTTTGCGGGTCGCACTGTTTTGTGCAGTTTATCACTCGCGCTATTTTGCGCGTCGCACTGTTTTGTGCAGTTTATTACTCGCGCTATTTTACGCGTCGCACTGTTTTGTGCAGTTCACACTCGCGCTATTTTGCGCGTCGCACTGTTTTGTGCAGTTTATCACTCACGCTATTTTGCGCGTCGCACTGTTTTGCGCAGTTTATCACCGGCGCTATTTTGTGATTCGCACTGCTTTGTGCAGTTCACACTCACTCTATTTTGCTCGTCGCACTGTTTTGTGCGGTTTACACTCGCACTATTTTGCGCGTCGCTTTGTTTGGTCCAGTTGACACTCGCGCTATTTTGCGCGTCGCACTGTTTGGTGCAGTTTATCACTCCCGCTATTTTGCGCGTCGCACTGTTTTGTGCAGTTTATCACTGGTGCCATTTTGCACTTCGCACTGTTTGGTGCAGTTGACACTCGCGTTATTTTGCGCGTCGCACTGATTTGTGCAGTTTATTACTCGCACTATTTTACGCGTCGCACTGTTTTGTGCAGTTTTCCACTCGCGTTATTTTGTGCTTCGCACAGTTTTGTGTAGTTCACCCTCGCGCTATTTTGCGCGTCGCACTATTTGGTGCAGTTGACACTCGCGCTATTTTGCGTGCCGCACTTTTTTGTGCAGTTTATCACTCGTGCTATTTTGCGCTTCGCACTGTTTGGTGCAGTTGACACTCGCGCTAATCTGCGCGTCGCACTATTTTGTGCAGTTCACACTCGTGATGTTTTACGCGTCGCACTGTTTTGTACAGTTGGCACTCGCGTTATTTTGCGCGTCGCACTGGTTTGTGCAGTTGACACACGCGCTATTTTGCGCGTCGCACTGTTTTGTGTAGTTTGTCATGTGCGCTATTTTGCGCGTCGCACTGTTTTGCAGTTTATCACTCGCGCTATTTTCGTCGCATGTTTTGTGTAGTATACACTCGCGCTATTTTGCGCTTCGCACTGTTTTGTCAATTCACGCTCGCGGTATTCTGCGCGTCGCACTGTTTTGTGCAGTTTATCACTAGCGCTATTTTGCGGGTCGCACTATTTTGTGCAGTTTATCACTCGCGCTATTTTGCGCGTCGCACTATTTTGTGCAGTTTATCCCTCCACTATTTGCGTGTCGCACTGTTTTGTGCTGTTTACACTCGCGCTATTTTGCGCGTCGCACTGTTTTGTGCAGTTCACTCGCGCTATTTTGCGCGTCGCACTGTTTTGCGCAGTTTATCACCTGCGTATTTTGCGCGTCGCACTGTTTTGTGCAGTTTATCACTGCGCTATTTTGCGCATCACACTGTTTCGTGGTTTACACTCGCGCTATTTTGCGCTCGCACGTTTGGTGCAGTTTACACTCGCGCTATTTGCGTCGCACTTTTTGCAGTTTATCACTCCGCTATTTTGCGCGTCGCACTGTTTTGTGTTTATCACTCACGCTATTTTGCGCTTCGCACTGTTTGGTGCAGTTGACACTCGCGTATTTTGTGCGGCGCACTGTTTGTGCAGTTTATCACTCGCGCTATTTTGCGGTCGCATGTTTTGTGCAGTTTAATCACTCGCGTATTTTGCGCGTCGCACTGTTTTGTGCAGTTTATTACTCCCGATTTTGCGCTTCGCATTGTTTGTGCAGTGACACTCGCGCTATTTGCGCGTCGCACTGTTTTGTGCAGTTCACACTCGCGCTATTTTGCGCGTCGCACTGTTTTGTGCAGTTTATCACTCGCGCTATTTTGCGGTCGCACTGTTTTGTGCAGTTTACCCGCGCCTATTTTCGCGTCGCACTGTTTGTGCAGTTTATCCCTCCCTCTATTTTGCGCGTCGCACAGTTTTGTGCAGTTTATCACTCGCTATTTTGCGGTCGCACTATTTTGTGCAGTTTATCACTCGCGCTATTTTGCGCGTCGCACTGTTTTGTGCAGTTTACACTCGCGCTATTTTGCGCGTCGCACTGTTTTGTGCAGTTTATCACTCGCGCTATTTTGATTCGGACTGTTTTGTGCAGTTCACTCGCGCTATTTTGCGCGTCGCACTGTTTTGTGCAGTTTACACTCGCGCTATTTTGCGCTTCGCACTGTTTGGTGCAGTGACACTCGCTATTTTGCATGTCACACTGTTTTGTGCAGTTTATCACTCGCGCTATTTGCTCGATCGTCGCACTTTTTTGTGCAGTTTATCACTCGCGCTATTTTGCGCGCGCACAGTTTTTGCAGTTTATTACTCGTGCTATTTTGCGCTTCGCATGTTTTGTGCAGTGACACTCGCTATTTACGCGTCGCACTGTTTTGTGCAGTTCACACTTTGCTATTTTGCGCATCGCACTGTTTTGTGCAGTTTATCACGCGCGCTATTTTGCGGTCGCACTATTTTGTGCAGTTTATCCGTTGCCTATTTTGCATCGCACTGTTTTGAGCAGTTTACCCTCCCACTATTTTGCGCGTCGCACTGTTTTGTGCAGTTTGTCACTCGCTATTTTCGCTCGCACTGTTTTGTGCAGTTACACTCGCGCTATTTTGCACGTCGCACTGTTTTGTACTGTTTATCACTCGCGCTATTTTGCGCGTCGCACTTTTGTGTAGTTGTCACTCGCGCTATTTTGTGATCGCACTGTTTGTGCAGTTTACACTCGCGCTATTTTGCGCGTCGCACTGTTTTGTGCAGTTTATCCCTGGTGCTATTTTGCGCGTCGCACTGTTTTCTGCAGGTTACCACTCGCGCTATTTTGCGCGTCGCACTGTTTGTGCAGTTGACACTCGCGCTATTCTGCGCGTCGCACTGTTTTGTGCAGTTTATCACTCGCGCTATTTTGCGCGTCGCACTGTTTTGTGCAGTTTATCACTCGCGCTATTTTGCGCGTCGCACTGTTTTGTGCAGTTTATCACTCGCGCTATTTTGCGCGTCGCACTGTTTTGTGCAGTTGACACTCGCGCTATTTTGCGCGTCGCACTATTTTGTGCAGTTCACACTCGCGCTATTTTGCGCGTCGCACTGTTTTGTGCAGTTTATCACTCGCGCTATTTTGCGGGTCGCACTGTTTTGTGCAGTTTATCACTCGCGCTATTTTGCGCGTCGCACTGTTTTGTGCAGTTTATCACTCCCGCTATTTTGCGCGTCGCACTGTTTGTGCAGTTTATCACTCGCACTTTTGTGGTCGCACTGTTTTGTGCAGTTTATCACTCGCGCTATTTTGCGCGTCGCACTGTTGTGCAGTTCACATCGCTATTTTCTCGCACTGTTTGTGCAGTTTATCACTCGCGCTATTTTGTGATTCGGACTGTTTTGCGTTCCGCACTCGCACTATTTTGCGCGTCGCACTGTTTTGTGTAGTTTATCCCTGGCGCTATTTTGCGCGTCGCACTGTTTTGTGCGGTTTACACTCGCGCTATTTTGCGCTTCGCACTGTTTGGTGCAGCTGACACTCGCGGTATTTTGCATGTCACACTGTTTTGTGCAGTTTATCACTCGCGTTATTTTGCGGGTCGCACTATTTTGTGCAGTTTATCACTCGCGCTATTTTGCGCGTCGCACAGTTTTGTGCAGTTTATTACTCGCGCTATTTTGCGCTTCGCATTGTTTTGTGCAGCTGACACTCGCGATAATTTACGCGTCGCACTATTTTGTGCAGTTCACACTTGTGCTATTTTGCGCATCGCACTGTTTTGTGCAGTTTATCACGCGCGCTATTTTGCGGGTGGCACTATTTTGTGTAGTTTATCCGTTGCCCTATTTTACGCATCGCACTGTTTTGTGCAGTTTATCCCTCCCACTATTTTGCGCGTCGCACTGTTTTGTGCAGTTTATCCCTGGCGCTATTTTGCGCGTCGCACTGTTTTGTGCAGTTTATCCCTGGCGCTATTTTGCGCGTCGCACTGTTTTGTGCGGTTTTTACTCGCGCTATTTGCGCTTCGCACTGTTTGGTGGAGTTGACACTCGCTCTATTTTACGCGTCGCACTGTTTTGTGCAGTTTATCACTCGCGCTATTTTGCGGGTCGCACTATTTTGTGTAGTTCATCACTCGTGCTATTTTACGCGTCGCACTGTTTTGTGCAATTTATCACTCGTGCTATTTTGCGCTTCGCACTGTTTTGGTGCAGTTGACACTCGCGCTATTTTGCGCGTCACACTGATTTGTCCAGTTTATTAGTCGCACTATTTTACGCGTCGCACTGTTTTGTGCAGTTTATCACTCGCGCTATTTTGCGTGTCGCACTGTTTTGTGTAGTTTGACACTCGCGCTATTTTGTGCGTCGCACTATTTTGTGTAGTTTATCACTCGCGCTATTTTGCGGGTGGCACTGTTCTGTGCCGTTGATCACTCACGCTATTTTGCGCGTCGCACTGTTTTGTGCAGTTTATCCCTCGCCCAATTTTGCGGGTCGCGCTGTTTGGTGCAATTGACAATCGCGTTATTTTGCGCGTCGCACTGTTTTGTGCAGTTTATCACTCGTGCTATTTTACGGGTCGCACTGTTTTGTGCGGTTTATTACTCGCGCTATTTTGCGCTTCGCACAGTTTTGTGTAGTTGAAACTCGGGCTACTTTGCATGTCGCACTGTTTTGTGCAATTCACACTCGCGGTATTTTGTGCGTCGCACTGTTTTGCGCAGTTGACACTCGCGCTATTTTGCGCGTCGCACTGCTTTGTGCAGTTGACACGTGCTATTTTGCGCGTCGCACTGTTTTGTGCAGTTTATCACTCGTGCTACTTTGCGGGTCGCACTGTTTTGTGCAATTTATCCCTCTCCCTATTTTGCGCGTCGCACTGCTTTGTGCAGTTTATCACTCGCACTATTTTGCGTGTCGCACTGTTTTGTGCAGTTTATCACTCGTGCTATTTTGCGCGTCGCACTGTTTTGTGCAGTTCACACTCGCGCTATTTTGCGCGTCGCACTATTTTGTGCAGTTTATCTCTCGCGCTATTTTGTGATTCGGACTGTTTTGTGCTGTTTATCACTCGTGCTACTTTGCGGGTCGCACTGTTTTGTGCAATTTATCCCTCTCCCTATTTTGCGCGTCGCACTGTTTTGTGCAGTTTATCCCTCCCACTATTTTGCGCTCGCACTGCTTTGTGCAGTTTATCACTCGCACTATTTTGCGTGTCGCACTGTTTTGTGCAGTTTATCACTCGTGCTATTTTGCGCGCGTGTTTTGTGCAGTTCACACTCGCGCTATTTTGCGCGTCGCACTATTTTGTGCAGTTTATCTCTCGCGCTATTTTGTGATTCGGACTGTTTTGTGCTGTTCACACTCGCTATTTTGCGCGTCGCACTGTTTTGTGCAGTTTATCCCTGGCGCTATTTTGCGCGTCGCACTATTTTGTGCGGTTTACACTCACTATTTTGCGCTTCGCACTGTTTGGTAGTTGACACTCGCTCTATTTTGTGCGTCGCACTGTTTTGTGCAGTTAATCACTCACGCTGTTTTGCGGGTCACACTATTTTGTGCAGTTTATCACTCACGCTATTTTACGCGCCGCACTGTTTTGTGCAGTTTATCAGTCGTGCTATTTTGCGCTTCGCACTGTTTGGTGCAGTTGACACTCGCGATATTTTGCGCGTCACACTGATTTGTGCAGTTTATTACTCGCGCTATTTTACGCGTCGCACCGTTTTGTGCAGTTTATCACTCGCGCTATTTTGCGTGTCGCACTGTTTTATGCAGTTTATCACTCACGCTATTTTGTGCTTCGCACAGTTTTGTGTAGTTCACACTCGCGCTATTTTGCACGTCGTACTGTTTTGTGCAGTTTATCACTGGCGCTATTTTGCGCGTCGCACTGTTTTGTGCAGTCTACACTCGCGCAATTTTGCGCTTCGCACTGTTTGGTGCAGTTGACAATCGCGTTATTTTGCGCGTCGCACTGTTTTGTGCAATTTATCACTCGCGCTATTTTTCGGGTCGCACTATTTTGTGCAGTTTATCACTCGCGCTATTTTGCACATCGCAATGTTTGTGCGCTTTATTACTCGCGCTATTTTGCGCTTCGCACTGTTTTGTGCAGTTGACACTCGTCTATTTTGCGCGTCGCACTGTTTTGTGCAATTCACATTCGCGATATTTTGTGCGTCGCACTATTTTGTGCAGTTGACACTCGCGCTATTTTGCGCGTCGCATTGCTTTGTGCAGTTGACACGCGCTATTTTGGGCATCGCACTGTTTTACGCAGTTCACAGTCGCGCTATTTTGCGCGTCGCACTATTTTGTTCAGTTTATCACCTGCGCTATTTTGCGCGTCACACTGTTTTGGGAAGTATACACTCGCGCTATTTTGCGCTTTGCACTGTTTGGTGCAGTTGACACTCGCGTTATTTTGCGCGTCGCACTATTTTGTGCAGTTTATCACTCGCGCTATTTTGCGGGTTGCACTGTTTTGTATAGTTTATCACTCGCGCTATTTTGTGATTCGGACTGTTTTGTGCAGTTCACACTCGCGCTATTTTGCGCGTCGCACTGTTTTGTGCAGTTTATCACTGGCACTATTTTGCGCGTCGCACTGTTTTGTGCGGTTTACACTCGCGCTATTTTGCGCTTCGCACTGTTTGGTGCAGTTGACACTCGCTCTATTTTGCGCGTCGCACAGTTTTGTGCAGTTTATCACTCGCGCTATTTTGCGGGTCGCACTATTTTGTGCAGTTTATCACTCGCGCCATTTTACGCGTCGCACTGTTTTGTGCAGTTTATCACTCGTGCTATTTTGCGCTTCGCACTGTTTGGTGCAGTTGACACTCGCGCTATTTTGCGCGTCACACTTATTTGTGCAGTTTATTACTCGCGCTATTTTACGCGTTGCACTGTTTTTTGCAGTTTATCACTCGCGCTATTTTGCGTGTCGCACTGTTTTATGCAGTTTATTACTCGCGCTATTTTGTGCTTCGCACAGTTTTGGATAGTTCACACTCGCGCTATTTTTTGCGTCGTACTGCTTTGTGTAGTTTATCACTAGCACTATTTTGCGCGTCGCACTGTTTTGTGTAGTCTACACTCGCGTTATTTTGCACTTCGCACTGTTTGGTGCAGTTGACAATCGCGTTATTTTGCGCGTCGCACTGTTTTGTGCAGTTTATCACTCGGGCTATTTTACGGGTCGCACTGTTTTGTGCAGTTTATCACTTGCGCTATTTTACGCATCGCACTGTTTTGTGCGGTTTATTACTCGCGCTATTTTGCGCGTCGCACTGTTTTGTGCAATTCACACACGCGCTATTTTGTGCGTCGCACTGCTTTGTGCAGTTGACACACGCGCTATTTTGCGCGTCGCACTGTTTTGTTCAGTTTATCACCCGCGCTATTTTGCGCGTCGCACTGTTTTGGGAAGTATACACTCGCGCTATTTTGCGCTTTGCACTGTTTGGTGCAGTTGACACTCGCGGTATTTTGCGCATCGCACTATTTTGTCCAGTTTATCACTCGCGCAATTTTGCGGGTGGCACTGTTTTGTGCAGTTTATCACTCGCGCTATTTTGCGCGTCGTACAGTTTTGTGCAGTTTATTACTCGCGCTATTTTGCGCTTCGCATTGTTTTGTGCAGCTGACACTCGCGATAATTTACGCGTCGCACTGTTTTGTGCAGTTCACACTGGTGCTATTTTGCGCATCGCACTGTTTTGTGCAGTTTATCACGTGCGCTATTTTGCGGGTCGCACTATTTGGTGCAGTTTATCCGTTGCCCTATTTACGCATCGCACTGTTTTGTGCAGTTTATCCTCCCTATTTTGCGCGTCGCACTGTTTTGCAGTTTATCACTCGCGCTATTTTCGCGTCGCACTGTTTTGTGCAGTTCACACTCGCGCTATTTTGCGCGTCGCACTGTTTTGTGCAGTTTATCACTCGCGCTATTTTGCGCGTCGCACTGTTTTGTGTAGTTTGTCACTCGCGCTATTTTGTGCGTCGCACTCTTTTTGTGCAGTTCACACTCGCGCTATTTTGCGCGTCGCACTGTTTTGTGCAGTTTATCACTCGCGCTATTTTGCGCGTCGCACTTTTTTGTGCAGTTCACACTCGCGCTATTTTGCGCGTCGCACTGTTTTGTGCAGTTGACACTCGCGCTATTTTGCGCCGCACTGTTTTGTGCAGTTTTTCACTCGCGCTATTTTGCGTGTCGCACTGTTTTGTGCAGTTTATCACTCGCGCTATTTTGCGCGTCGCACTGTTTTGTGCAGTTTATCACTCGCGCTATTTTACGCGTTGCACTGTTTTGTGCAGCTGACACGCGCTATTTTGCGTGTCGCACTATTTTGTGCAGTTCACACTCGCGCTATTTTGCGCGTCGCACTGTTTTGTGCAGTTTATCACTCGCGCTATTTTGCGCGTCGCACTGTTTGTGCCGTTTATCACTCGCGCTATTTTGCGCGTCGCACTGTTTTGTGCAGTTTATCCTCCCACTATTTTGCGGGTCGCACTGTTTTGTGCAGTTTATCCCTGCGCTATTTTGGCGGGTCGCACTGTTTTGTGCAATTTATCACTCGCGCAAAATAGCGCGTCGCACTATTTTGTGCAGTTTATTACTCGCGCTATTTTGCGCTACGCATTGTTTTGTGCAGTTGAAACTCACGCTATTTTGCGCGGCGCACTGTTTTGGGCAGTTTACACTCGTGCTATTTTGCGTGTCGCACTGTGTTGTGCAGTTCACACTCGCGCTATTTTGCGCGTCGCGCTGTTTTATGCTGTTTATCACTCGTGCTATTTTGCGCTTCGCACTGTTTGGTGTAGTTCACACTCGCGCTGTTTTGCGCGTCGCACTGTTTTGTGCAGTTTATCACCCGAGCTATTTTACGGGTCGCACTGTTTTGCGCAGTTTATCACTCACGCTATTTTGCGCGTCGCACTGTTTTGTGCAGTTCACACTCGTGCTATTCTGCGCGACGCACTATTTTGTGCAGTTTATCACTCGCGCTATTTTATGAGTCGCACTGTTTTGTGCAGTTCACACTCACGCTATTTTGCATGTCGCATTGTTTTGTGCAGTTGACACTCGCGCTATTTTGCACTACGCACTGTTTGGTGCTGTTGACGTTCGCGTTATTTTGCGGGTTGCACTGTTTTGTGCAGTTCACATTCGCGCTAATTTGCGCGTCGCACTGTTTTGTACAATTTATCACTCGCGCGATTTTGCGGGTCGCACTGTTTTGTGCAGTTTATCACTCGTGCTATTTTGTGCGTCGCACTGTTTTGTGCAGTTTATCACTCGCGGTATTTTGTGATTCGCACTGTTTTGTGCAGTTCACACTCGCGCTATTTTGCGCATCGCACTGTTTTGTTCGGTTTACACTCGCGCTATTTTGCGCTTCGCACTGTCTGGTGCAGTTGACACTCGCGCTATTTTGCGCGCCGCACTGTTTTGTGCAGTTTATCACTCGTGCTATTTTGCGCTTCGCACTGTTTGGTGCAGTTGACACTCGTGCTATTCTGCGCGTCGTACTGTTTTGTGTAGTTCACACTCGCGCTATTTTGCGCGTCGCACTGTTTTGTGCAGTTGGCAATCGCGCTATTTTGCGCGTCGCACTGGTTTTTGTAGTTGACACACGCGCTATTTTGCGCGTCGCACTATTTTGTGCAGTTCACACCTGCGCTATTTTGCGCGTCGCAATGTTTTGTTCAGTTTATCACTCCGCTATTTTGCGCGTCGCACTGTTTTGTGCAGTATACACTCGCGCTATTTTGCGCTTCGCACTGTTTGGTGCAGTTGACACTCGCGGAATTTTGCGCGTCGCACTGTTTTGTGCAGTTTATCACACGCGCCATTTTGCGTGTTGCACTGTTTTGTGCAGTTTATCACTCGCGCTATTTTGCGCGTCGCACTGTTTTGTGTAGTTTATCACCCGCGCTATTTTGTGATTCGCACTGCTTTGTGCAGTTCACACTCGCTGTATTTTGCGCGTCGCACTGTTTTGTGCAGTTTACACTAGCGCTATTTTGCGCGTCGCTTTGTTTGGTCCAGTTGACACTCGCGCTATTTTGCGCGTCGCACTGTTTGGTGCAGTTTATCACTCGCGCTATTTTGCGGGTCGCACCATTTTGAGCAGTTTATCACTCCCGCTATTTTGCGCGTCGCACTTTTTGTGCAGTTTATCACTGGTGTTATTTTGCACTTCGCACTGTTTGGTGCAGTTGACACTCGCGTTATTTTGCACGTCGCACTGATTTGTGCAGTTTATTACTCGCACTATTTTACGCATCGCACTGTTTTGTGCAGTTTATCACTCGCGTTATTTTGTGCTTCGCAAGTTTTGTGTAGTTCACCCTCGCGCTATTTTGCATGTCGCACTGTTTGGTGCAGTTGACACTCACGCTATTTTGCGTGCCGCACTGTTTTGTGCAGTTTATCACTCGTGCTATTTTGCGCTTCGCACTGTTTGGTGCAGTTGACACTCGCGCTATTCTGCGCGTTGCACTGTTTTGTGCAGTTCACACTCGCACTGTTTTGCGCGTCGCACTGTTTTGTGCAGTTGGCACTCGGGCTATTTTGCGCGTCGCACTGGTTTGTGCAGTTGACACACGCGCTATTTTACGCGTCGCACTATTTTGTGCAGTTCACACTCGCGCAATTTTGCGCGTCGCAATGTTTTGTTCAGTTTATTACTCGCGCTATTTTGCGCGTCGCACTGTTTTGTGCAGTTTACACTCGCGCTATTTTGCGCGTCGCACTGTTTTGTGCAGTTGACACTCGCGCTATTTTGCGCGTCGCACTGTTTTGTGCAGTTTATCACTCGCGTTATTTTGCGGGTCGCACTGTTTTGTGCAGTTTATCACTCGCGCTATTTTGCGCGTCGCACTGTTTTGTGCAGTTTATCACTCGCGCTATTTTACGCGTCGCACTGTTTTGTGCAGTTCACACTCGCGCTATTTTGCGCGTCGCACTGTTTTGTGCAGTTTATCACTCGCGCTATTTTGCGCGTCGCACTGTTTTGTGCAGTTTATCACCCGCGCTATTTTGTGATTCGCACTGCTTTGTGCAGTTCACACTCGCTCTATTTTGCTCGTCGCACTGTTTTGTGCGGTTTACACTCGCGCTATTTTGCGCGTCGCTTTGTTTGGTCCAGTTGACACTCGCGCTATTTTGCGCGTCGCACTGTTTGGTGCAGTTTATCACTCGCGCTATTTTGCGGGTCGCACAATTTTGAGCAGTTTATCACTCCCGCTATTTTGCGCGTCGCACTGTTTTGTGCAGTTTATCACTGGTGCTATTTTGCACTTCGCACTGTTTGGTGCAGTTGACACTCGCGTTATTTTGCGCGTCGCACTGATTTGTGCAGTTTATTACTCGCACTATTTTACGCGTCGCACTGTTTTGTGCAGTTTACCACTCGCGTTATTTTGTGCTTCGCACAGTTTTGTGTAGTTCACCCTCGCGCTATTTTGCGCGTCGCACTGTTTGGTGCAGTTGACACTCGCGCTATTTTGCGCGCCGCACTGTTTTGTGCAGTTTATCACTCGTGCTATTTTGCGCTTCGCACTGTTTGGTGCAGTTGACACTCGCGCTATTCTGCGCGTCGCACTATTTTGTGCAGTTCACACTCGTGATGTTTTACGCGTCGCACTGTTTTGTACAGTTGGCACTCGCGTTATTTTGCGCGTCGCACTGGTTTGTGCAGTTGACACACGCGCTATTTTGCGCGTCGCACTATTTTGTGCAGTTCACACTCGCGCAATTTTGCGCGTCGCAATGTTTTGTTCAGTTTATCACTCGCGCTATTTTCCACGTCGCACTGTTTTGTGCAGTATACACTCGCGCTATTTTACGCTTCGCACTGTTTGTTGCAGTTGACACTCGCGGTATTTTGCGCGTCGCACTGTTTTGTGCAGTTTATCACTCGTGCTATTTTGCGGGTTGCACTATTTTGTGCAGTTTATCACTCGCGCTATTTTGTGCGTCGTACTATTTTGTGTAGTTTATTACTCGCGCTATATTGCGCGTCGCACTGTTTTGTGCAGTTCACACTTGCGCTATTTTGCGTGTCGCACTGTTTTTTGCAGTTTATCACTCGCGCTATTTTGCGCGTCGCACTGTTTTGTGCAGTTTATCACCCGCGCTATTTTGTGATTCGCACTGCTTTGTGCAGTTCACACTCGCTCTATTTTGCGCGTCGCACTGTTTTGTATGGTTTACACTCGCGCTATTTTGCGCGTCGCACTGTTTGGTGCAGTTTATCACTCGCGCTATTTTGCGGGTCGTACAATTTTTAGCAGTTTATCACTCCCGCTATTTTGCGTGTCACACTGTTTTGTGCAGTTTATCACTCACGCTATTTTGCGTGTCGCACTGTTTTGTGCAGATGACACTCGCGTTATTTTGCGCGTCGCACTGATTTGTGCAGTTTATTACTAGCACTATTTTACGCGTCGCACTGTTTTGGGCAGTTTATCACTCGCGTTATTTTGTGCTTCGCACAGTTTTGTGTAGTTCACCCTCGCGCTATTTTACGCGTCGCGCTATTTTGTGCAGTTTACAGTAGCACTATTTTCCGCTTCGCACTGTTTGGTGCAGTTGACACTCGCGCTATTTTGCGCGTCGCACTGTTTTGTTCAGGTTATCATTCGTGCTATTTTGCGCGTCGCACTGTTTTGTGCAGTATACACTCGCGCTATTTTGCGCTTCGCACTGTTTGGTGCAGTTGACACTCGCGCCATTTTACGCATCGCACTGTTTTATGCAGTTTATCGCTCGTGCTATTTTGCAGGTCGCACTATTTTGTTCAGTTTATCACTCGCGCTATTTTGCGCGTCGCACTATTTTGTGCAGTTTACACTCGCGCTATTTTCCGCGTCGCACTGTCTTGTGCTGTTTATCACTGGCGCTATTTTGCGCGTCGCACTGTTTTGTGCAGTTTATCACTCGTGCTATTTTGCGCTTCGCACTGTTTGGTGCAGTTCACACTCGCGCTATTTTGCGCGTCGCACTGATTTGTGCAGTTTATTACTCGCGCTATTTTACACATCGTACTGTTTTGTGCAGTTTATCACTCGCGCTATTATGTGCTTCGCACAGTTTTGTGTAGTTCACACTCGCGCTATTTTGCGCGTCGCACTGTTTTGTGCAGTTTATCACTGGCGCTATTTTGCGCGTCGCACTGTTTTGTGCAGTTCACACTCGCGCTATTTTGCGCTTCGCACTGTTTGGTGCAGTTGACACTCAAGCTATTTTGCGCGTCGCACTATTTTGTGCAGTTTATCACTCGCGGTATTTTGTGATTCGCACTGTTTTGTGCAGTTCACACTCGCGATATTTTGCGCGTCGCACTGTTTTGTTCGGTTTACACTCGCGCTATTTTGCGCTTCGCACTGTTTGGTGCAGTGGACACTCGCGCTATTTTGCGCGTCGCACTGTTTTGTGCAGTTTATCACTCGTGCTATTTTGCGCTTCGCACTGTTTGGTGCAGTTGACACTCGCGCTATTCTGCACGGCGCACTGTTTTGTGCAGTTCACACTCGCGCTATTTTGCGCGTCGCACTGTTTTGTGCAGTTGGCACTCGCGCTATTTTGCGCGTCGCACTCGTTTGTGCAGTTGACACACGCGCTATTTTGCGCGTCGCACTATTTTGTGCAGTTCACACTCGCGCTATTTTGCGCGTCGCAATGTTTTCTTCAGTTTATCACTCGCGCTATTTTGCGTGTCGCACTGTTTTGTGCATTATACACTCGCGCTATTTTGCGCTACGCACTGTTTGTTGCAGTTGATACTCGCGGTATTTTGCGCGTCGCACTGTTTTGTGCAGTTTATCACTCGCGCTATTTTGCGGGTCGCACTGTTTTGTGCAGTTTGTCACTCGCGCTATTTTGCGCGTCGCACTGTTTTGTGCAGTTTATTACTCGCGCTATTTTGCGCGTGGCACTGTTTTGTGCAGTTTATCACTCGCGCTATTTTGCACGTCGCACTGTTTTGTGCAGTTTATCACCCGCGCTATTTTGTGATTCACACTGTTTTGTGCAGTTCACACTCGCTCTATTTTGCGCGTCGCACTGTTTTGCGCAGTTTATCACTGGCGCTATTTTGCACGTCGCACTGTTTTGGGCGATTTACACTCGCGCTATTTTGCGCGTCGCACTGTTTGGTGCAGTTTATCACTCGCGCTATTTTGTGGGTCGCACAATTTTGAGCACTTTATCACTCCCGCTATGTTGCGCGTCGCACTGTTTTGTGCAGTTTATCACTGGTGCTATTTTGCACATCGCACTGTTTGGTGCAGTTGACACTCGCGTTATTTTGCGCGTCGGGCTGATTTGTGCAGTTTATTACTCGTGCTATTTTACGCATCGCACTGTTTTGTGCAGTTTATCACTCGCGTTATTTTGTGCATCGCACAGTTTTGTGTTGTTCACCCTCGCGCTATTTTACGCGTCGCACTGTTTTGTGCAGTTTACACTCACACTATTTTGCGCTTCGCACTGTTTGGTGCAGTTGACAGTTGCGCTATTTTACGCGTCGCACTGTTTTGTTCAGTTTATCATTCGTGCTATTTTGCACGTCGCACTGTTTTGTGCAGTATACACTCGCGCTATTTTGCGCTTCGCATTGTTTGGTGCAGTTGACACTCGCGCCATTTTGCGCGTCGCACTGTTTTGTGCAGTTTATCACTCGCGCTATTTTGCAGGTCGCACTATTTTGTGCAGTTTATTACTCGCGCTATTTTGCGCGTCGCACTATTTTGTGCATTTTACACTAACGTTATTTTCCGCGTCGCACGTTTTTGTGCTGTTTATCACTGGCGCTATTTTGCGCGTCGCACTGTTTTGTGCAGTTTATGACTCGTGCTATTTTGTGCTTCGCACTGTTTGGTGCAGTTGACACTCGCGCTATTTTGCGCGTCACACTAATTTGTGCAGTTTATTACTCGCGCTATTTTACGCGTCGTACTGTTTTCTGCAGTTTATCACTCGCGCTATTTTGTGCTTCGCACAGTTTTGTGTAGTTCACACTCGTGCTATTTTGCGCGTCGCACTGTTTTGTGCAGTTCACACTCGCGCTATTTTGCGCTTCGCACTGTTTGGTGATGTTGACACTCGAGCTATTTTGCGGGTCGCACTGTTTTGTGCAATTTATCACTCGCGCTATTTTGCGCTTCGCACTGTTTGGTGCAGTTGACACTCGCGCTATTCTGCGCGTCGCACTGTTTTGTGCAGTTCACACTCGCGCTATTTTGCGCGTCGCACTGTTTTGTG
Source organism: Camellia japonica (assembly GCA_030407325.1). Taxonomy (NCBI): domain Eukaryota; kingdom Viridiplantae; phylum Streptophyta; class Magnoliopsida; order Ericales; family Theaceae; genus Camellia; species Camellia japonica. Next base: position 6,176,764 of record JAPPVO010000029.1, read on the forward strand.
CAGTTGGCACTCGCGCTATTTTGAGCGTCGCACTGTTTTGTGCAGTTTATCACCCGCGCTATTTTGTGATTCGCACTGTTTTCTACAGGTCACACTCGCTCTATTTTACGCGTCGCACTGTTTTGCGCAGTTTATCACTGGCGCTATTTTGCATGTCGCACTGTTTTGTGCGGTTTACACTCGCGCTATTTTGCGCATCGCACTGTTTGGTGCAGTTGACACTCGCGCTATTTTGCGCGTCGCACTATTTGGTGCAGTTTATCACTCGTGCTATTTTGCGGGTCGCACAATTTTGCGCAATTTATCACTCCCGCTATTTTGCGCGTTGCACTGTTTTGTGCAGTTTATCACTGATGCTATTTTGCACTTCGCACTGTTTGGTATAGTTGACACTCGCGTTATTTTGCGCGTCGCACTGATTTGTGCAGTTTATTACTCGCGCTATTTTACGCGTCGCACTGTTTTGGGCAGTTTATCACTCGCGTTATTTTGTGCTTCGCACAATTTTGTGTAGTTCACTCTCGCGCTATTTTGCGCGTCGCACTATTTTGTGTAGTTTGTCACTGGCGCTATTTTGTGCTTGTGCAGTTTACACTCGCACTATTTTGCGCTTCGCACTGTTTGGTGCAGTTGACACTCGCGCTATTTTGCGCATCGCACTGTTTTGTTCAGTTTATCATTCGCGCTATTTTGCGCGTCGCACTGTTTTGTGCAGTATACACTCGCGCTATTTTGCGCTTCGCACTATTTGGTGCAGTTGACAGTCGCGCCATTTTGCGCGTCGCACTGTTTTGTCCAGTTTATCACTCGCACTATTTTGCAGGTCGCACATTTTGTGCAGTTTATCACTCGCGCTATTTTGCGCGTCGCACTATTTTGTGCAGTTCACACTCGCGCTATTTTTCGCGTCGCACTGTTTTGTGCTGTTTATCACTGGCGCTATTTTGCACGTCGCACTGTTTTGTGCAGTTTATCACTCGAGCTATTCTGCGCTTTGCACTGTTTGGTGCAGTTGACACTCGCGCTATTCTGCGCGTCGCACTGTTTTGTGCAATTCACACTCGCGCTATTTTGCGCGTCGCACTGTTTTGTGCAGTTGGCACTCGCGCTATTTTGCGCTTCGCACTGGTTTGTGCAGTTGACAAACGCACTATTTTACGCGTCGCACTATTTTTTGCAGTTCACACTCGCGCTATTTTGCGCGTTGCAATGTTTTGTTCAGTTTATCACTCGTGCTATTTTGCGCGTCGCACTGTTTTGTGCAGTATACACTCGGGCTATTTTACGCTTCGCACTGTTTGGTGCAGTTGACACTCGCGGTATTTTGCGCGTCGCACTGTTTTGTGCAGTTTATCACTCGCGCAATTTTGCGGGTCGCACTGTTTTGTGCAGTTTATCACCCGCACTATTTTGCGCGGCGCACTATTTTGTGCAGTTTATTACTCGCGCTATTTTGCGCGTCGCACTATTTTGTGCAGTTCACACTCCCGCTATTTTGCGCGTCGCACTGTTTTGTGCAGTTTATCAGTTGCGCTATTTTGCGCGTCGCACTGTTTTGTGCAGTTTATCACCCGCGCTATTTTGTGATTCGCACTGTTTTGTGCAGGTCACACTCGCTCTATTTTGCGCGTCGCACTGTTTTGCGCAGTTTATCACTGGCGCTATTTTGCGCGTCGCACTGTTTTGTGCGGTTTACACTCGCGCTATTTTGCGCGTCGCACTGTTTGGTGCAGTTGACACTCGCGCTATTTTGCGCGTCGCACTGTTTGGTGCAGTTTATCACTCGCGCTATTTTGCGGGTCGCACAATTTTGAGCAGTTTATCACTCCCGCTATTTTGCGTGTCGCACTGCTTTGTGCAGCTTATCACTGGTGCTATTTTTCACTTCGCACTGTTTGGTGCAGTTGACACTCGCGTTATTTTACGCGTCGCACTGATTTGTGCAGTTTATTACTCGCGCTATTTTACGCGTCGCACTGTTTTGTGCAGTTTATCGCTCGCGCTATTTTGTGCTTCGCACAGTTTTGTGTAGTTCACCCTCGCGCTATTTTGCGCGTCGCATTGTTTTGTGTAGTTTATCACTGGCGCTATTTTGCGAGTCGCACTGTTTGGTGCAGTTTACACTGGCACTGTTTTGCGCGTCGCACTGTTTTGTGCAGTATACACTCGCGCTATTTTGCGCTTCGCACTGTTTGGTGCAGTTGACATTCGCGCCATTTTGCGCATCGCACTGTTTTGTGCAGTTTATCACTCGCGCTATTTTGCAGGTCGCACTATTTTGTGCAGTTTATCACTCGCGCTATTTGGCGCGTCGCACTATTTTGGGCAGTTTACACTCGCGCTATTTTCCGCGTCGCACTGTTTTGTGCTGTTTATCACTAGCGCTATTTTGCGCGTCGCACTGTTTTGTGCTGTATATCACTAGCGCTATTTTGCGCGTCGCACTGTTTTGTGCAGTTTATCACTCGTGCTATTTTACGCTTCGCACTGTTTCGTGCAGTTGACACTCGCGCTATTCTGCGCGTCGCACTATTTTGTGCAGTTCACACTCGCGCTATTTTGCGCGTCACACTGTTTTTCACAGTTGGCACTCGCGCTATTTTGCGCGTCGCACTGGTTTGTGCAGTTGACACACGCGCAATTTTGCGCGTCGCCCTATTTTGTGCAGTTCACACTCGTGCTATTTTGCGCGTCGCAATGTTTTGTTCAGTTTATCACTCGCGCTATTTTGCGCGTCGCACTGTTTTGTGCAGTTTATCACTGGTGCTATTTTGAACTTTGCACTGTTTGGTGCAGTAGACACTCGCGTTATTTTGCTCGTCGCACTGATTTGTGCATTTTATTACTCGCGCTATTTTACGCGTCGCACTGTTTTGTACAGTTTATCACTCGCACTGTTTTGTGCAGTTTACACTCGCACCGTTTTGCGCTTCGCACTGTTTGGTGCAGTTGACACTCGCGGGATTTTGCACGTCGCATTGTTTTGTTCAATTTATCATTCGTGCTATTTTGCGCGTCGCACTGTTTTGTGCAGTATACACTCGCGCTATTTTGCGCTTCGCACTGTTCGGTGCAGTTGACACTCGTGCCATTTTGCGCGTCGCACTGTTTTGTGCAGTTTATCACTTACGCTATTTTGCGCGTCGCACTATTTTGTGCAGTTTACAGTCGCGCTATTTTCCGCGTCGCACTGTTTTGTGCTGTTTATCACTAGTGCTATTTTATGCGTCGCACTGTTTTGTGCAGTTTATCACTCGTGCTATTTTATGCTTCGCACTGTTTCGTGCAGTTGACACTCGCGCTATTCTGCGCGTCGCACTGTTTTGTGCAGTTCACACTCGCGCTATTTTGCGCGTCGCACTGTTTTGTGCAGTTGGCACTCGCGCTATTTTGCGCATCGCACTGGTTTGTGCAGTTGACACACCGCTATTTTGCGCGTCGCACAATTTTGTGCAGTTCACACTCGCGCTATTTTGCGCGTCGCAATGTTTTGTTCAGTTTATCACTCGTGCTATTTTGCGCGTCGCACTGTTTTGTGCAGTATACACTCGCGCTATTTTGCGCTTCGCACTATTTGGTGCAGTTGACACTCGCGGTATTTTGCGCGTCGCACTGTTTTGTGCAGTTTATCACTCGCGCTATTTTGCGGGTCGCACTATTTTGTGCAGTTTATCACTCCCGCTATTTTGTGCGTCGCACTGTTTTGTGTAGTTTATTACTCACGCTATTTTGCGCGTCGCACTGTTTTGTGCAGTTCACACTCGCGCTATTTTGCGCGTCGCACTGTTTTGTGCAGTTTATCACTCGCGCTATTTTGCGCGTAGCACTGTTTTGTTCAGTTTATCACCCGTGCTATTTTGTGATTCGCACAGTTTTGTGCAGGTCACACTCGCTCTATTTTGCGCGTCACTCTGTTTTTCGCAGTTTATCACTGGTGCTATTTTGCGCGTCGCACTGTTTGGTGCAGTTGACACTCGCGCTATTTTGCGCGTCGCACTGTTTGGTGCAGTTGACACTCGCGCTATTTTGCGCGTCGCACTGTTTGGTGCAGTTTATCACTCGCGCTATTTTGCGGGTCGCACAATTTTGAGCAGTTTATCTCACCCGCTATTTTGCGCGTCGCACTGTTTTGTGCAGTTTATCATTGGTGCTATTTTGCACTTCGCACTGTTTGGTGCAGTTGACACTCGCGTTATTTTGCGCGTCGCACTGATTTGTGCAGTTTATTACTCGCGCTATTTTACGCGTCGCACTGTTTTGGGCAGTTTATCACTCGCGTTATTTTGTGCTTCGCACAGTTTTGTGTAGTTCACCCTCGCGCTATTTTGCGCGTAGCACAATTTTGTGTAGTTTGTCACTGGCGCTATTTTGCGCATCGCACTGTTTTGTGCAGTTTACACTCGCACTATTTTGCGCTGTTTACACTCGCACTATTTTGCGCTTCGCACTGTTTGGTGCATTTGACACTCGCGCTATTTTGCGCATCGCACTGTTTTGTTCAGTTTATCATTCGCGCAATTTTGCGCGTCGCACTGTTTTGTGCAGTATACACTCGCGCTATTTTGCGCTTCGCACTATTTGGTGCAGTTGACAGTCGCGCCATTTTGCGCGTCGCACTGTTTTGTCCAGTTTATCACTCGCACTATTTTGCAGGTCGCACATTTTGTGCAGTTTATCACTCGCGCTATTTTGCGCGTCACACTATTTTGTGCAGTTCACACTCGCGCTATTTTTCACGTCGCACTGTTTTGTGCTGTTTATCACTGGCGCTATTTTGCACGTCGCACTGTTTTGTGCAGTTTATCACTCGAGCTATTCTGCGCTTCGTACTGTTTGGTGCAGTTGACACTCGCGCTATTCTGCGCGTCGCACTGTTTTGTGCAGTTCACACTCGCGCTATTTTGCGCGTAGCACTGTTTTGTGCAGTTGGCACTCGCGCTATTTTGTGCGTCGCACTGGTTTGTGCAGTTGACACACGCGCTATTTTGCCCGTCGGACTATTTTGTGCAGTTCACACTCGCGCTATTTTGCGCGTCCCAATGTTTTGTTCAGTTTATCACTAGCGCTATTTTGCGCGTCGCACTGTTTTGTGCAGTATACACTCGCACTATTTTGCGCTTCGCACTGTTTGGTGCAGTTGACACTCGCGGTACTTTGCGCGTCGCACTGTTTTGTGCAGTTTGTCACTCGCGCTATTTTGCGGGTCGCACTGTTTTGTGCAGTTTATCACTCGCGCTATTTTGCGCGTCGAACTGTTTTGTGCAGTTTATTACTCGCGCTATTTTGCGCGTCGCACTGTTTTGTGCAGTTCACACTCGCGCGATTTTGCGCGTCGCACTGTTTTGTGCAGTTTATCACTCGCGCCTTTTTACGCGTCGCACTATTTTGTGCAGTTTATCACCCGCGCAATTTTTTGATTCGCACTGTTTTGTGCAATTCACACTCGCCCTATTTTGCGCGTCGCACTATTTTGCGCAGTTTGTCACTGGCGCTATTTTGCGCGTCACACTGTCTTGTGCGGTTTACACTCGCGCTATTTTGCACGTCGCACTGTTTGGTGCAGTTGACCCTCGCGCTATTTTGCGCGTCGCACTGTTTGGTGATGTTTATCACTCGTGCTACTTTGCAGGTCGCACAATTTTGAGCAGTTTATCACTCCCGCTATTTTGCGCGTCGCACTGTTTTGTGCAGTTCATCACTGGTGCTATTTTGCACTTTGCACTGTTTGGTGCAGTTGACACTCGCGTTGTTTTGCGCGTCGCGCTGATTTGTGGAGTTTATTACTCGCGCTATATTACGCGTCGCACTGTTTTGTGCAGTTTATCACTCGCATTATTTTGTGCTTCGCACAGTCTTGTGTAGTTCACCCTCGCGCTATTTTGCGCGTCACACTGTTTTGTGTAGTTTGTCACTGGCGCTATTTGCGCGTCGCACTGTTTGTGTGCAGTTTACACTCGGCACTATTTTGTGCTTCTCACTATTTGGTGCAGTTCACACTCGCGCTATGTTGCGCGTCGCACTGTTTTGTTCAGTTTATCGTTCGTGCTATTTTGCGCGTCGCACTGTTTTGTGCAGTATACACTCGCGCTATTTTGCACTTCGCACTGTTTGGTGCAGTTGACACTCGCGCCATTTTGCGCGTCGCACTGTTTTGTACAGTTTATCACTCGTTCTATTTTGCGCTTCACACTGTTTGGTGCAGTTGACACTCGCGGTACTTTGCGCGTCGCACTGTTTTGTGCAGTTTGTCACTCGCGCTATTTTGCGGGTCGCACTGTTTTGTGCAGTTTATCACTCGCGCTATTTTGCGCGTCGAACTGTTTTGTGCAGTTTATTACTCGCGCTATTTTGCGCGTCGCACTGTTTTGTGCAGTTCACACTCGCGCGATTTTGCGCGTCGCACTGTTTTGTGCAGTTTATCACTCGCGCCTTTTTACGCGTCGCACTATTTTGTGCAGTTTATCGCCGCGAATTTTTTGATTCGCACTGTTTTGTGCAATTCACACTCGCCCTATTTTGCGCGTCGCACTATTTTGCGCAGTTTGTCACTGGCGCTATTTTGCGCGTCACACTGTCTTGTGCGGTTTACACTCGCGCTATTTTGCACGTCGCACTGTTTGGTGCAGTTGACCCTCGCGCTATTTTGCGCGTCGCACTGTTTGGTGCAGTTTATCACTCGTGCTACTTTGCAGGTCGCACAATTTTGAGCAGTTTATCACTCCCGCTATTTTGCGCGTCGCACTGTTTTGTGCAGTTCATCACTGGTGCTATTTTGCACTTTGCACTGTTTGGTGCAGTTGACACTCGCGTTGTTTTGCGCGTCGCTCTGATTTGTGGAGTTTATTACTCGCGCTATATTACGCGTCGCACTGTTTTGTGCAGTTTATCACTCGCATTATTTTGTGCTTCGCACAGTCTTGTGTAGTTCACCCTCGCGCTATTTTGCGCGTCACACTGTTTTGTGTAGTTTGTCACTGGCGCTATTTTGCGCGTCGCACTGTTTTGTGCAGTTTACACTCGCACTATTTTGTGCTTCGCACTATTTGGTGCAGTTCACACTCGCGCTATGTTGCGCGTCGCACTGTTTTGTTCAGTTTATCGTTTGTGCTATTTTGCGCGTCGCACTGTTTTGTGCAGTATACACTCGCGCTATTTTGCGCTTCGCACTGTTTGGTGCAGTTGACACTCGCGCCATTTTGCGCGTCGCACTGTTTTGTGCAGTTTATCACTCGTTCTATTTTGCGAATCGCACTGTTTGGTGCAGTTGACACTCGCGCTATTTTGCGCGTCGCACTGATTTGTGCAGTTTATTACTCGCGCTATTTTACGCATCGCACTGTTTTGTGCAGTTTATCACTCGCGCTATTTTGTGCTTCGCACAGTTTTGTGTAGTTCACACTCGCGCTATTTTGCGCGTCGCACTGTTTTGTGCAGTTTATCACTGGCGCTACGTTGCGCGTCGCACTGTTTTGTGCAGTTTACACTCGCGCTATTTTGCGCTTCGCACTGTTTGGTGCAGTTGACACTCGCGTTATTTTGCGCATCGTACTGTTTTGTGCAGTTTATCACTCGCGCTATTTTACAGGTCGCACTGTTTTGTGCAGTTTCTCAATCGCGCTATTTTGCGCGTCGCACTATTTTGTGCAGTTTATTACTCGCGCTATTTTGCGCTTCGCACTGTTTTGTGCAGTTGACACTCGCTCTATTTTGCGCGTCGCACTATTTTGTGCAATTCAAACTCGCGCTATTTTGGGCGTCGCACTGTTTTGTGCAGTTCACACTCACGTTATTTTGCGTGTCGCATTGTTTTGTGTAGTTTATCACTGGCGCTATTTTGCGCGTCGCACTGTTTCGTGCAGTTTAAACTCGCACTATTTTGCGTTTCGCACTGTTTGGTGCAGTTGACACTCGCGTTATTTTGCGCGTCGCACTATTTTGTGCTGCGTTATTTTGCACGTCGCACTGTTTTGTGTAGTTTACCACTCGCGCTATTTTACGGGTCGCACTGTTTTGTGCAGTTTATCACTCGCGCTATTTTGCGCTTCGCACTGTTTTGTACAGTTGACACTCGCGCTATTTTGCGCGTCGCACTATTTTGTGCAATTCACACTCGCGCTATTTTGAGTGGCGCACTGTTTTGTGCAGTTCACACTCGCGCTATTTTGCGCGTCGCACTGCTTTGTGTAGTAGACACACGTGCTATTTTGTCCGTCGCACTGTTTTGTGCAGTTCACACTCGCGCTATTTTGCGTGTCACACTGTTTTGTGCAGTTTATCACTCGCGCCTTTTTGCGCGTCGCACTGTTTTGTGCTTTTTATCACCCGCGCTATTTTGTGATTCGCACTGTTTTGTGCAGTTCACACTCGCCCTATTTTGCGCGTCGCACTGTTTTGCGCAGTTTATCAATGGCGCTATTTTGCGCATCACACTGTTTTGTGCGGTTTACACTCGCGCTATTTTGCGCGTCGCACAGTTTGGTGCAGTTGACCCTCGCGCTATTTTGCGCGCCGCACTGTTTGGTGCAGTTCATCACTCGCGCTATTTTGCGGGTCGCACAATTTTGAGTAGTTTATCACTCCCGCTATTTTGCACATCGCAATGTTTTGTGCAGTTTATCACTGGTGCTATTTTGCAGTTCGCACTGTTTGGTGCAGTTGACAATCGTGTTGTTTTGCGCGGCGCGCTAATTTGTGCAGTTTATTACTCGCGCTATTTTACGCGTCGCACTATTTTACGCGTCGCACTATTTTGTGCAGTTTATCACTTGCGTTATTTTGTGCTTCGCACAGTTTTGTGTAGTTCACCCTCGCGCTATTTTGCGCGTCGCACTATTTTGTGTAGTTTGTCACTGGCGCTATTTTGCACGTCGCACTGTTTTGTGCAGTTTACACTCGCACTATTTTGCGCTTCGCACTGTTCGGTGCAGTTGACACTCGCGCTATTTTGCGCGTCGCACAATTTTGTTCAGTTTATCATTCGTGCTATTTTGCGCGTCGCACTGTTTTGTGCAGTATACGCTCGCGGTATTTTGCGCTTCGCACTGTTTGGTGCAGTTGACACTCGCGCCATTTTGCGCGTCGCACTGTTTTGTGCAGTTTATCACTCGCGCTATTTTGCAGGTCGCACTATTTTGTGCAGTTTATCACTCGCGCTATTTTGCGCGTCACACTATTTTGTGCAGTTTACACTCGCGCTATTTTCCGCGTCGCACTGTTTTGTGCTGTTTATCACTGGCGTCATTTTGCGCGTCGCACTGTTTTGGGCAGTTTATCACTAGTGCTACTTTGCGCTTCGCACTGTTTGGTGCAGTTGACACTCGCGGTATTTTGCGCATCGCACTGTTTTGTGCATTTATCACTCGCGCTATTTTGCGGGTCGCACTGTTTTGTGCAGTTTATCACTCGCGCTATTTTGCACAACGCACTATTTTGTGCAGTTTATTACTCGCGCTATTTTGCGCTTCGCATTGTTTTGTACAACTGACACTCGCGCTATTTGCGCATTGCACTGTTTTGTGCAGTTCACACTCGTGCTATTTTGCGCGTCGCACTGTTTTGTGCAGTTTATCGCTGGCGCTATTTTGCTGGTCGCACTGTTTTGTGCAGTTTATCCCTCGCCCTACTTTGCGCGTCGCACTGTTTTGTGCAGTTTATCCCTCCCGCTATTTGGCGGGTCGCACTGTTTTGTGCAGTTTATCACTCGCGCTATTTTGCGCGTCGCACTATTTTGTTCAGTTCACACTTGCGCTATTTTGCGAGTCGCACTGTTTTGGGCAGTTTATCAATCGCGCTATTTTGCGCGCCGCACTGTTTTGTACAGTTTATCACTCGCGCTATTTTGTGATTCGCACTGTTTTGTGCAGTTCACACACGCGCTGTTTTGCGCGTCGCACTGTTTTGTGCAGTTTATCACTGGCGCTATTTTGCTTGTCGCACTGTTTTGTGCGGTTTACACTCGCGCTATTTTGCGCTTCGCACTGTTTGGTGCAGTTGACACTCGCGCCATTTTGCGCGCCACACTGTTTTGTGCAGTTTATCACTCGCGCTATTTTGCAGGTCGCACTATTTTGTGCAGTTTATCACTCGCGCTATTTTGCGCGTCGTAGTGTTTTGTGTCGTTTCTCACTCGTGCTATTTTGCGCTTCGCACTGTTTGGTGCATTTGACACTCGCGCTATTTTGCGCGTCGCACTGATTTGTGCAGTTTATTACTCGCGCAATTTTACGCGTCGCACTGTTTTGTGCAGTTTATCACTCGCGCTATTTTGTGCTTCTCACAGTTTTGTGGAGTTCACGCTTGCTCTGTTTTGCGCGTCGCACTGTTTTGTGCAGTTCACACTCGCGCTATTTTGCGCGTCGCACTGTTTTGTTCAGTTTATCACTCGCGCTATTTTGCGCGTTGCACTGTTTTGTGCAGTATACACTCACACTATTTTGCGCTTCGCACTGTTTGGTGCAGTTGACACTCGCGGTATTTTGCACGTCGCACTGTTTTCTGCAGTTTATCACTCGCGCTATTTTGCGGGTCGCACTGTTTTGTGCAGTATATCACTCATGCTATTTTGCACGTCGCACTGTTTTGTGCAGTTTATTACTCGCGCTATTTTGCGCTTCGCATTGTTTTGTGCAGCTGACACTCGTGCAATTTTGCGCGTCGCACTGTTTTGTGCAGTTCACATTCGCGCTATTTTGCGCGTCGCACTGTTTTGTGCAGTTTATCACTCGCACTAATTTGCGGGTCGCATTTTGTGCAGTTTAACCCTCGCCCTATTTTGCGCGTCGCACTGTTTTGTGCAGTTTATCCCTCCCACTATTTTGCTCGTCGTACTGTTTTGTGCAGTTTATCACTAGCGCTTTTTTGCGGGTTGCACTGTTTTTTGCAGTTTAACCCTCGCCCTATTTTGCGCGTCGCACTGTTTTGTGCAGTTTATCCCTCCCGCTATTTTGCGCGTCGCACTGTTTTTGTGCAGTTTATCACTAGCGCTATTTTGCGGGTCGTACTGTTTTGTGCAGTTTATCCCCCGCTTATTTTGCGCGTCGCACTGTTTTGTGCAGTTTATCCCTCCCACTATTTTGCTCGTCGCACTGTTTTGTGCGTATCACTAGCATATTTTTGCGGGTCGCACTGTTTTGTGCAGTTATACTCGCGCTATTTGGGCGAGTTCTGTGGTTTTGTGCAGTTCACACTCGCGCTATTTGTGCGCGTCACATTTTGTGCAGTTTATCACTCGCGCTATTTTGTGATTCGCACTGTTTTGTGCGGTTCACACTCACGCTATTTTGCGTGTCGCACTGTTTTGTGCAGTTTATCACTGGCGCTATTTTGCGCGTCGCACTGTTTTGTGCGGTTTACACTCGCGCTATTTTACGCTTCGCACTGTTTGGTGCAGTTGACACTCGCGCTATTCTGCGCGTCGCACTGTTTTGTGTAGTTTATCACTCGTGCTATTTTGTGATTCGCACTGTTTTGTGCGGTTCACACTCGCGCTATTTTGCGCGTCGCACTGTTTTGCGCAGTTTATCACTGGCGCTATTTTGCGCGTCGCACTGTTTTGTACGGTTTACAATCACGCTATTTTGCGCTTCGCACTGTTTGGTGCAGTTGACACTCGCGCCATTTTGCGTGTCGCACTGTTTTGTGCAGTTTATCACTCGCGCTATTATGCAGGTCGCACTATTTTGTTCAGTTTATCACTCGCCCTATTTTGCGCGTCGCACTGCTTTGTGTAGTTTATCACTCGTGCTATTTTGCGCTTCGCACTGTTTGGTGCATTTGACACTCGCGCTATTTTGCGTGTCGCACTGATTTGTGCAGTTTATTACTCGCGCTATTTTACGCGTCGCTCTGTTTTGTGCAGTTTATCACTCGCGCTATTTTGCGTGTCGCACTGTTTTGTACAGTTTATCACTCGCGCTATAGTTTTGTGGAGTTCACACTCGCTCTATTTTGCGCGTCGCACTGTTTTGTGCAGTTTATCACTCGCACTATTTTGTGATTCGCACTGTTTTGTGCAGTTCACACTCGCGCTATTTTGCGCGTCACACTGTTTTGTACGGTTTACACTCGTGCTATTTTGCGCTTCGCACTGTTTGGTGCCGTTGACACTCGCGCTATTCTGCGCGTCGCACTGTTTTGTGCAGTTTATCACTCGCGCTATTTTGCGCGTCGTAATGTTTTGTGTAGTATACACTCGCGCTATTTTGCGCTTCGCAACGTTTGGTGCAGTTGACACTCGTGGTATTTTGCGCATCGCACTGTTTTGTGCAGTTTATCACTCGCGCTATTTTGCGGGTCGCACTGTTTTGTGCAGTTTATCACTAGCGCTATTTTGCGCGTCGCACTGTTTTCTGCAGTTCACACTCACGCTATTTTGTGCGTCGCACTGTTTTGTGCTGTTTATCACTCGCGCTATTTTGTGATTCGCACAGTTTTGTGCAGTTCACACTCGCGCTATTTTGTACGTCACACAGTTTTGTACTGTTTACACTCGCGCTATTTTGCGCTTCGCACTATTTGGTGTCGTTGACACTCGCGCTATTCTGCGCGTTGCACAGTTTTGTGCAGTTTATCACTCGCGCTATTTTGCGATTCGCATTGTTTTGTGCAGTTCACACTCGCGCTATTTTGCACGTCACACTGTTTTGTACGGTTTACACTCGCGCTATTTTGCGCTTCGCACTGTTTGGTGCCATTGACACTCGCGCTATTCTGCGCGTCGCACTGTTTTCTGCAGTTTATCACTCGCGGTATTTTGCGCGTCGCACCGTTTTGTGTAGTATACACTCGCGCTATTTTGTGCTTCGCACTGTTTGGTGCAGTTGACACTCGCGGTATTTTGCGCATCGCACTGTTTTGTGCAGTTTATCACTCGCGCTATTTTGCGGGTCGCACTGTTTTGTGCAGTTTATCACTCGCGCTATTTTGCGCGTCGCACTGTTTTGTGCAGTTTATTACTCGCGCTATTTTGCGCTTCTGATTGTTTTGTGCAGCTTTGTGTAGTTTATTACTCGCGCTACTTTACGCGTTGCACTGTTTTGTGCAGTTCACACTCGCGCTATTTTGCGCATCGCACTGTTTTCTGCAGTTTATCACTCGCGCTATTTTGCGGGTCGCACTGTTTTGTGCAATTTATCACTCGCACTATTTTGCGGGTTGAACTGTTTTGTGCAGCTTATCACTCGCGCTATTTTGCGTGTCGCATTATTTTGTGCAGTTTATCACTCGTGCTATTTTACGCTTCGCAATGTTTGGTGCAGTTGACACTCACGCTATTTTGCGCGTCGCACAGATTTGTGAAGTTTATTACTCGCGCTATTTTACGCGTCGCACTGTTTTGTGCAGTTTATCACTCGCGCTAATTTGCGTGTCGCACTGTTTTGTGCAGTTTATCACTCGCGCTATTTTGTGCTTCGCACAGTTTTGTGTAGTTTACACTCGCTCTATTTTGCGCATCGCACTGTTTTTTGCAGTTTATCACTGGCGCTATTTTGCGCTTCGCACTGTTTGGTGCAGTTGACAATCATGTTATTTTGCGCGTCCACTGTTTTGTGCAGTTAATCACTCGCGCTATTTTACGGGTGGCACTGTTTTGTGCAGTTTATCACTCGCCCTATTTTGCGCGTCGCACTGTTTTGTGCAGTTTATCACTCGCGCTATTTTACGGGTCGCACTGTTTTATGCAGTTTATCACTCGCACTATTTTGCGCGTCGCACTGTTTTGTGCAGTTTGTTACTCGCGCTCTTTTGCGCGTCGCACTGTTTTGTGCAGTTTATCACTTGCGCTATTTTGCGGGTCGCACTGTTTTGTGCAGTTTATTACACGCGTTATTTTGCGCTTCGCATTGTTTTGTGCAGCTGACACTCGCGCTATTTTGCGCGTCGCACCGTTTTGTGCAATTCACACTCGCGGTATTCTGCGCGTCGCACTGTTTTGTGCAGTTTATCACTAGCGCTATTTTGCGGGTCGCACTATTTTGTGCAGTTTATCCCTCGCCCTATTTTGCGCGTCGCACTGTTTTGTGCAGTTTATCCCTCCCACTATTTTACGTGTCGCACTGTTTTGTGCTATTTTTTACTCGCGGTATTTTGCGCTTCGCATTGTTTTGTCCAGCTGACACTCGCGCTATTTTGCGCGTTGCACTGTTTTGTGCAGTTCACACGCGCGCTATTTTGCGCGTCGCACTGTTTTGTGCAGTTTATTACTCGCGCTATTTTGCGCTTCGCATTGTTTTGTGCAGCTGATACTCGCGCTATTTTGCGCGTCGCATTGTTTTGTGCAGTTCACACGCGCGCTATTTTGTGCGTCGCACTGTTTTGCGCAGTTTATCACCTGCGCTATTTTGCGCAGTTTATCACCTGCGCTATTTTGCGCGTCGCACTGTTTTGTGCAGTTTATCACTCGCGCTATTTTGTGATTCGCACTGTTTTGTAAAGTTCACACTCGCGCTATTTTCGCGTCGCACTGTTTTGTGCAGTTTATCACTGGCGCTATTTTGCACGTCGCACTATTTTGTGCGGTTTACACTCGTGCTATTTTGCACGTCGCACGGTTTGGTGCAGTTGGCACTCGCGCTATTCTGCGCGTCGCACTGTTTTGTGCAGTTTATCACTCCCGCTATTTTGCGCTTCGCACTGTTTGGTGCAGTTGACACTCGCGGTATTTTGCGCGTCGCACTATTTTGTGCAGTTTATCACTCGCGCTATTTTGCGGGTTGCACAGTTTTGTGCAGTTTATCACTCGAGCTATTTTGCGCGTCGCACTGTTTTGTGCAGTTTATTACTCGCAATATTTTGTGCTTCGCATTGTTTTGTGCAATTCACACTCGCGGTATTCTGCGCGTCGCACTGTTTTGTGCAGTTTATCACTAGCGCTATTTTGCGGGTCGCACTATTTTGTGCAGTTTATCCCTCGCCCTATTTTGCACGTCGCAATGTTTTGTGCAGTTTATCCCTCCCACTATTTTACGTGTCGCACTGTTTTGTGCTGTTTTTTACTCGCGCTATTTTGCGCTTCGCACTGTTTTGTGCAGTTCACACGCGTGCTATTTTCCGCGTCGCACTGTTTTGTGCAGTTTATCCCTCCCACTATTTTGCGCAACGCACTGTTTTGTGCAGTTTATTATTCGCGCTA
This sequence comes from Camellia japonica, assembly GCA_030407325.1. Classification (NCBI taxonomy): domain Eukaryota; kingdom Viridiplantae; phylum Streptophyta; class Magnoliopsida; order Ericales; family Theaceae; genus Camellia; species Camellia japonica. Next base: position 6,191,894 of record JAPPVO010000029.1, read on the forward strand.
TTTTGCGCTTCGCATTGTTTTGTGCAGCTGATAGTCGCGCTATTTTGCGCGTCGCACTGTTTTGTGCAGTTCACACGCGCGCTATTTTGCGCGTCGCACTGTTTTGCGCAGTTTATCACCTGCGCTATTTTGCGCGTCGCACGGTTTTGCGCAGTTTATCACCTGTGCTATTTTGCGCGTCGCACTGTTTTGTGCAGTTTATCACTCACGCTATTTTGCGGGTCGCACTGTTTTGTGCAGTTTATCACTCCCGCTATTTTGTGCGTCGCACTGTTTTGTGTAGTTTAAAACAGTTCACACTCGCGCTATTTTGCGCGTCGCACTGTTTTGTGCAGTTTATCACTCGCGCTATTTTGCGGGTCGCACTGTTTTGTGCAGTTTATCACTCGCGCTATTTTGCGGGTGGCACTATTTTGTGCAGTTTATCACTCGCGCTATTTTGCGTGTCGCACTGTTTTGTGCAGTTTATCACTCGTGCTATTTTGCGCTTCGCAATGTTTGGTGCAGTTGACACTCACGCTATTTTGCGCGTCGCACTGTTTTGTGCAGTTTATCACTCGCGCTATTTTGTGCTTCGCACAGTTTTGTGTTGTTCACACTCGCTCTATTTTGCGCGTCGCACTGATTTTTGCAGTTTCTCACTGGCGCTATTTTGTGCGTCGCACTGTTTTGTACAGTTTAGACTCGCGCTATTTGGCGCTTCGCACTGTTTGGTGCAGTTGACAATCGCGTTATTTTGCGTGTCGCACTGTTTTGTGCAGTTTATCACTCGCGCTATTTTACGGGTTGCACTGTTTTGTGCAGTTTATCACTCACCCTATTTTGCGCGTCGCACTGTTTTGTGCAGTTTATCACTCGTGCTATTTTACGGGTCGCACTGTTTTGTGCAGTTTATCACTCGCACTATTTTGCGCGTCGCACTGTTTTGTGCAGTTTATTACTCGCGTTATTTTGCGCTTCGCATTGTTTTGTGCAGCTGACACTCGCGCTATTTTGCGCGTCGTACTGTTTTGTGCAATTCACACTCGCGGTATTCTGCGCGTCGCACTGTTTTGTGCAGTTTATCACTAGCGCTATTTTGTGGGTCGCACTATATTGTGCAGTTTATCCCTCGCCCTATTTTGCGCGTCGCACTGTTTTGTGCAGTTTATCTCTCCCACTATTTTACGTGTCGCACTGTTTTGTGCTATTTTTTACTCGCGCTATTTTGCGCTTCGCATTGTTTTGTGCAGCTGACAGCCGCGCTATTTTGCGCGTCGCACTGTTTTGTGCAGTTTATCCCTCCCACTATTTTGCGCGTCGCACTGTTTTGTGCAGTTTATTACTCGCGCTATTTTGCGCTTCGCATTGTTTTGTGCAGCGGATACTCGCGGTATTTTGCGCGTCGCACTGTTTTGGGCAGTTCACACGCGCGCTATTTTCGGCGTCGCACTGTTTTGCGCAGTTTATCACCTGCGCTATTTTGCGCGTCGCACTGTTTTGCGCAGTTTATCACCTGCGCTATTTTGCGCGTCGCACTGTTTTGTGCAGTTTATCACTCGCGCTATTTTGTGATTCGCACTGTTTTGTGTAGTTCACACTAGCGCTATTTTCGCGTCGCACTGTTTTGTGCAGTTTATCACTGGCGCTATTTTGCACGTCGCACTGTTTTGTGCGGTTTACACTCGCGCTATTTTGCGCTTCGCACGGTTTGGTGCAGTTGGCACTCGCGCTATTCTGCGCGTCGCACTGTTTTGTGCAGTTTATCACTCCCGCTATTTTGCGCGTCGCACTGTTTTGTGCAGTTTATCACTCCCGCTATTTTGCGCTTCGCACTGTTTGGTGCAGTTGACACTCGCGGTATTTTGCGCGTCGCACAGTTTTGTGCAATTTATCACTCGAGCTATTTTGCGCGTCGCACTGTTTTGTGCAGTTTATTACTCGCGCTATTTTGCGCTTCGCATTGTTTTATGCAGCTGACACTAGCGCTATTTTGCACGTCGCACTGTTTTGTGCAATTCACACTCGCGGTAATCTGCGCGTCGCACTGTTTTGTGCAGCTTATCACTAGCGCTATTTTGCGGGTCGCACTATTTTGTGCAGTTTATCGCTCGCCCTATTTTGCGCGTCGCAATGTTTTGTGCAGTTTATCCCTCCCACTATTTTACGTGTCGCACGGTTTTGTGCTGTTTTTTACTCGCGCTATTTTGCACTTCGCATTGTTTTGTGCAGCTGACACCCGCGCTATTTTGCGCGTTGCACTGTTTTGTGCAGTTCATACGCGCGCTATTTTGCGCGTCGCACTGTTTTGTGCAGTTTATCCCTCCCACTATTTTGCGCATCGCACTGTTTTGTGCAGTTTATTACTCGCACTATAGTGCGCTTCGCATTCTTTTGTGCAGCTGATACTCGCACGATTTTGCGCGTCGCACTGTTTTGTGCAGTTCACACGCGCGCTATTTTGCACGTCGCATTGTTTTGCGCAGTTTATCACCTGCGCTATTTTGCGCGTTGCACTGTTTTGCGCAGTTTATCACCTGCGCTATTTTCCGCGTCGCACTATTTTGTGCTGTTTATCACTCGCGGTATTTTGTGATTCGCACTGTTTTGTGCAGTTCACACTCACGCTATTTTCGCGTCGCACTGTTTTGTGTGGTTTACACTCGCGCTATTTTGCGCTTCACACGGTTTGGTGCAGTTGGCACTCGCGCTATTCAGCGCGTCGCACTGTTTTGTGCAGTTTATCACTCCCGCTATTTTGCGCGTCGCACTGTTTTGTACAGTTTATCACTCCCGCTATTTTGCGATTCGCACTGTTTGGTGCAGTTGACACTCGCGGTATTTTGCGCGTCGCACTATTTTATGCAGTTTATCACTCGCGCTATTTTGTGGGTCGCACTGTTTTGTGCAGTTTATCACTCGAGCTATTTTGCGCGTCGCACTGTTTTGTGCAGTTTATTACTCGCGCTATTTCGCGCTTCGCATTGTTTTGTGCTGCTGACACTCGCGCTATTTGCGCGTCGCACTGTTTTGTGCAGTTCACACTCGTGCTATTTTGCGCATCGCACTGTTTTGTGCAGTTTATCACTCGCGCTATTTTGCGGGTCGCACTGTTTTGTGCAGTTTATCCCTCGCCCTATTTTGCGCGTCGCACTGTTTTGTGTAGTTTATCCCTCCCACTATTTTGCGCCTCGCACTGTTTGGTGCAGTTTATCACTCGCGCTATTTTGCGCGTCGCACTGTTTTGTGCAGTACACACTCGCGCTATTTTGCGCGTCGCACTGTTTTGTGCAGTTTATCATTCGCGCCATTTTGTGATTCGGACTGTTTTGTGCAGTTCACACTCGCGATATTTTGCGCGTCGCACTGTTTTGTGCAGTTTATCACTGGCGCTATTTTGCGCGTCGCACTGTTTTGTGCGGTTTACACTCGCGCTATTTTGCGCTTCGCACTGTTTGCTGCAATTGACACTCGCTCTATTTTGCGCGTCGCACTGTTTTGTGCAGTTTATCACTCGCGCAATTTTGCGCAGTTTATCACTCGCGCTATTTTACACGTCGCACTGTTTTGTGTAGTTTGTCACTCGTGCTATTTTGCGCTTCGCACTGTTTGGTGCAGTTCACACTCGCGCTATTTTGCGGGTGGCACTGTTTTGTGCAGTTTATCACTCGCGCTATTTTGCGTGTCGCACTGTTTTGTGCAGTTTATCACACCTGCTATTTTGCGCTTCGCAATGTTTGGTGCAGTTGACACTCACGCTATTTTGCGCGTCGCGCTGTTTTGTGCAGTTTATCACTCGCGCTATTTTACGGGTCGCCCTGTTTTGTGCAGTTTATCACTCGCGCCATTTTGCGCATCGCACAGTTTTGTGCAGTTTATTACTCGCGTTATTTTGCGCTTGGCACTGTTTTGTGCAGTTGACACTCTCGCTATTTTGCGCGTCGCACTGTTTTGTGCAATTCACACTCGCTCTATTTTGCGCGTCGCACTATTTTGTGCAGTTCACACTCGCGCTATTTTGCGCGTCGCACTGTTTTGTGCAGTTTATCACTCGTGTTATTTTACACTTCACACTATTTGGTGCAGTTCACACTCGCGCGATTTTGCGCGTCGCACTGTTTTGTGCTGTTTATCACTCGCGCTATTTTACGGGTCCCACAGTTTTGTGCAGTTTATCCCTCGCGCTATTTTGTGCATCGCACTGTTTTGTGCAATTTATCACTCGCGGCATTTTGCGCGTCGCACTATTTTGGGCAGTTTACACTCGCGCTATTTTGCGCGTCGCACTGTTTTGCGCAGTTTATCACTCGCGCTATTTTGCCCGTCGCACTGTTTTGTGCAGTTGACACTCGCGCTATTTTGCGCGTCGCACTGCTTTGTGCAGTTGACACACGCGCTATTTTGCGCGTCGCACTATTTTGTGCAGTTCACACTCGCGCTATTTTGCGTGTCGCACTGTTTTGTGCAGTTCACACTCGAGCTATTTTGCACGTCGCACTGTTTTGTGTAGTTCACACGTGCGCTATTTTGCACATCGCACTGTTTTGTGCAGTTTATCACTGCCGCGATTTTGCGCGTCGCATTGTTTTGTGCAGTTTATCACTCGCGCTATTTTGCGCATCGCACTATTTTGTGCAGTTCACACTCGCGCTATTTTGCGCGTCGCACTGTTTTGTGCAGTTCACAATCGCGCTATTTTGCGCGTCGCTCTGTTTTGGGCAGTTTATCACTCGCGCTATTTTGTGCTTCGCACTGTTTTGTGCAGTTCACACTCGTGCTATTTTGCGCGTCGCACTGTTTTGTGCAGTTTATCACTCGCCTTATTTTCTGCGTCGCACTGTTTTGGGAAGTTTATCACTGGCGCTATTTTGCGCATCGCACTGTTTTGTGCGGTTTACACTCGCGCTATTTTGCGCTTCACACTGTTTGGTGTAGTTGACACTCGCGCTATTTTGCGCGTCGCACTGTTTTGTGCAGTTTATCACTCGCGCTATTTTGCGGGTCGCACTATTTTGTGCAGTTTATCACTCGCGCTATTTTGCGGGTCGCACTATTTTGTGCAGTTTATCACTCGCGCTATTTTGCGCGTCGCACTAATTTGTGCAGTTTATCACTCGTGCTATTTTGTGCTTCGCACTGTTTGGTGCAATTGACACTCGCGCTATTTTGCGCGTCGCACTTTTTTATGCAGTTTCTTACTCGAGCTATTTTGCGCGTCGCACTGTTTTGTGCAGTTTATCACTCGCGCTATTTTGCGTGTCGCACTGTTTTGTGCAGTTTATCACTCGTGCTATTTTGTGCTTCGCACCGTTTTGTGTAGTTCACACTCGCGCTAGGTTGCGCGTCGCACTGTTTTGTACGGTTTACACTCGCGCTATTTTGCGCTTCGCACTGTTTGGTGCAGTTGACACTCACTCTATTTTGCGCGTCGCACTGTTTTGTGTAGTTAATTACTCGCACTATTTTGCGCGTCGCACTGTTTTGTACAGTTTATCATTCATCCAATTTTACGCGTCGCACTGTTTTGTGCAGTTTATCACTCGTGCTATTTTGCGCTTCGCACTGTTTGGTGCAGTTGACAATCGCGTTATTTTGCGCATCGCACTATTTTGTGGAGTTTATCACTCGCGCTATTTTACAGGTCTCACTATTTTGTGCAGTTTATCACTCGCGCTATTTTGCGCATCGCACTGTTTTGTGCGGTTTATTACTCGCGCTATTTTGCGCTTCGCACTGTTTTGTGCAGTTGACACTCGTGCTATTTTGCGCGTCGCACTATTTTGTGCAATTCACACTCGCGCTATTTTGCGCGTCGCACTGTTTGTGCAGTTCACACTCGCGCTATTTTGCGCGTCGCACTGTTTGTGCAGTTGACACTGGCGCTATTTTGCGCGTCGCACTGTTTGTGCAGTTGACACTGGCGCTATTTTGCGCGTCGCACTGTTTGTGCAGTTGACACACGCGCTATTTTGCGCGTCGCACTGTTTTGGGAAGTATACACTCGCGCTATTTTGCGATTCGCACTATTTGGTGCAGTTGACACTCGCGGTATTTTGCGCGTCGCACTATTTTGTGCAGTTTATCACTTACGCTATTTTGCGAGTTGCACTGTTTTGTGCAGTTTATCACTCGCGCTATTTTGCCCGTCGCACTGTTTTGTGCAGTTTATTACTCGCGCTATTTTGCGCTTCGCATTGTTTTGTGCAGCTGACACTCGCGCTAATTTGCGCGTCGCACTATTTTGTGCAGTTTATCACTGGCACTATTTTGCGCGTCGCACTGTTTTGTGCAGTCTGCATTTGCGCTATTTTACGCTTCGCACTGTTTGGTGCTGTTGACAATCCCGTTATTTTGCGCGTCGCACAGTTTTGTGCAGTTTATCAGTCACGCTATTTTGCGCATCGCACTGTTTTGTGTGGTTTATTACTCGCACTATTTTGCGCTTCGCACTGTTTTGTGCAGTTGACACTCGCGCTATTTTGCGCGTCGCACTATTTTGTGCAATTCACACTCACGCTATTTTGCACGTCGCACTGTTTTGTGCAGTTCACACTCGCGCTATTTTGCGCGTCGCACTGTTTTGTGCAGCTGACACTCGCGATATTTGGCGCGTCGCACTGCTTTGTGCAGTTTATCACTCGCGCTATTTTGCGGGTCGCAGTATTTTGTGCAGTTTATCACTCACGCTATTTTACGTGTCGCACTGTTTTGTGCAGTTTATCACTCGTGCTATTTTGCGCTTCGCACTGTTTGGTGCAGTTGACAATCGAGTTATTTTGTGCGTCGCACAGTTTTTTGCAGTTTATCACTCGCGCTATTTTACGGGTCGCACTGTTTTGTGCAGTTTATCACTCGCGCTATTTTGCGCATCGCACTGTTTTGTGCGGTTTAATACTCGCGCTATTTTGCGCTTCGCACTGTTTTGGGCAGTTGACACTCGCGCTATTTTGCGCATCGCACTATTTTGTGCAATTCACACTCGCGCTATTTTGCGCGTCGAACTGTTTTGTGCAGTTCAAACTCGCGCTATTTTGCGCGTTGCACTGTTTTGTGCAGTTGACACTCGCGCTATTTTGCGGGTCGCACTGCTTTGTGCAGTTGACACACACGCTATTTTGCGCGTCGCACTGTTTTGAGCAGTTCACACTCGTGCTATTTTGCGCGTCGCACTGTTTTGTTCAGTTTATCACCCGTGCTTTTTTTGCGCGTCGCACAGTTTTGGGAAGTATACACTCGCGCTATTTTGCGCTTTGCACTGTTTGGTGCAGTGGACATTCACGGTATTTTGCGCGTCGCACTATTTTGTGCAGTTTATCACTCGCGGTATTTTGCGGGTTGCACTGTTTTGTGCAGTTTATCACTCGCGCTATTTTGCGTGTCGCACTGTTTTGTGCAGTTTATTACTCGCGCTATTTTGCGCTTCGCATTGTTTTGTGCAGCTGACACTCGCGCTAATTTCCGCGTCGCAATGTTTTGTGCAGTTCACACTCGCGCTATTTTGCGCGTCGCACTGTTTTGTGCAGTTTATCACTCGCGCTATTTTTGCGGGTGCAGCACTCACGGTTTTGTGGAGTTTATCCCTCGCCCTATTTTGCGCATCGCACTGTTTTGTGCAGTTTATCCCACCCACTATTTTGCGCGTCGCACTGTTTTGTGCAGTTTATCACTCGCAATATTTTGCGCGTCGCATTGTTTTCTGCAGTTCACACACGCGCTGTTTTGCGCATCGCATTGTTTTGTGCAGTTTATCATCCGCGCTATTTTGCGCATCGCACTGTTTTGTGCAGTTTGTCACTAGCGCTATTTTGTGATTCGCACTGTTTTGTGTAATTCACACTCGCGCTATTTTGCGCGTCACACTGTTTTGTGCAGTTTATCACTGGCGCTATTTTGCGCGTCGCACTGTTTTGTGCGGTTTACACTCGCGCTATTTTGCGCTTCGCACTGTTTGGTGCAGTTGACACTCGCGCTATTCTGCGCGTCGCACTGTTTTGTGCTGTTTATCACTCGCGCTATTTTGCGCTTCGCGCTGTTTGGTGCAGTTGACACTCGCGGTATTTTGCGCGTTGCACTGTTTTGTTCAGTTTATCACTCGCGCTATTTTGCGCGTTGCACTGTTTTGTGCAGTTTATTACTGCGCTATTTTGCGCTTCGAATTGTTTTGTGCAGCCGACACTCGCACTATTTCTGCGTCGCACTGTTTTGTGCAGTTCACACTCGCGCTATTTTGCCCGTCGCACTGTTTTGTGCAGTTTATCACTAGCGCTATTTTGCGGGTCGTACTGTTTTGTGCAGTTTATCCCTCGCCCTATTTTGCGCGTCGCACTGTTTTGTGCAGTTTATCCCTCCTTCTATTTTGCGGGTCGCACTGTTTTGTGCAGTTTATCACTCGCGCAAAATAGCGCATCGCACTATTTTGTGCAGTTTATTACTCGCGCTATTTTGCGCTTCGCACTGTTTTGTGCAGTTGAAACTCGAGCTATTTTGCACGTCGCGCTGTTTTGTGCAATTCACACTCGCGCAATTTTGCGCGTCGCACTGTTTTGTGCTGTTTATCACTCATGCTATTTTGCGCTTCGCACTGTTTGGTGTAGTTCACACTCGCGCTGTTTTGCGCGTCGCACTGTTTTGTGCAGTTTATCACTCGCGCTATATTGCGGTCGCACTGTTTGTGCAGTATATCCCTCGCGCTATTTTGCGCATCGCACTGTTTTATGCAGTTTATCACTCGCGCTATTTTGCTCGTCGCACCGTTTTGGGCAGTTACACGCGCTATTTTGCGCGTCGCACTGTTTTAGGCAGTTTATCACTCGCGCTATTTTGCGCGTCGCACTGTTTTGGGCAGTTCACACTCGCGCTATTTTGCGCGACGCACTGTTATGTGCAGTTTATCACTCGCGCTATTTATGTGCGTCGCATTGTTTGTGCAGTTCCACTCACGCTATTTTGCACGTCGCATTGTTTTGTGCATTGACACTCGCGCTATTTTGAAGTACGCACTGTTTTGTGTAGTTAGCACTCGTGCTATTTTGCGCGTCGCACTATTTTGTGCAATTCACACTCGCGCTATTTTTGCGTGTCGCACTGTTTTGTGCAGTTATCACTCGCGCTATTTTGCGGGTCGCACTTTTGGTGCAGTGTATCAATCGTGCTATTTTGTGCGCGCACTATTTGTGCAGTTTATTACTCGTTATTTGCGTTCGCACTGTTTGTGCGGTAGACACTCGCGCTACTTTGCGCGTCGCACTGTTTGGTGCAGTTGACACGCGCTCTATTTTGCGCGGTAACTGTTTTGTGCAGCTCACACTCGCGCTATTATGCGCTCGCATTGTTTTGTGCAGTTTATCACTCACATGATTTTGCCGTCGCACTGTTTTGTGCAGTTTATCACTCGCGCTATTTTGCGCGTCGCACTGTTTTGTGCAGTTACACTCGCGCTATTTTGGCGTCGCACTGTTTTGTGCAGTTTATTCACTCGCGCTATTTTGCGCGTGCGCACTGTTTGCGCAGTTAATGCTTGCGCTATTTTGCGCATCGCACTGTTCTGTGCAGGTTTATCACTGTGCTATTTTGCACGTCGCACTGTTTTGTGCAGTTGAAACTCGAGCTATTTTGCACGTCGCGCTGTTTTGTGCAATTCACACTCGCGCAATTTTGCGCGTCGCACTGTTTTGTGCTGTTTATCACTCATGCTATTTTGCGCTTCGCACTGTTTGGTGTAGTTCACACTCGCGCTGTTTTGCGCGTCGCACTGTTTTGTGCAGTTTATCACTCGCGCTATATTGCGGGTCGCACTGTTTTGTGCAGTATATCCCTCGCGCTATTTTGCGCATCGCACTGTTTTATGCAGTTTATCACTCGCGCTATTTTGCTCGTCGCACCGTTTTGGGCAGTTTACACACGCGCTATTTTGCGCGTCGCACTGTTTTGCACAGTTTATCACTCGCGCTATTTTGCGCGTCGCACTGTTTTGTGCAGTTCACACTCGCGCTATTTTGCGCGACGCACTGTTTTGTGCAATTTATCACTCGCGCTATTATGTGCGTCGCATTGTTTTGTGCAGTTCACACTCACGCTATTTTGCACGTCGCATTGTTTTGTGCAGTTGACACTCGCGCTATTTTGAAGTACGCACTGTTTTGTGTAGTTCGCACTCGTGCTATTTTGCGCGTCGCACTATTTTGTGCAATTCACACTCGCGCTATTTTGCGTGTCGCACTGTTTTGTGCAGTTTATCACTCGCGCTATTTTGCGGGTCGCACTGTTTGGTGCAGTGTATCAATCGTGCTATTTTGTGCGTCGCACTATTTTGTGCAGTTTATTACTCGCGTTATTTTGCGCTTCGCACTGTTTTGTGCGGTAGACACTCGCGCTACTTTGCGCTTCGCACTGTTTGGTGCAGTTGACACTCGCTCTATTTTGCGCGTCGTACTGTTTTGTGCAGCTCACACTCGCGCTATTATGCGCATCGCATTGTTTTGTGCAGTTTATCACTCACATGATTTTGCCCGTCGCACTGTTTTGTGCAGTTTATCACTCGCGCTATTTTGCGCGTCGCACTGTTTTGTGCAGTTCACACTCGCGCTATTTTGCGCGTCGCACTGTTTTGTGCAGTTTATCACTCGCGCTATTTTGCGCGTCGCACTGTTTTGCGCAGATCATGCTTGCGCTATTTTGCGCATCGCACTGTTCTGTGCAGTTTATCACTGGTGCTATTTTGCACGTCCCACTGTTTTGTGCAGTTTACACTCGCTATTTTGCGCTTCGCGCTGTTTGGTGCAGTTGACACTCACGCTATTTTGCGCTTCGCACTGTTTTGTGCAGTTTATGCTCGCGCAATTTTGCGCGTCGCACTGTTTGGAGCAGTTTATCGCTCGCGCTATTTTGCGCGTCGCACTGTTTCGTGTAGTTTTACCCTCGAGCTATTTTGCGCGTCGCACTATTTTGTGCAGTTAATCGCTCGCGCTATTTTGCGCATTGCACCATTTTGTGTAGTATACACTCGCCCTATTTTGCGCGTCGCACTGTTTTGGGCAGTTTATCACTCGCCCTATTTTGCGCATCGCCCTGTTTTGCGCAGTTTATCACTCGCGCTATTTCGAGCGTCGCACTGTTTTGTGCAGTTCACACTCGCGCTATTTTGCCCGACCCACAGTTTTGTACATTTTATCACTCGTGCTATTTTGCGCGTCGCACTGTTTTCTGCAGTTCACACTCGCGCTATTCTGCGCGACCCACAGTTTTGTGCTGTTTATCACTCGCGCTATTTTTCGCATCGCACTGTTTTCTGCAGTTCACACTCGCGCTATTTTGCGCGTCGCATTGTTTTGTGCAGTTGACACTCGTGCTATTTTGCGCTACGCACTGTTTTGTGCAGTTGACACTCGCGTTATTTTGCGCGTCACACTGTTTTGTGCAGTTCACACTCGCGCTATTTTGCGCGTCGCACTATTTTGTGCAGTTTATTACTCGCGCGATTTTACGCGTCGAACTGTTTTGTGCAGTTTATCACTCGCGCTATTTTGCGCGTCGCACTATTTTGTGCAGTTCACACTCGAGCTATTTTGGGCGTCGCACTGTTTTGTGCAATTCACACTCGCGCTATTTTGTGCGTCGCTCTGTTTTGTGTAGTTTATCACTTGCGCTATTTTGCGCTTCGCACTGTTTTGTGCAGTTTGTCACTCGCGCTATTTTCCGCGTCGCGCTGTTTTGTGCAGTTTATCACTCGCGCTATTTTGCGCGTCGTCCTGTTTTGTGCAGTTTATCACTCATGCTATTTTGGGATTCGCACTGTTTTGTGCAGTTCACACTCGCGCTATTTTGCGCGTCGCACTGTTTTGGGCAGTTTATCACTCGTGTTATTCTGCGCGTCGCACTGTTTTGTGCAGTTCACAATCGCGCTATTTTGCGCGTCGCTCTGTTCTGTGCAGTTTATCACTCGCGCTATTTTCCTCGTCGCACTGTTTTGTGTAGTTTATCACTCGCGTTATTTTGGGCGTCGCACAGTTTTGTGCAGTTTATCACTGGCCCTTGTTTGTGATTCGCACTGTTTTGTGCAGTTCACACTCCCGCTATTTTGCGCGTCGCACCGTTTTGTGCAGTTTATCACACGCGCTATTTTGCGCGTCGCACTATTTTGTGCGGTTAATCACTCGCGATATTTTGTGATTCGCACTATTTTGTGCAGTTCACACTCGCGCTATTTTGTGTGTCGCGCTGTTTTGTGCAGTTTATCACTGGCGTTATTTTGCACGTCGCACTGTTTTGTGCAGCTTATCACTGGCGCTATTTTGCGCGTAGGACTGTTTTTCGCAGTTCACACTCGCGCTATTTTGTGCTTCGCACTGTTTGGTGCAGTTGACACTCGCGTTATTTTGCGCGTCGCACTGTTTTGTGTAGTTTATCACTCGCGCTATTTTGCGGGTGGCACTGTTTTGTGCATTTTATCCCTCGCCGTATTTTGCGTGTCGCGTTGTTTTGTGCTGTTTATCCCTCGCGCTATTCTGCGCGTCCCACTGTTTTGTGCAGTTTACTGTCGCGCTATTTTGCGCGTCGCACCGTTTTGCGCGATTTATCACTCGCGCTATTTTGCGCGTCGCACTGTTTTGTGCAGTTCACACTCGCGGTATTTTGCGTGTCGCACTGTTTTGTGCAGTTTATCACTCGCGCTATTTTGCGCGTCGCACTGTTTTGTGCAGTTGACACTCGCGCTATTTTGCGAGTCGCACTGTTTTGTGCCGTTCACACTCGCTATTTTGCGCGTCGCACTGTTTTGTGCAGTTTATCACTCACGCTATTTTGCGCATCGCACTGTTTTGTGCAGTCTATGAATCGTGCTGTTTTGTGCAGTTCACACTCGCGCTATTTTGCGCGTCGCACTGTTTGGTGCAGTTTATCACTGGCGCTATTTTGCGCGTTGCACTATTTTGGGCAGTTTACACTCGCACTATTTTGCGCTTCGCACTGTTTGGCGCGGTTGACACTCGAGGTATTTTGCGCGTGGCACTGTTTTGTGTAGTTTATCACTCGCGCTATTTTGTGGGTCGCACTATTTTGCGCAGTTTATCACTCGCGCTATTTTGCGCGTCGCACTGTTTTGTGCAGTTCACACTCGTGCTATTTTGCGCGTCGCACTGTTTTGTGCAGTTTATCACTCGGGCTATTTTGCGCGTCGCATTGTTTTGTGCAATTTATCACTCGCGCTATTTTGCACGTCGCACTGTTTTGTGCAGTTTATCACTCGCGCAATTTTGCGCGTCGCACTGTTTTGCGCAGTTCACGCTTGCGCTATTTTGCGCATCGCACTGTTCTGTGCAGTTTATCACTAGCTCTATTTTGCGCGTCCCACTGTTTTGTGCAGTTCACACTCGTGCTATTTTGCGCTTCGCACTGTTTTGTGCAGTTTACCACTCGCGCAAATTTTGCGCGTCGCACTGTTTTGTGCAGTTTATCGCTCGCGCTATTTTGCGCGTCGCACTGTTTTGTACAGTTTATCCCTCGCGCTATTTTGCACGTCGCATTGTTTTGGGCAGTTTACACTAGCTCTATTTTGCGCGTTGCACTGTTTTGTGCAGTTTATCACTCGCGCTATTTTGCGCGTCGCACTGTTTTGGGCAGTTTATCACTCGCGCTATTTTGTGCGTCGCACTGTTTTGGGCAGTTTACACTCGCCCTATTTTGCGCGTCGCACTGTTTTGCGCAGTTTCTCTCTCGCGCTATTTTGCGCGTTGCACTATTTTGTGCAGTTCACACTCCCGCTATTTTGCCCGGCCCACTGTTTTGTGTAGTTTATCACTCGCGTTGTTTTGCGCGTCGCACTGTTTTCTGCAGTTCACACTCGCGCTATTCTACGCGACCCACTGTTTGGTGCTATTTATCACTTGCACTATTTTGCGCGTCACACTGTTTTCTGCAGTTCACACTCGCGCTATTTTGCGCTACGCACTGTTTGGTGCAGTTGACACTCTCGTATTTTTGCGCGTCGCACTGTTTTGTGCAATTCACACTCGCGCTATTTTGCGCGTCGCACTGTTTTGTGCAGTTTATCACTCGTGCGATTTTTCGCGTCGAATTGTTTTGTGCAGTTTATCACTCGCGCTATTTTGCGCGTCGCACTATTTTGTGCAGTTCACACTCGCGCTATTTTGGGCGTCGCACTGTTTTGTGCAGTTCACACTCGCGCTATTTTGCGCGTCGCTCTGTTTTGTGCTGTTTATCACTTGCGCTATTTTGCGCTTCGCACCGTTTCGTGCAGTTTATCACTCGCGCTATTTTCCGCGTCGCGCTGTTTTGTGCAGTTTATCACTCGCGCTATTTTGCGCGTCGTCTTGTTTTGTGCAGTTTATCACTCGTGCTATTTTGGGATTCGCACTGTTTTGTGTAGTTCACACTTACGCTATTTTGCGCGTCGCACTGTTTTGGGCAGTTTATCACTCTCGCTATTCTGCGCGTCGCACTGTTTTGTGCAGTTCACAATCGCGCTATTTTGCGCGTCGCTCTGTTCTGTGCAGTTTATCACTCACACTATTTTGCGCTTCGCACTGTTTTGTGCAGTGCACACTCGTGCTATTTTGTGCGTCGCACTGTTTTGTGCAGTTTATCACTCGCGCTATTTTGCGCGTCGCACGGTTTTGTGCAGTTTATCACTCGCGCTAGTTTGTGATTCGCACTGTTTTGTGCAGTTCACACTCACGCTATTTTGCGCGTCGCACCATTTTGTGCAGTTTATCACACGCGCTATTTTGCGAGTTGCACTCTTTTGTGCAGTTAATCACTCGCGCTATTTTGTGATTCGCACTATTTTGTGCAGTTCACACTCGCGCAATTTTGTGCATCGCGCTGTTTTGTGCAGTTTATCACTGGCGCTATTTTGCGCGTCGCACTGTTTTGTGCAGCTTATCACTGGCGCTATTTTGCGCGCAGCACTTTTTTGGGCAGTTCACACTCGCGATATTTTGTGCTTCGCACTGTTTGGTGCAGTTGACACTCGCGTTATTTTGCGCGTCGCACTGTTTTGTGTAATTTACCACTCGCGCTATTTTGCGGGTGGCACTGTTTTGTGCAGTTTATCCCTCACCGTAGTTTGCGCGTCGCACTGTTTTGTGCTGTTTATCCCTCGCACTATTTTGCGCGTCGTACTGTTTTGTGCAGTTTACTGTCGCGCTATTTTGCGCGTCGCACCGTTTTGCGCGGTTTATCACTCGCGCTATTTTGCGCGTCGCACTGTTTTGTGCAGTTCACACTCGCGGTATTTTGCGCGTCGCACTATTTTGTACAGTTTATCACTCGCGCTATTTTGCGTGTCATACTGTTTTGTGCAGTTGACACTCACGCTATTTTGCGCGTCGCACTGTTTTGTGCCGTTCACACTCGCACTATTTTGCGCGTCGCACTGTTTTGTGCAGTTTATCACTCGCGCTATTTTGCGCGTCGCACTGCTTTGTGCAGTCTATCAATCGCGCTGTTTTGTGCAGTTCACACTCGCGCTATTTTGCGCGTCGCACTATTTTGTGCAGTTTATCACTGGTGCTATTTTGCGTGTTGCACTATTTTGTGCAGTTTACATTCACGCTATTTTGCGCTTCGCACTGTTTGGCGCGGTTGACACTCGCGGCATTTTGCGCGTGTCACTGTTTGGTGCAGTATATCACTCGCGCTATTTTGCGGGTCGCACTGTTTTGCGCTGTTTATCACTCGCACTATTTTGCGTGTCGCACTGTTTTGTGCAGTTCACACTCAAGCTATTTTGCGCGTCGCACTGTTTTGTGCAGTTTATGACTCGCGCTATTTTGCGCGTCGCACTGTTTTGCGCAGATCACGCTTGCGCTATTTTGCGCATCGCACTGTTCTGTGCAGTTTATCACTGGCGCTATTTTGCGCGTCCCACTGTTTTGTGCAGTTTACACTCGACCTATTTTGCGCGTCGCACTGTTTTACGCAGTTTCTCACTCGCGCTATTTTGCGCGTCGCACTGTTTTATGCAGTTCACACTCGCGCTATTTTGGCCGACCCACTGTTTTGTGCAGTTTGTCACTCGCGCTATTTTGCGCGTCGCACGGTTTTCTACAGTTCACACAGTGCTATTCTGCGCGACCCACTGTTTTGTGCTGTTTATCACTCACGCTATTTTGCGCGTCGCACTGTTTTCTACAGTTCACACTCGCGCTATTTTGCGCGTCGCATTCTTTTGTGCAGTTGACACTCGCGCTATTTTGTGCTACGCACTGTTTGGTGCAGTTGACACTCGCGTTATTTTGCGTGTCGCACTGTTTTGTGCAGTTTATCACTTGCGCGATTTGGCGCGTCGAACTGTTTTGTGCAGTTTATCACTCGCGCTATTTTGTGCGTCGCACTATTTTGTGCAGTTCACACTTGCGCTATTTTGGGCGTCGGACTGTTTTGTGCAGTTCACACTCGCGCTATTTTGCGCGTCGCTCTGTTTTGTGCAGTTTATCACTTGCGCTATTTTGCGCTTCGCACTGTTTTGTGCAGTTTATGACTCGCGCTATTTTCCGCGTCGCGCTGTTTTGTGCTGTTTATCACTCGCGCTATTTTGCGCGCCGTCCTGTTTTGTGCAGTTTATCACTCGTGCTATTTTGGGCTTCGCACTATTTTGTGCAGTTCACACTCGCGCTATATTGCGCGTCGCACTGTTTTGGGCAGTTTATCACTCGTGCTATTCTGCGCGTCGCACTGTTTTGTGCAGTTCACAATCGCGCTATTTTGCGCGTCGCTCTGTGCTGTGTAGTATATCACTCGCGCTATTTTGCGCTTCGCACTGTTTTGTGCAGTTCACACTCGCGCTATTTTGCGCGTCGCATTGTTTTGTGCAGTTTATCACTCGCTCGATTTTGCGCGTCGCACTGTTTTGTGCAGTTTATCACACGCGCTATTTTGCGCGTCGCACTGTTTTGTGCAGTTCACACTCGCGCTATTTTGCGCGTCGCACTGTTTTGTGCAGTTTATCACTGGCGCTCTTTTGCACGTCGCACTGTTTTGCGCAGTTCACGCTCGCGCTATTTTGCGTATCGCACTGTTTTGTGCAGTTTATCACTGGCGCTATTTTGTGCGTCGCACTGTTTTGTGTAGTTTACACTCGCGCTATTTTACGCTTCGCGCTGTTTGGTGCAGTTGACACTCGCGCTATTTTGCGCTTCGCCTTGTTTTGTGCAGTTTATCACTCGCGCTATTTTGCGCGTCGCACTGTTTTGTTCAGTTTATCCCTCGTGCTATTTTGCGCGTCGCACTATTTTGTGCAGTTAATCGCTCGCGCTATTTTGCGCGTTGCACTGTTTTGTGTAGTTTATCCCTCGCGCTATTTTGCGCGTCGCACTGTTTTGGGCAGTTTACACTCGCCCTATTTTGCACGTCGCACTGTTTTGCGCAGTTTATCACTTGCGCTATTTTGCGCGTCGCACTGTTTCATGCAGTACACACTCGCGCTAATTTGCGCGGCCCAAAGTTTTGTGCAGTTTATCACTCGCGCTGTTTTCCGCGTCGCACTGTTTTGTGCAGTTCACACTCGCGCTATTTTGTGCGTCGCATTGTTTTGTGCAGTGGACACTCGCGCTATTTTGCGCATCGCACTGTTTTGTGCAGTTCACACTCGCGCTATTTTGCGCGTCACACAGTTTTGTGCAGTTTATCACTCGCGCGGTTTTGCGCATCGCACTGTTTTGTCCAGTTTATCACTCGCTCTATTTTGCGCGTCGCACTATTTTGTGCAGTTCACACTCGCGCAATTTTGTGCGTCGCTCTGTTTTGTGCAGTTTATCACTCGCGCTATTTTGCGCGTCGTACAGTTTTGTGCAGTTTATCACTCGCGCTAGTTTGTGATTCGCACTGTTTTGTGCAGTTCACACTCGCGCTATTTTGCGCGTCGCACCGTTTTGTGCAGTTTCTCACACGCGCTATTTTGCGCGTCGCATTCTTTTGTGCAGTTAATCACTCGTGCTATTTTGTGATTCGCACTGTTTTGTGCAGTTCACACTCGCGCAATTTTGTGCATCGCGCTGTTTTGTGCAGTTTATCACTGGCGCTATTTTGCGTGTCGCACTGTTTTGTGCAGCTTATCACTGGCGCTATTTTGTGCGCAGCACTGTTTTGCGCAGTTCACACTCGCGCTATTTTGTGCTTCGCACTGTTTGGTGCAGTTGACACTCGCGTTATTTTGCGCGTCGCACTGTTTTGTGTAGTTTGCCACTCGCGCTATTTTGCGGGTGGCACTGTTTTGTGCAGTTTATCCCTCGCCGTATTTTGCGCGTCGCACTATTTTGTGCTGTTTATCCCTCGCGCTATTTTGCGCGTCGCACTGTTTTGTGCAGTTTACTGTCGCGCGCGTCGCACCGTTTTGCGCGGTTTATCACTCGCGCTATTTTGCGCGTCGCACTGTTTTGTGCAGTTCACACTCGCGGTATTTTGCGCGTCGCACTGTTTTGTGCAGTTTATCACTCGCGCTATTTTGCGTGTCGCACTGTTTTGTGCAGTTGACACTCACGCTATTTTGCGCGTCGCACTGTTTTGTGCCGTTCACACTCGCGCTATTTTGCGCGTCGCACTGTTTTGTGAAGTTTATCACTCGCGCTATTTCGCGCGTTGTAGACACCCCATTTTTGACCGTCCTCAAGACCTGGACGTCACCGCTTGAACACTCAGTGATTATCCATGTTCGTGTCCGTTTGGAGTTCCCGGAGTTCTCGGCTCGCGCGCCTTGCCTCAGGACTTCCGAACTCGACCGTCTTGTGTCTGGTTTTGCACCAAACACTTGTGTTTTGCCTTGGAAGGGCAGGGAATGCTTTGTGAGGCACCCCCACATACCACCGGCTGTGGCTAGAGGCCACCGGCTGGCTGGTGTTGCCATCGGCACTTTATTGTGTCGACTGGCACTCTTTTGTGCCGACCGGCACTAAGTTTTGTTAAAATGACACTCTTTGCCGGCCGGACGCTGTGCAGTTGCTTTTTGAGATATTTTCAGACAGCTGTATAGTTTTGGTTCCCCTCCATACACCTGTATGGAGGGATGACCCTCTTAGTTAGCTTAGCTTGTAAGCTTTGCAAGCTTTGCTTGCCTATAAGAGGACCACTCCTCTTCTTGGCTTAGGGTTACAAAAATTTTAGACATTTTAGACAGGCCAAGCTCTGGTTTTTAGGGTTAGGATAGATACACATCCTATCTCTCTTCTTCTCTCTTGTTTTGTACACTAGGTGTTTGTGTCATACTTTTGCTCACCAACACGTAGTGTTTCACCTTCCTTGGGTTCTTGAAGGTCCAGAGGTTTGTTTTGGAGCTTTTGGCTGGTTTGAAGCTCAAGGAAGCAACAATATCAACCTTTGTGAAGGTGGTCATCAAGGGTAAGAAACTAGCTCTTTTTACCCCATTCTTGCACTCCATTTTTGCCTAGTTTTGAACTATTTTTGTGCTTAGTCTTTAACACATAAAAGTTCTGTTTTTTAAGCCTCTTTATTGTTTATTAAGAGTGTTTGATGGTTTGGGTAAGTTTGACCACCCTTAGGCCTTGAAAAGGCCCTTCTTTGTGCCATTTTGTGAGAGATCCGAGACTTTGGTGTTAGGATCTCTTCACCACTGAAATCTTGAGGGATTTCAGTGGTGAAAATGATGCCTTAGAGTCTCAAGAAGGAGAGGGCCACCCCCTCTCCTTGATGTCCTTGAAAAGGACAAGATTTGGCTTCTTGAGGGAGCTTGTGCTTAAGTGTGTGTTGAGCATGTTTGGTTTGTTTTTCATGCTTATATTGCCATGATATAACATGTTTCTAAGTTGGTTTTGGTCCCCCATGCATGCTTACCATAGTTGCCTTGTAATGTCTTTTGATCCTCTAACATGCCTAGGTTGTATGCCTTAGCTTCTAGCATGTTTTAGGCTTGCATTTGTGAAGTTTTTGTGCTCATATTTCCATGTTTTAGGTCTGTCTCATGTTGTTTGAGCCAACCATAGCATGTTTAATATAGCCTCTTTGCATTGGGCTTGTTGACCTTAAGAGCATGAGTGTGTAGCATGCCTTGCTTGCTTCATTTTTGACGGTTTGGAACCATTTTGCATGCTATTTCAGTCCTTCATACATGTTTGTTTGATTACTTAGCATGCCTCTTTAATGCTTTAAGAGTATGTGTTAAATGCTCCATGTTTTGGCTTTAATGCACGCCTTTGGATTCATGTCATCTAGATGACATCTAGGTGGTCCTTTAGGCTTAGTTTTATGTGTTAAAACTCTATTTTTAAGTGTTTAAGTATTTCCATGTGTGGTTGTGCTAAGGGTGGTTCAAAGCCTCATTGATTTGCTTTGAACCTTAGACCATTTGCATGCTTTGTTTGGTTTGTTTTGTTGCATGATTTGGCATCATGTTTTGCATGATTTTCAGAGCCTTACAATGTGTGTTTATTGCTCTTGTTTGGTATCTCCAAGTGTGCTTGGGGGTTGCCATGTTTATGCCTTGGGTTTAGACCATAACACTTGCATGTGTGTGTGTGTTTAGTCTCCATTTCTAGGCACTTTGGCCACTGATTTTAGGCCAATTAGGAGTAGCCTAATTCATGTTTTAGTCCACTCCATTGCTTGGTTTATATGCCTCTTTGCTTAGGTTGTATGCCTAACATGTTTAGCTTGCTCGCATTGTTCATGTCACATGCTAGATAACATGCTTAGAGTTGCATTGCATAAGCATGCGTGCGTGGCCTCTTGAGATGAAAATGATAGAGGTTTGGCCCCCTTTCATGTTTACTTGGTTTGCATGCATTTGAAAGTGAAGTTGCACTCTTGGATCTTTGGGCCATCATGCATGGAGATGCGTGATTGATGGTCCGGGAATCGAGGCACATGCCCCCCTTGAGTCAAAAACATGATAAGGGATGTGTTTGGTGCATAAATGGCTTGAATTATATTGCCATGCATGTTGTTGTCCTCTGCTGCTGTGAGTTGCAGGTTTTGCAGGCATTTTGTGCCGACCGGCACTGTTTAGTGCCGACCGGCAGTCAATTGGCAGCCGATGGATGAGTCTAGTGCCGGTGGACTCCTCCTTCAGCCGGTGGTGTCCTACCCCAGCCGGTGATGATCCCCAGTGCCCTGAGAGGCACTCCTGGGACTTTGGTAATTTTCTGAGGAGGAGAGCAGAGGAAACAGAGGCAATCCGTGCATGGCAGTGCGGTTCCGAGCCAGTCCCGAGCGCGTGTTGCATCCGGTCCTCATCCTGAGGCGATTTACTGTTTAATTAGATTAATTATTTTATTTAATTAATTTAGTTGATTTGTAATATTTTAATTAGCTTGCGTAGTTAATTAATTTGTATATTCTTTCGGTCCCTCCGAGCGAGGGCATAATTGTAATAAGTGTGGGTGAGTGGTGTGTATGTCTTCCAACCCCCACTTCTTTCTTCCCTTTTATTTACCTGCTTATGATGGTAGATTAGGGCACGTTTATTTAAGCATACCTTATGCAATGCATGTGTGCATTCATGCATTTGTTTACATGCACCGGGCTCGGTACATCATACAAACTGCATAGTACTTTCAATTCCAAACTGAGTATATGCTATTTGATCTCACATGCCATTTATAGATTACCCGAGCCTATTCTAGGTTGCATTCTGTATGCGTTGCATTAGCCACTTAACATGAACTAGGCCATGCATGTTTGCTAACCGGATTATTGTTTTTGGCACGGAGTACGATGTAAGTATTTATGCTTTAGCATCTCGCATGCGTGTGAATGTTAACATGATAGTATGCTTACCATGCGGCTAAGTGCTTATATGAGATAAACTGTTTGAATGCCTGTGGGTGAAGGTTGGATTGCCTGAGTTGGAACAACTCGTTGAAATCCGTATTTTAGCCTACTTGCGAGTAGCAAAAACCAACACGTTTTTCAAGACAAAACGGATATGCAATGTTTATTTCCAAGTTAGGCAATCTAGTCTATACTTTTGTGTTGTGCGCATCACATAGTAATTCTAGGTTAATAACCGGAATAAGAACGCATAAAGTTTTCAAAAACGGATATCACGGTTAGTAGAGGCCGGTCTTCGAACCGGGCGAAAGGGGGTGCTCATAGCTGACCTTCCCCGATCGTACCCAAGCTCCCGAGCCAAGACATTTGGTGATGACGGACACGTGGCCTTCGGCACCGAGTCAGGGTTTCCTAAATTCCCCCATTAAAAAATATTTAGGTGGCGACTCTATAATCTGGCAAAGCAGTCCATGTTTGGCACTACTTTTCAAAAAATCTGTTTTTCTTCAAAACGATTTGCCAGAGTTGGACTCTTTGGTTCAGATTTAGAACCGCAACAAACACAAAAAGGAGAGTCCGAGCTGTAGCGAGGCTCCCCCCGCGGGCGTGTTACACGCGTAGCACTGTTTTGTGCAGTCTATCAATCGCGCTGTTTTGTGCAGTTCACACTCGCGCTATTTTGCGCGTCGCACTATTTTGTGCAGTTTATCACTGGTGCTATTTTGCGCGTTGCACTATTTTGTGCAGTTTACATTCGCGCTATTTTGCGCTTCGCACTGTTTGGCGCGGTTGACACTCGTGGTATTTTGCGCGTGTCACTGTTTTGTGCAGTATATCACTCGCGCTATTTTGCGGGTCGCACTGTTTTGCATTGTTTATCACTCGCGCTATTTTGCGCGTCGCACTGTTTTGTGCAGTTCACACTTGCGCTATTTTGCGCGTCGCACTGTTTTCTGCAGTTTATCACTCGCGCTATTTTGCGCGTCGCACTGTTTTGCGCAGATCACGTTTGCGCTATTTTGCGCATCGTACTGTTCTGTGCAGTTTATCACTGGCACTATTTTGCGCGTCCCACTGTTTTGTGCAGTTTACACTCGCCCTATTTTGCGCGTCGCACAGTTTTACGCAGTTTCTCACTCGCGCTATTTTGCGCATCGCACTATTTTGTGCAGTTCACACTCGCGCTATTTTGCCCGACCCACTGTTTTGTGCAGTTTGTCACTCGCGCTATTTTGCGCGTCGCACTGTTTTCTGCAGTTCACACTCGCGCTATTCTGCGCGACCCACTGTTTTGTGCTGTTTATCACTCGCGCTATTTTGCGCGTCGCACTGTTTTCTGCAGTTCACACTCGCGCTATTTTACGCGTCGCATTCTTTTGTGCAGTTGACACTCGCGCTATTTTGTGCTACGCACTGTTTGGTGCAGTTGACACTCGCGTTATTTTGCGCGTCGCACTGTTTTGTGCAGTTTATCACTCGCGCGATTTTGCGCGTCGAACTGTTTTGTGCAGTTTATCACTCGCGCTATTTTGTGCGTCGCACTATTTTGTGCAGTTCACACTTGCGCTATTTTGGGCGTCGGACTGTTTTGTGCAGTTCACACTCGCGCTATTTTGCGCGTCGCTCTATTTTGTGCAGTTTATCACTTGCGCTATTTTGCGCTTCGCACTGTTTTGTGCAGTTTATTACTCGCGCTATTTTCCGCGTCGCGATGTTTTGTGCTGTTTATCACTCGCGCTATTTTGCGCGCCGTCCTGTTTTGTGCAGTTTATCACTCGTGCTATTTTGGGATTCGCACTATTTTGTGCAGTTCACACTCGCGCTATTTTGCGCGTC
This sequence comes from Camellia japonica, assembly GCA_030407325.1. Lineage (NCBI taxonomy): Eukaryota > Viridiplantae > Streptophyta > Magnoliopsida > Ericales > Theaceae > Camellia > Camellia japonica. The sequence continues at coordinate 6,215,447 of JAPPVO010000029.1, forward strand.
GCACTGTTTTGGGCAGTTTATCACTCGTGCTATTCTGCGCGTCGGACTGTTTTGTGCAGTTCAAATCGCGCTATTTTGCGCGTCGCTCTGTTCTGTGTAGTATATCACTCGCGCTATTTTGCGCTTCGCACTGTTTTGTGCAGTTCACACTCGCGCTATTTTGCGCGTCGCGTTGTTTTGTGCAGTTTATCACTCGCTCGATTTTGCGCGTCGCACTGTTTTGTGCAGTTTATCACACGCGCTATTTTGCGCGTCGCACTTTTTGTGCAGTTCACTCGCGCTATTTTGCGCGTCGCACTGTTTTGTGCAGTTTATCACTGGCGCTATTTGCACGTCGCACTGTTTTGCAGTTCACGCTCGCGCTATTTTGCGTATCGCACTGTTTTGTGCATTTTATCACTGGCGCTATTTTGTGCGTCGCACTGTTTTGTGTAGTTTACACTCGCGCTATTTTGTGCTTCGCGCTGTTTGGTGCAGTTGACACTCGCGCTATTTTGTGCTTCGCCCTGTTTTGTGCAGTTTATCACTCGCGCTATTTTGCGCGTCGCACTGTTTTGTTCAGTTTATCCCTCGCGCTATTTTGCGCGTCGCACTATTTTGTGCAGTCAATCGCTCGCGCTATTTTGCGCGTCGCACTGTTTTGTGCAGTTTATCCCTCGCGCTATTTTGCGCGTCGCACTGTTTTGGGCAGTTTACACTCGCCCTGTTTTGCACATCGCACTGTTTTTCGCAGTTTATCACTCGCGCTATTTTGCGCGTTGCACTGTTTTGTGTAGTACACACTCGCGCTATTTTGCGCGGCCCACAGTTTTGTGCAGTTTATCACTCGCGCTGTTTTGCGCGTCGCACTGTTTTGTGCAGTTCACACTCGCGCTATTTTGTGCATCGCATTGTTTTGTGCAGTGGACACTCGCGCTATTTTGCGCGTCGCACTGTTTTGTGCAGTTCACACTCGCGCTATTTTGCGCGTCCCACTGTTTTGTGCAGTTTATCACTCGCGCGGTTTTGCGCGTCGCACTATTTTGTGCAGTTTATCACTCGCACTATTTTGCGCGTCGCATTGTTTTGTGCAGTTCACACTCGCGCAATTTTGCGCGTCGCTCTGTTTTGTGCAGTTTATCACTCGCGCTATTTTGCGCGTTGCACTGTTTTGTGCAGTTTATGACTCGCGCTATTTTGCGCGTCGCACTGTTTTGTGCAGTTTATCACTCTCGCTGTTTTGCGCAGTTTATCACTCCCGCTGTTTTGCGCGTCGCACTGTTTTGTGCAGTTTATCACTCGCGCTATTTTGTGATTCGCACTGTTTTGTACAGTTCACACTCGCTATTTTCCTCGTCGCACTGTTTTGTGCAGTTTATCACTGGCGCTATTTTGCGCGTCGCACTGTTTTGATCGGTTTACTCTCGTGCTATTTTGCGCTTCGCACTGTTTGCTGCAGTTGACACTCGCGCTATTTTGCGCGCGGCACTGTTTTGTGCAGTTTATCGCACGCGCTATTTTGCGGGTCACACTATTTTGTGCAGTTTATCACTCGCGCTATTTTGCGCGTCGCACCGTTTTGTGCAGTTTATCACTCGTGCTATTTTGCGCTTCGCACTGTTTGGTGCAGTTGACACTCGCGCTATTTTGCGCGTCGCTTTGTTTTGTGCAGTTTATCACTCGTGCTATTTTGCATGTCGCACTGTTTTGTGGAGTTTATCACTCGCGCTACTTTGTGCTTCGCACAGTTTTGTGTAGTTCACACTCGCGCTATTTTGCGCGTCGCACTGTTTTGTGTAGTTTATCACTGGCGCTATTTTGCGCGTCGCACTGTTTTGTGCAGTTTACACTCGCGCTATTTTGCGCTTCGCACTGTTTGGTGCAGTTGACACTCGCGTTATTTTGCGCGTCGCACTGTTTTGTGCAGTTTATCACTCGCGCTATTTTACGGGTCGCACTGTTTTGTGCAGTTTATCACTCGCGCTATTTTGCGCGTCGCACTGTTTTGTGCAGTTTATTACTCGCGCTATTTTGCGCTTCGCACTGTTTTGTGCAGTTGACCCTCGCGCTATTTTACGCGTCGCACTGTTTTGTACAGTTCACACTCGCGCTATTTTGCGCGTCGCACTGTTTTGTGCAGTTTATCACTCGTTCTATTTTGTGCGTCGCACTGTTTAGTGCAGTTTATTACTTGCGCTATTTTGCGCTTCGCACTGTTTTGTCCAGTTGACACTCGCGCCATTTTGCGCGTCGCACTGTTTTGTGCAGTTTACACTCGCGCATTTTGCGTCGCAGTTTTGTTGCAGTTGACACTCACGCTATTTTGCGCTTCGCACTGTTTTGTGCAGTATGCCACTCGCGCTATTTTGCGCGTCGCACTGTTTGTGCAGTTCACGCTGCGCTATTTGCGCGTCGCATTGTTGTGCAGTTTATCACTCGCTATTTTGCGCGCACTGTTTTGTGCAGTTTATCAGTCGCGCTATTTTGCTTCGCGCTGTTTGTGCAGTTGACACTCGCGCTATTTTGCGCTCGCACTGTTTTGTGAAGTTTATCACTCGCGCTATTTTGTGCGTCGCACTGTTTTGTGCAGTTATCGCTCACGCTATTTTGCGCGTCGCACTGTTTGTGCAGTTATCCTGCGTTATTTTGCGCGTCGCACTTTTGTGCAGTTATCGCTCGCTCTATTTTGCGCGTCGCACTGTTTGTGCAGTTTACACTCGCGCTATTTTGCGCTCGCACTGTTTTGGTGCAGTTACACTCGCCTATTTTGCGGTCGCACTGTTTTGTGCAGTTTATCACTCGCGCTATTTTGCGGTCGCACTGTTTGTGCAGTTTAACTCGCCCTATTTTGCGCGTCGCACTGTTTTGTGCAGTTTCCCTCGCACTATTTTGCGCGTCGCACTGTTTTGTGCAGTTCATACTCGCACTATTTTGCCGCCACTGTTTGTGCAGTTTATCACTCGCGCTATTTTGCGTCGCACTGTTCTTGCAGTTACACTCGCTGTTTGCGCGCACTGTTTTGGCAGTTTATCACTCGCGCTATTTTGCGCGTCGCACTTTTTTTGCAGTCACTGCATATTGCGCATCGCATTGTTTTGTGCATTCACTCGCACTATTTTGCGCTACGCACTGTTTTTGTAGTTGACACTCGCTTTTTCCGTCGCACTGTTTTGTGCAGTTCACTCGCGCTATTTTGCGTCGCACTTTGTTCAGTTTCAGTTCACACTCGCTTTTGCGCGTCGACTGTTTTGTGCAGTTTATCACGCGCTATTTTGCGCGTCGCACTTTTTGTGCATTCACACTCGCGCTATTGTGGCGTCGCACTGTTTGTGCAGTTGCACTCGCTCATTTTGCGCGTCGCCTGTTTGTACTGTTATTCACTGCGCTATTTTGCGCTTCACACTGTTTTGTGCATTTCACACTCGCGCTATTTTGCGCGTCGCACTTTTGTGCAGTTCACACTCGCGCTATTTTGCGCGTCGCATTGTTTTGTGCAGTTACACTCGCTTTTTGCGCGTCGCACTGTTGTGCAGTTCACTCGCGTTATTTTGCGCCGTCGCACTGTTTTGTGCAGTTCACACTCGCGCTATTTTGCGCGTCGCACGGTTTGTGTAGTTTATCACTCGCGCTATTTTGCGCGTCGAACTTTTTATGCAGTTTATCACTCGCACTATTTTGCGCGTCGCACATTTGTGCAGTTCACACTCGCGCTATTTTCGGCGTCGCACTTTTGTGCAGGACACTCGCGTATTTTGCGCGTCGCTCTGTTTTGTGCAGTTTACACTGCGCTATTTGCGCGTCGCACTGTTTTGTGCAGTTTATCACTCGCGCTATTCGCGTCGCGCTGTTTTGTGCAGTTTATCACTCGCGCGTTTTGCGCGTCGTCCTATTTTGTGCAGTTATCACTCGCTATTTTGGATTCGCACTATTTTGTGCAGTTCACACTCGTGATATTTTGCGCGTCGCACTTTTGCATTTATCACTCGCGCTATTTCTGCGCGTCGCACTGTTTGTGCAGTTCACATCGCGCTATTTTGCGCGTCGCTGTTTGTGCAGTTTATCACTCGCGGCTATTTTACGCTTCGCACTGTTTTGTGCAGTTTATCACCCAGGCTTTTTGCGTCGCATAGTTGTGCAATTATCACTCGCGCTAGTTTGTGATTCGCCTATTTTGTGCAGTTCAACTCGCGCTATTTTGCGGTCGTCTATTTGTGCATGCAGTTTATCACTCATGCTATTTGGGATTCGCACTATTTTATGCAGTTCACACTCGTGATATTTGCACGTCGCACTGTTTTGGGCAATTTATCATCGTGCTATTTCGCGTCGACTAGTTTTGTGCAGTTATCAATCGCGCTATTTGCGTTCGCTATTTTGTGCAGTTCACACTCGCGCTATTTTGCGCGTCGCACCGTTTTGTGCAGTTTATCACAGGCTATTTTCGCGTCCCACTGTTTTGTGCATTTATCACTCGCGCTAGTTTGCTCTTCGCCCTTTTGTGCAGTTGACACTCGCGCTTTTGCGCGTCGCACGTTTTGTGGTAGTTTATCACTCGCGCAATTTTGCGCGTCGCACTGTTTTGTGCAGTTTATCGCTCGCGCTATTTTGCGCGTCGCACTGTTTTGTGCAGTTTATCCCTCGCGCTATTTTGAGGGTCGCACTGTTTTGTGCAGTTGACACTCGCGCTATTTTGCGTGTCGCACTGTTTTGTGCAGTTTATCCCTCGCGCAATTTTGCGCGTCGCACTGTTTTGTGCAGTTTATCGCTCGCGCTATTTTGCTCGTCGCACTGTTTTGTGTAGTTTATCCCTCCCGCTATTTTGCGCGTCGCACTGTTTTGTGCAGTTTATCACCCGCGCTATTTTACGCGTCGCACTGTTTTGTGCAGTTGACACTCACGCTATTTTGCGCGTCGCACTGTTTAGTGCCGTTGACACTCGCGCTATTTTGCGCGTCACACAGTTTTGTGCAATTTATCACTAGCGCTATTTTGCGCGTCGCACTGGTTTGTGCAGTCTATCAATCGCGCTGTTTTTTGCAGTTCACACTCGCGCTATTTTGCGCGTCGCACTGTTTTGTACAGTTTATCACTGGCTCTATTTTCCGCGTTGCACTATTTTGTGCAGTTTACACTCGCGCTATTTTGCGCTTCGCACTATTTGGCGCGATTGACACTCACGGTATTTTGCGCGTGGCACTGTTTTGTGCAGTTTATCACCCGCACTATTTTGCAGGTCGCACTGTTTTGCGCATTTTACCACTCGCGCTATTTTGCGCGTCGCACTTTGTGCAGTTTATTACTCGCGTTATTTTGCGCTTCGCACTGTTTTGTGCAGCTCACACTCGCGCTATTTTGCGCATCGCAGTGTTTTGTGCAATTTATCACTCGCGCGATTTTGCGCGTCGCACGGTTTTGTGCAGTTTATCACTCACGCTATTTTGCGCATCGCACTGTTTTGTGCAGTTCACACTCGCGCTATTTTGCGCGTCGCACTGTTTTGTGCAGTTTATCACTCGCGCTATTTTGCGCGTCGGACACTTTTGTGCAGTTTACACTCGCGCTATTTTCCGCGTCGCACTGTTTGGTGCAGTTGACACTCGCGCTATTTTGCGCGTCGCACTGTTTTGTGCAATTTATCGCTGGCGCTATTTTGCGCGTCGCACTGTTTTGCGCAGTTCACACTCGCGCTGTTTTGTGCTTCGCACTGTTTGGAGCAGTTGACACTCGCGTTATTTTGCGCGTCGCACTGTTTTGTGCAGTTTATCACCCGCGCTATTTTGCGGGTGGCACTGTTTTGTGCAGTTTATCCCTCGACCTATTTTGCGTGTCGCACTGTTTTGTGCAATTTATCCCTCACGCTATTTTGCGCGTCGCACTGTTTTCTGCAGTTTACAGTCGCGCTGCTTTGCGCAATTTATCACTCACGGTATTTTGCGCGTCGCACTGTTTTGTGCAGTTCACACTCGCGGTATTTTGCGTCGCACTGTTTTGTGCAGTTTATCACTCGCGCTATTTTGCGCGTTGCACTATTTTGTGCAGTTGGCACTCGCAGTATTTTGCGCGTCGCACAGTTTTGTGCGGTTCACACTCGCGCTATTTTGCACGTCGCACTGTTTTGTGCAGTTTATCAATCGCGTTGTTTTGTGCAGTTCACACTCGCGCTATTTTGCGCGTCGCACTGTTTTGTGCAGTTTATCACTGGCGCTATTTTGCGCGTTGCACTATTTTGTGCAGTTTCCACTCGCGCTATTTTGCGCTTCGCACTGTTTTGCGCAGTTTATCACTCGTGCTATTTTGCGGGCCGCACTGTTTTGCGCAGTTTATCACTCCCGCTGTTTTGCGCGTCGCACTGTTTTGTGCAGTTTATTACTCGCGCTATTTTGCGCTTCGCACTGTTTTGTGCAGCTCACACTCGCGCTATTTTGCGCGTCGCAGTGTTTTGTGCAATTTATCACTCGCGCGATTTTGCGCGTCGCACTGTTTTGTGCAGTTCATCACTCCCGCTATTTTGCGCGTTGCACTGTTTTGTGCAGTTCACACTCGCGCTATTTTGCGCGTCGCACTGTTTTGTGCAGTTTATCACTCGCGCTATTTTGCTCGTCGGACACTTTTGTGCAGTTTACACTCGCGCTACTTTCCGCGTCGCACTGTTTGGTGCGGTTGACACTCGCGCTATTTTGCGCGTCGCACTGTTTTGTGCAGCTTATCGCTGGCGCTATTTTGCGCGTCGCACTGTTTTGCACAGTTCACACTCGTGCTATTTTGTGCTTCGCACTGTTTGGTGCAGTTGACCCTCGCGTTATTTTACGCGTTGCACTGTTTTGTGCAGTTTATCACTCGTGCTATTTTGCAGGTCGCACTGTTTTGTGCGGTTTATCCTCGACCTATTTTGCGCATCGCACTGTTTTGTGCAGTTTATCCCTCGCGCCATTTTGTGCGTCGCACTGTTTTGCGCAGTTTATAGTCGCTCTATTTTGCACAGTTTATCACTCGCGCTATTTTGCGCGTCGCACTGTTTTGTGCAGTTCACACTCGCGGTATTTTGCGCGTCGCACTGTTTTGTGTAGTTTATCACTCGCGCTATTTTGCGCGTTTCACTGTTTTGTGTAGTTGGCACTCGCGCTATTTTCCGCGTCGCACTGTTTTGTGCCGTTCACACTCGCGCTATTTTGCACGTCGCACTATTTTGTGCAGTTTATCACTCGCGCTGTTTTGCGCGTCGCACTGTTTTGTGCAGTTTATCACTCGCGTTGTTTTGTGCAGTTCACACTCGCGCTATTTTGCGCGTCGCACTGTTTTGTGCAGTTTGTCACTGCCGCTATTTTGCGCGTTGCACTATTTTGTGTAGTTTACACTCACACTATTTTGCGCTTCGCACTGCTTGGTGCGGTTGACACTCGCGGTATTTTGCTCGTGGCACTGTTTTGTGCAGTTTATCACTCGCGCTATTTTGCGGGTCGCACTGTTTTGTGCAGTTTATCACTCGCGCTGTTTTGCGCGTCGCACTATTTTGTGTTGTTTATTACTCGCACTATTTTGCGCTTCGCACTGTTTTGTGCAGTTGACACTCGCGCTATTATGCGCGTCGCACTGTTTTGTGCAGCTCACACTCGCGCTATGTTGTGCGTCGCGTTGTTTTGTGCAGTTTATCACTCGCGCGATTTTGCGCATCGCACTGTTTTGTGCAGTTTATCCCTCGCGCTATTTTGCGCGTCGCACTGTTTTGTGCAGTTCACACTCGCGCTATTTTGCGCGTCGCACTATTTTGTGCAGTTTATCACTCGCGCTATTTTGCGCGTCGCACTGTTTTGTGCAGTTGACACTCGCGCTATTTTGGGCGTCGCACTGTTTTGTGCCGTTCACACTCGCGCTATTTTGCGCGTTGCACTATTTTGTGCAGTTTATCACTCGTGCTATTTTGCGCGTCGCACTGTTTTGTGCAGTCTATCAATCGCGCTGTTTTGTGCAGTTCAAACTCGCGCAATTTTGCGCGTCGCACTGTTTTGTGCAGTTTACCACTGGCGCTATTTTGCGCGTTGCACTATTTTGTGCAGTTTACACTCGCAATATTTTGCGCTTCGCAGTGCCTGGCGCGGTTGACACTCGCGGTATTTTGCGCGTGGCACTGTTTTGTGCAGTTTATCACTCGCGCCATTTTGCGGGTCGCACTGTTTTGCGCAGTTTATCACTTGCACTATTTTGCGCGTCGCACTGTTTTGCGTAGTTCATTACTCGCGCTATTTTGCGCTTCGCACAGTTTTGTGCAGCTCACACTCGCGCTATTTTGCGCGTCGCACTGTTTTATGCAGTTTATTACTCGCGCTATTTTGCGCTTCGCACTGTTTTGTGCAGCTCACTCTCGCGCTATTTTGGCGCTTCGCAATGTTTTGTGCAGCTCACACTCGCGCTATTTTGCGCGGTTTATCACTCGCGCTATTTTGCGCGTCGCCCTGTTTTGTGCAGTTCACACTCGCGGTATTTTGCTCGTCGCACTGTTTTGTGCAGTTTATCACTCGCACTATTTTGCGCGTCGCACTGTTTTGTGCGGTTGACACTCGCGCTATTTTGCGCGTCGCACTGTTTTGTGCTGTTCGCACTCGCGCTCTTTTGCGCGTCGCACTGTTTTGTGCAGTTTATCACTCGCGCTATGTTGCGCGTCGCACTGTTTTGTGTAGTCTATCAATCGCGCTGTTTTGTGCCGTTCACACTCGCGCTATTTTGCGCGTCGCACTGTTTTGTGCAGTTTATCACTGGCGTTATTTTGCGCGTTGCACTATTTTGTCCAGTTTACACTCGCGCTATTTTGCGCTTCGCACTGTTTGGCGCGGTTGACACTCGTGGTATTTTGCGCGTGGCACTGTTTTGTGCAGTTTATCACTCGCGCCATTTTGTGGGTCGCAATGTTTTGCGCAGTTTATCACTCACGCTATTTTGCGTGTCGCACTGTTTTGTGCAGTTTGTTACTCGCGCTATTTTGCGCTTCGCACTATTTTGTGCAGCTCACACTCGTGCTATTTTGCCCGTCGCAGTGTTTTGCGCAGTTTATCACTCGTACGATTTTGCGCGTCGCACTGTTTTGTGCAGTTTATCACTCCCGCTATTTTGCGCGTCGCACTGTTTTGTGGAGTTCACACTCGCGCTATTTTGCGCGTCGCACTGTTTTGTGCAGTTTATCACTCGCGCTATTTTGCGCGTCGGACACTTTTGTGCAGTTTACACTCGCGCTATTTTCCGCGTCGCACTGTTTTTTCGCAGTTTATCGCTGGCGCTATTTTGCGCGTCGCACTGTTTTGCGCAGTCCACACTCGCGCTATTTTGTGCTTCGCACTGTTTGGTGCAGTTGACACTTGCGTTATTTTGCGCGTCGCACTGTTTTGTGCAGTTTATCACTCGCGCTATTTTGCGGGTCGCACTGTTTTGTGCAGTTTTTCCCTTGACCTATTTTGCGCATCGCACTGTTTTGTGCAGTTTATCACTTGCACTATTTTGCGCATCGCACTGTTTTGTGCAGTTCACACTCGCGGTATTTTGCGCATCGCCCTATTTTGTGCGGTTTATCACTTGCGCTATTTTGCACGTTGCACTGTTTTGTGCAGTTGGCACTCACGGTATTTTGCGCGTCGCACTGTTTTGTGCCATTCACACTCGCGCTATTTTGCACGTCGCACTGTTTTGTGCAGTTTATCACTCGCGCTGTTTTGCGCGTCACACTGTTTTGTGCAGTTTATCAATCGCGTTGTTTTGTGCAGTTCACACTCGCGCTATTTTGCGCGTCGCACTATTTTGTGCAGTTTATCACTGGCGCTATTTTGCGCGTTGCACTATTTTGTGCAGTTTGCACTCACGCTATTTTGCGCTTCGCACTGTTTGGTGCGGCTGACACTCGCGGTATTTTGCTCGTGGCACTATTTTGTGCCGTTTATCACTCGCGCTATTTTGCGGGTCGCACAGTTTCGTGCAGTTTTTCACTCGCGCTATTTTGCGCGTCGCACTGTTTTGTGTAGTTTATTACTCGAACTATTTTGCGCTTCGCACTGTTTTGTGCAGTTGACACTCGCGCTATTATGCGCGTTGCACTGTTTTGTGCAGCTCACACTCGCGCTATTTTGTGCGTCGCATTGTTTTGTGCAGTTTATCACTCGCGCGATTTTGCGCGTCGCAGTGTTTTGTGCAGTTTATCAGTCGCGCTATTTTGCGCGTCGCACTGTTTTGTGCAGTTCACACTCGCGCTATTTTGCGCGTCACACAGTTTTGTGGAGATTATCACTCGCGCTGTTTTGCGCGTCGCACTGTTTTATGCAGTCTATCCATCGCGCAGTTTTGTGCAACTCACACTCGCGCTACTTTGCGCGTCGCACTGTTTCGTGCAGTTTATCACTGGCGCTATTTTGCGCGTTGCACTATTTTGTGCAGTTTACACTCACGCTATTTTGCGCTTCGCACTGTTTGGCGCGGTTGACACTCGCGTCATTTTGTGCGTGGCACTGTTTTTTGCAGTTTATCCCACGCGCTATTTTGCGCGTCGCACTGTTTTGTGCAGTTAATAACTCGCCCTATTTTGTGATTCGCATTGTTTTGTGCAGTTCACACTCGCGCTATTTTCTACGTCGCGCTGTTTTGTGCAGTTTATCACTGGCGCTATTTTGCGCGTAGCACTGTTTTGCGCAGTTCACATTCGCGCTATTTTGTGCTTCGCACTGTTTGGTGCAGTTGACACTCGCGTTATTTTGCGCGTTGCACTGTTTTGTGTAGTTTATCACTCGCGCTATTTTGTGGGTGGCACTCTTTTGTGCAGTTTATCCCTCGCCTTATTTTGCGCGTCGCACTGTTTTGTGCTGTTTATCCCTCGCGCTATTTTGCGCGTCGCACTGTTTTGTGCAGTTTACAGTCCCGCTATTTTGCGCGTCGCACCGTTTTGCGCGGTTTATCACTCGCGCTATTTTGCGCGTCGCACTGTTTTGTGCAGTTGACACTCGCACTATTTTGCGCGTCGCACTGTTTTGTGTCGTTCACACTCGCGCTATTTTGCGCGTCACACTGTTTTGTGCAGTTTATCACTCGCGCTATTTTGCGCGTCGCACTGTCTTGTGCAGTCTATCAATGGCGCTGTTTTGTGCCGTTCACACTCGCGCTGTTTTGCGCGTCGCACTGTTTTGCACAGTTTATCACTGGCGCTATTTTGCGCGTTGCACTATTTTGTGCAGTTTACACTCGCGCTATTTTGCGCATTGCACTGTTTTGTGCAGTTGGCACTCACGGTATTTTGCGCGTCTCACTGTTTTGTGCCGTTCACACTCGCGCTATTTTGCACGTCGCACTGTTTTGTGCAGTTTATCACTCGCGCTATTTTGCGCGTCGCACTGTTTTGTGCAGTTTATCAATCGCATTGTTTTGTGCAGTTCACACTCGCGCTATTTTGCGCGTCGCACTGTTTTGTGCAGTTTATCACTGGCGCTATTTTGCGCGTTGCACTATTTTGTGCAGTTTACACTCACGCTATTTTGCGCTTCGCACTGTTTTGTGCGGTTGACACTCGCGGTATTTTGCTCGTGGCACTGTTTTGTGCAGTTTATCACTCGCGCTATTTTGCGGGTCGCACAGTTTTGTGCAGTTTCTCACTCGCGCTATTTTGCGCGTCGCACTGTTTTGTGTAGTTTATTACTCGCACTATTTTGCGCTTCGCACTGTTTTGTGCAGTTGACACTCGCGCTATTAAGCGCGTCGCACCGTTTTGTGCAGTTCACACTCGCGCTATTTTGCGCGTCGCACAGTTTCTGGAGATTATCACTCGCACTGTTTTGCGCGTCGCACTGTTTTATGCAGTCTATCAAACGCGTTGTTTTGTGCAGTTCACACTCGCGCTACTTTGCGCGTCGCACTGTTTTGTGCAGTTTATCACTGGCGGCCATTTTACGCGTTGCACTATTTTGTGCAGTTTACAGTCGCGCTATTTTGCGCTTCGCACTGTTTGGCGCGGTTGACACTCGCGGTATTTTGCGTGTGGCACTGTTTTGTGTAGTTTATCACTCGTGCTATTTTGCGGGTCACACTGTTTTGCGCAGTTTATCACTCGTGCTATTTTGCGCGTCGCACTGTTTTGTGCAGTTTATTACTCGCGCTATTTTGCGCTTCGCACTGTTTTGTGTAGCTCACACTCGCGCTATTTTGTGCGTCACACCATTTTGTGCAGTTTATCACTCACGCTATTTTGCGCGTCGCACTATTTTTGTGCAGTTTACACTCACGCTATTTTGCGCTTCGCACTGTTTGGTGCGGTTGACACTCGCGGTATTTTGCACGTGGCACTGTTTTGTGTAGTTTATCACTCGCGCTATTTTGCGGGTCGCACTGTTTTGTGCAGTTTATCACTAGCGCTATTTTACGCGTCGCACTGTTTTGTGCAGTTGACACTCGCGCTATTATGCGCGTCGCAATGTTTTGTGCAGCTCACACTCACGCTATTTTACGCGTCGCATTGTTCTGTGTAGTTTATCACTCGCGCGATTTTGCGCGTCGCACTGTTTTGTGTAGTTTATCACTCGCGATATTTTGCGCGTCACAATATTTTGTGCAGTTCACACTCGCGCTATTTTGCGCGTCGCACAGTTTTGCACAGTTCACACTCGCGCTATTTTGCGCGTCACACTGTTTTGTGCAGTTTGCACTCGCGGTATTTTGCGCGTCGCACTGTTTTGTGCCGTTCACACTCGCGCTATTTTGCACGTCGCACTGTTTTGTGAAGTTTATCACTCGCGCTGTTTTGCGCGTCGCACTGTTTTGTGCAGTTTATCAATCGTGTTGTTTTGTGCAGTTCACACTCGCACTATTTTGTGCAGTTTATCACTGGCGCTATTTTGTGCGTTGCACTATTTTGTGCAGTTTACACTCACGCTATTTTGCGTTTCGCACTATTAGGTGCTGTTGACACTCGTGGTATTTTGCACGTGGCACTGTTTTGTGCAGTTTATCACTCGCGCTATTTTGCAGGTCGCACTATTTTGTGCAGTTTATCACTCGCGCTATTTTGCGCGTCGCACTGTTTTGTGCAGTTTATTACTCGCGCTATTTTGCGCTTCGCACTGTTTTGTGCAGCTCACACTCGCGCTATTTTACGCGTCGCACCATTTTGTGCAGTTTATCACTCACGTTATTTTGCGCGTCGCACTGTTTTGTGCAGTTCACACTCGCGCTATTTTGCGCGTCGCACTTTTTTGTGCAGTTTATCACTTGCGCTATTTTGCGCGTCGGACACTTTTGTGCAGTTTACACTCGCGCTATTTTCCGCGTCGCACTGTTTGGTGCAGTTGACACTCGTGCAATTTTGCGCGTCACACTTTTTGTGCAGTTTATCGTTGGCGCTATTTTCCGCGTCGCACTGTTTTGCGCAGTTCACACTCGCGCTATTTTGTGCTTCGCACTGTTTGGTGCAGTTGACACTCGCGTTATTTTGCGCGTCGCACTGTTTTGTGCAGTTTATCACTCGCGCTATTTTGCGGGTGGCACTGTTTTGTGCAGTTTATCCCTCGCCTTATTATGCGCGTCGCACTGTTTTGTGCTGTTTATCCCTCGCGCTATTTTGCGCGTCGCACTGTTTTGTGCGGTTTACAGTCGCGCTATTTTGCGCGTCGCACCGTTTTGCGCGGTTTATCACTCGCGCTATTTTGCGCGTCGCACTGTTTTGTGCAGTTCACACTCGCGGTATTTTGCGCATTGCACTGTTTTGTGCAGTTTATCACTCGCGCTATTTTGCGCGTCGCACTGTTTTGTGCAGTTGACACTCGCGCTATTTTGCGCGTCGCACTGTTTTGTGCAGTTGTCACTCGTGCTATTTTGCGCGTCGCACTGTTTTGTGCCGTTCACACTCGCGCTATTTTGCGCGTCGCACTGTTTTGTGCAGTTTATCACTCGCGCTATTTTGCGCGTCGCACTATTTTGTGCAGTCTATCACTGGCGCTATTTTGCGCGTTGCACTATTTTGTGCAGTTTACACTCGCGCTATTTTGCGCTTCGCACTGTTTGGCGGGGTTGACACTCGCGGTATTTTACGCGTGGCACTGTTTTGTGCAGTTTATTACTCGCGCTATTTTGCGACTCGCACTGTTTTGCGCAGTTTATCACTCGCGCTATTTTGCGCGTCGCACTCGCACTGTTTTGCGCAGTTTATCACTCACGCTATTTTGCACGTCGCACTTTTTGGTGCAGTTGACACTCGCGCTATTTTGCGCGTCGCACTGTTTTGTGCAGTTTATCACTGGCGCTATTTGGAATTCATTTATGCTATGGGAATATACGAATTATGTACTTCAGGAAACGGTAACTACTGTATTTCTGTATTAAGAATTGATGTTGTGGAATTTATTGAAAAAATAAAATAAAATAAAATAAAATAAAAAAATATTGTAATTATAAACCCTGTCCACGGGGGATGATAATAAATATGTCCTACAATGGACTCTTATAGCCTTATCTTATTCAACATGTGATTTTTTGAACTAGAAGTTGGTTTTATATGTGGCTAACTCTCGTAACTGTAGAGAATATCGGGTTGATCGTGAACTAGTCGAATTATATGTTCCTATAGCTGAGAATTAATGTGACAGGAAAAATATTGTGATTACAAACCCTGCCTACTGGGGAGTTTATATCTGGAATGTCCTGCCAAGGACTCTTGTAGTTTTATCTTATTCAATACAAGATCCTGTGAAATAAACATAAGATGTTTTCTTTCATTTTACATACCTAGAATGGGCATGTTTGAGTTGTCTTCTATTTGGTTTCCTTCAATTTCGAGGATGAAATTTCCTTAAGGTGGGTAGGTTATACCACTTTGTATTTTGGGCTTAGGAATGAAGTAAGGTGTAATTGGAAGTTGTTAATGTTGGGTGGATATGTATGGCGCTCTCATGCTTTGTTATGAACTAGGGGTTTTTAAGAATTGGTGAACATACGGTTGTTGCTATTCTTGTTAGAACGGATGCAAATTTCGGGGACGAAATTTCGTAAGGTGGGGAGGGTATAACGACCCGGATTTTAAATTGATGTATAGTGGTGCCTATCACCTGAAAATTTGTATGGTTGTCGGACTCTTGATATTGATGGGTTAGTAAGTGAACTTTAAATATTATAATTGAGGACCCTTGGATAATGTTTGGAACCTTGATTGAAGCCTTAATAAGATATATAGATAAGATTAGATAAAAAGTCCCAAATTTGAGTTTGAATTTTTGACCAGCCGTCACTCTTTTGCCTTTTCTTTTTCCACAATTTGAATTTGGATGTAAGGTTAGAACCATTGGAAAGCTTATCTCTGGGGCTTCAATTTGCCCACAAGAATGACCTAAAACGGAGTCCGGATAAGAGAGTTACGGCTGTTCAAAGTTTTGGAATCTGTGCTGAAAGCAGGTACGCTCGAGCGTGGGAAGCGACGCTCGAGCGGGGGACGCGAATTCAGCAAGTTTAAATCGCATTTCTGGATCACTTTTGGCATTTTTCATCTCCTTCCTCCTTCCTCTCCTTCTAGGTCCGAAACCCTAGCCCCCAAAACCTTGATTTCCCTTACTTTGATCAACAATCCACCATGGTTCTTGCATCAAGGATGGAGAAAGAAAGATCAACATTCTTAACCGATTGGAACTTGGATTTGCGAAGGATTTTCATTAAAGCTCCGTCCCTTTGCTTGTTTCTTGAGGTAGGGTCCTAGTTCTCCTTCATGCTTCCATTGATAGATAGATTTGTGATACTTTTGAGTATATAAATGTAAACCCATATTTGTTTTGAACATCTAGTGTAGTGTTGATTATGAGAATTGGGGGTTTAGAGTTGGAGATGTTGGAAGTTAAATTGGTGGGTTAAAATGATGGATTGTGAATCCTAGATGTATAATCATTGGGAAAATTGGAATAAAAGTAATGGGTTAATAAGTTAGAATTTTTCTTGAAATTTCAATATTTTCTTGAAACCCTAGGTTGATTAATGATGATAACCAATGAATTGGCCCAAATTGAAAGTAGAATAATGAAATTGAGGTATTGAATTATATGTGTTCAAGTTTAATTAGAATTTGGAAATGTTTGAGAATTATGTTTAAAATTTGCGAATGAACTTTGTTATGAACATTGGAATTCATGCTTTTATGTGAAGGAAAATTGGGGAAATAATCTATTAATGGTATGAATGATATGAACTTGGCTTTGAAATGTTGAAATGGGATTCAAGGATTTATTTTGAATTATGTTAAATTATAAATGGTGTTGATGAACTAAATGTTGACTTTTGTTGAAGTTATGTTGTGTTGAAAATGTTGAATTGAATGGTGATGTACTATGATAAATTATGTTTGACTTATGTGAATTGTGTAGGGTCAGCTACAGGGGCAGACCAAGCACCTGAACACTGTGAGTAATAGTACTACAAACGTACATCAATTACTGTTAATAATGAGCATTATTATTAATATTCCATTTTTCCATGGTAATTATGTTAACATGTTTGTATTTGAAAATTGGTGTGAATATAGAAGGAATTAGCATCCATTGATATGACTCTGAAACTATTCTGTATTCCGTCTATGATTAATGATTTCGGTAATGTGCTATAATCTATAGAGTAGTGTGTTTAAAACACATTATTAACATTCTGTTATCCGTAGATTAAGCTTAATGATTCATGGTAAACAAATGGAACAATGATGCTTATGTATCCCGAACTATTCAGTTTTATCGATGATGGTTAAGACTGGTATGAGGTAATTATTTTGTCCCTACAAATAGCATTGTGATGGCACCTGTACAATTTGTGAGATACGTTATACGTATTGCTAATGATTATCATTAGTATTCTGTTACACGTAAACTGACTACATTAATTCATGTAAGTGATTGGAATAATCTATGTGCCTCTGAATGACTATAAGACCAGTCTATTATGATAATATCTGTGGTTATTCTGTTATGATGTTCGTTTCGTTTATATTATGACATGATGAGACTTATGGATTTATGTTATGGAACAAAGTGCTGTACGGAACTAAGTGCTACACTTTGGTGGGAGCCACCTCTAGAATCCGTACGAGCCACCTCTTGAGTCCATACATATGTTATTTCGGGGCCACTAAGCCGTTCTGATATTTCTAGACCTATGGCCGTTTTGTACATTACTGGGCTTAAAGCAAATTTGTGAAGATATGAAAAGTATAAACTTGTGAATTATGAAATTATGAGGCCAAGAGCCAACTTGTGAATTATGAAATTATGAGGCCAAGAGCCAACCTGTGAATTATGAAATTATGGAAACATCGAAAGAGGTTGTGAAGTTATGTAAGCTATATGTGACACCTTGTGAAATTATGGAAGGTATCAAAAGAATTGTGCGCTATGAACCTATATAGCCAAGGGTCATTTGTGAGCTATGAAGCTATGAGGCCAAGGGCCAATATGTGAAATATGAATTTATGAACTTGTAAACTTGTGAATCCAAAGGACTGAGGTCCAATATGATAAATTTTGAATCTATGAAACTCAGTGGCCCTTTTGTGAATGTGTGAACTCACTTGTGAACTTGTGAATCCAAAGGACTGAGGTCCAATATGATAAATTGTGAATCTATGAAACTCAATGGCCCTTTTGTGAATGTGTGAACTCCTCAGGCCAAGGGCCAAATTGTAGAATTGTGAATTGACAAAGTTGTCCTACAAAGTTACAGAAACAGACAAATCACATGGTTATGGCATTATTTATATACTATTATTCACTGAGTTTGCTCATTTTGTATTTTGTCTGTCTATTCTGTAGGTAATCAACCGGGAGTTCAGGCCTAACCTTTAAGGCTCGTCTTTCTCTTGTCAGCTTTGATACGTCCAGGCACCACCTGAAGCCGTGCATTCTGTAAAGTATTGTTAGGTTATTGATTTATGCTTTGGTTGTCTTTCCTTAATATTTTCGTTACTCGCCCAATTGTGGGTTTAAGTATGAATGTATAAGTGTGTAACCGAAGTTCGGGTGCATGTTTCTATATATATTGTGTATCTAATGCAATGTGTGTGCGATCCTGGCACGGTAGTGGTAGCTCAATGAATGATGTTTTATGTTATTTTATATTGATAATACTTCCGCTCAAGCCCCATATGTTATATATAACAGGTTAAGGGTCCGTTTCTGAATAGGTCATGCCCAAAACTTTTAGGGGCGAGTTTTGGGTCGTGACATTACACTTGCGCTATTTTGCGCGTCCCACTATTTGGTGCAGTTGACACTCGCGCTATTTTGCGGGTCGCATTGTTTTGTGCAGTTTATCACTGGAGCTATTTTGCGCGTCGCACAGTTTTGCACAGTTCACACTCGCGCTATTTTGCGCGTCGCACTGTTTTGTGCAGTTGGCACTCGCGGTATTTTGCGCGTCGCACTGTTTTGTGCCGTTCACAATCACACTATTTTGCACGTCGCACTGTTTTGTGAGGTTTATCACTCGCGCTGTTTTGTGCGTCGCACTGTTTTGTGCAATTTATCAATTGCGTTGTTGTGTGCAGTTCACACTCGCGCTATTTTGTGCGTCGCACTGTTTTGTGCAGTCTATCACTGGCGCTATTTTGCGCGTTGCACTATTTTGTGCAGTTTACACTCACGCTATTTTGTGCTTCGCACTGTTTGGTGCTGTTGACACTCGCGGTATTTTGCACGTGGCACTGTTTTGTGCAGTTTATCACTCGCGCTATTTTGCGGGTCGCACTATTTTGTGCAGTTTATCACTCGCGCTATTTTGCGCGTCGCACTGTTTTGTGTGGTTTATTACTCGCGCTATTTTTCGCTTCGCACTCTTTTGTGCAGTTGACACTCGCGCTATTATGCGCGTCGCACTGTTTTGTGCAGCTCACACTCGCGCTATTTTGCGCGTCGCATTGTTTTGTGCAGTTTATCACTCACGAGATTTTGCGCGTCGCACTGTTTTGTGCAGTTCACACTCGCGCTATTTTGCGCGTCGCACTGTTTTGTGCAGTTTATCACTGGCGCTATTTTGCGCGTTGCACTATTTTCTGCAGTTTACACTCGCGCTATTTTGCGCTTCGCACTATTTGGCGCGGTTGACACTCGCGGTATTTTGCGCGTGGCACTGTTTTGTGCAGTTTATCACTCGCGCCATTTTGCGGTTTGCACTGTTTTGCGCAGTTTATCACTCGCGCTATTTTGCGTGTCGCACTGTTTTGTGCAGTTTATTACTCGCGCTATTTTACGCTTCGCACTGTTTTGTGCAGCTCACACTCGCGCTATTTTGCGCGTCGCACTGTTTTGTGCAGTTTATTACTCGCGCTATTTTGCGCTTCGCACGGTATTGTGCGGCTCACACTCGCGCTATTTTGCGCTTCGCAATGTTTTGCGCAGCTCACACTCGCGCTATTTTGCGCGTCGCACCGTTTTGCGCGGTTTATCACTCGCGCTATTTTGCGCGTCGTACTGTTTTGTGCAGTTCACACTCGCGGTATTTTGCGCGTCGCGCTGTTTTGTGCAGTTTATCACTCGCGCTATTTTGCGCGTCACACTGTTTTGTGCGGTTGACACTCGCGCTATTTGGCGCGTCGCACTGTTTTGTGCCGTTCACACTCGCGCTATTTTGCGCGTCACACTGTTTTGTGCAGTTTATCACTCGCGCTGTGTTGCGCGTCACACTGTTTTGTCCAGTATATCAATCGCGCTGTTTTGTGCAGTTCACACTCGCGCCATTTTGCGCGTCGCACTGTTTTGTGCAGTTTATCACTGGCGCTATTTTGCGCGTTGCACTATTTTGTGCAGTTTCCACTCGCGCTATTTTGCGCTTCGCACTGTTTGGCACGGTTGACACTCGCGGTATTTTGCGCGTGGCACTGTTT
>JAPPVO010000029.1:6235383-6271995 GCA_030407325.1 Camellia japonica
ATGCCCGCAGGCGTGCCCGCAGGCAGGGGCAAAATGCAAATGATATGCAGGAAGATTTTGATAATTGGACTTACACGCTACGCGAAGCCGGTTTGACAATTGGACTTATACGCTACGCGAAGCCGGTTATTACTCATGATCATGCGAAGAGAGCTATAATGAAGCAATTATGCAAAATAAATACAACATTTTAAGCGAATGCTATGCAAGCAAGTAAACTCGAGCCAAACTACATCTCATGCAGAAAGGATGAAAGGGAATTAAGCAATTCTCACGGTTTCTCACGCGGAGAAGGCTAAAAGTGACTACCGAGAATACCCGGAGTCTCAAGCACAACATCTCTCAGCGTATCGTACACAGGAGAGGAAAGAGTAACACTTCTCAGCGTAGTACACGCGAGAGAAGAAAGATAAAATTTCTCAGCAGAAGAAGAATAAAATTTCTCAGCAGAGAAGAATAGAAATTTCTCAGCGTAGTACACGCAAGAGAAAGAGAAAGGCAAAGAGAAACCTCATCAGCGTAGTACACGCAAGAGAGGAAAGAGAAAGGCAAAAAGAAACCTCTCAGCGTAGTACACGCGAAGAGGAGAGAAAGAAAGGCAAAGAGAAAAGAAACCTCTCAGCGTAGTACACGCGAGAGAGGAAAGAGAAAGGCCTCTCAGCGTAGTACACGCGAGAGAGGAAGAGAAAGGCAAAAAGGAACCTCTCAGCGTAGTACACGCGAGAGAGGAAAGAAAGGCAAAGAAAAAGAAACCTCTCAGCGTAGTACACGCGAGAGAGGGAAAGAGAAAGGCCTCTCAGCGTAGTACACGCGAGAGAGGAACGAGCAACAATGCAAGTAAAAAGGCGCACAACAATGTGGGCGAAACATGCGTGACAGCGCAAGTGAAAAGAGTGCATAACAATGCAACTGGGATGTGCATCACGATGCAAATGAAGTGGGTGCATAACAATGCAATTGGAACATGCAGCATAATGCAAGTGGGACGAGTGTGTATACACATTCTGTGCACAATAATCAATGCATATTCGATGCAATCTCAACAGTGTGTTTGAAATAAAAAGTTGAATAAGGAAATACACGCCTTAACGAGACCAATTCAAACGCAACCTCCGATTTACCTCTCGGAGGAGTCACAATAGATTCCAAAAGGATACGACTCGTGCATGCAAACTGACAATGAGCTACGCATCGGAGACATGATTTGATACTTCTGCAGAAACATTTTGAGCTTGAGGTAGAGGCACACCCATATTTCGGAGCATTGACAAGGCTTGAAGGGTACATCCCACGGAATTTGTTGGAGGTGAAACACACTCAGATGCTTCGATTTTCCCTCTTTCCTTTTGCTTTGCAGTGTGGAACCTATATAGCTTCAGATAGATCCTGATTTTACTGTTCGCACATGATCTGGGTTAAACCTTGCAGTTTTTGAAAGAACAAATTCCCCTTCTTTTTTTTTTTGCACAAATGTGGAGAATGGCACAGCACTCTGAGCACACAACAAATCATTTTTGAAATTGAGAAAATGAGTTCTCGACCGGGTATTGAGCCTACAACTGAACACAGCGAAAAGACTCAACAACGGAAAACGATAGGTAAACAACCTAAACACATCGAGACACGCTCGGAATGACTCAAAGCAAGAATCGAGGCAAACAAAACAAAAGACACGACACACAGACGTATTACAATGGCGAGAGACCTCTCAGTGCGCGAGGAGCCAGTTTCTCCGGGTATTATTTCCCACCCTTTCTCATTTGTGGTTCTAACATCACTCGGCCCTCAAGCTCTGTTTTTCTGAAAAAGCCCTTTTCTCACTTTTTCTCTAAACGCACATCTCTCTATTCTTCAATCTCTCATTTTTCATCCCTCCCCTGGGTGGTTGATGGATAAACAGTAAGTTGAAGGCTCGGGCCCCTAGCATTCTGCTCGATTCTCTTTCTTCTGCTCACAGCTAGTGAATTCCTCCCACAGAGGGGTTGTGCCACAACTGGGTGTGTAGCAAATCTGCAGCTAACATCGGTTGATGATGCCTTGCTGGGGAGTTTGGACGTGGTTAGATCTGTCCAGATGAGGAAGTGGAACATCTCGCCCCATTCCAATTTATGCTTCGCACATGGCTTGATACCTCGCTGCTTGGAGGACGAGAGAGCTTTCAGCCCTTTGTTGTTGACTTCAATTGTGCCCTCTTCTGGCAGGTGGAGTGCCCTTCTTGGCAAGCATGTTGATGATGGGGAAAAGACAGAACACCTGACTCAACTGTGCCCCTAGTTCATCATTTTGACCATTTTTTGGTTTTAAAATAATTTTGACCCACATGAGAGTTAGATTAACATGCTTGTTCAATTTTTGTTTGAAATCATGCAAGTCAGGCTATGAGCACTGAAAATTTTCCTTTTTTTGGGTCCAAGAAATGGTCCAGTTTTGGAAAAAAATGAAATAATTTTCGAGAAAATAGTCAACCTCAGTAAAAATTCTCAAAAACTATTTTTGCACACGGCCATTTGCTCAACGAGCATGAAACCTACTCCTGAGATGCACAACCTCGGATCCAAGGGAAAAGTGCCCCGTGCTTGAAGAGAGCTGCATGGCAACGGAAAGTTGCCCCTTGTTTGAACGGCACTGCAGCGTATTGAATGGCAACGGAAAGTTGCCCCTTGTTTGAATGGCACTGCAGCGCATTGAATGGCAACGGAAAGTTGCCCCTTGTTTGGATGGCACCGCAGCACATTATGGTCAGTCCTCAGAGCGACGATTGCAACCGTACTCTCGGATACAGAGAAGGCAAGGATGGTCAAAACCATTACATGGACACAATTGAATTTGAATCGTTTTACGGCTGGACTTCAGAATGAAGTTGTGCCTACGTATCCCAAAGATGGGAATCAAGCCTTACGTAGTTCCGGGTTAAGGTACTCGGAGTATTCTGGTTTTTATTTACCTCTCCTTTTTATGCTCTAACTTTTGCCAAGGCGCCTGTTGCAGGTTTTCGACCTGCGAGCTTTGTTTTTCTTTTCTTTTTCATTCTTTTTTTTTTTTTTTTTTTTGCATTTTTCTTTTTCTTTCTTTTCTCTTCTTTTTTTTTGCATTCTTTCTTTTCTCTTTTCTTGTTCTTTTTCGCATTTTTCTTTTTGTTCTTTTGTTCTTTTTTTGCTCTAACTTTTGCCTGGGTCGCCCTTCCGGGTTTTCGACCCAGCGAGCCTCTCAAAGGGTAAAAGTGTAGCTTGGTCCATGCCAAATGGTTGTAGGTTTTGAAGTCATCCGTATCCAGGAGAGTGGCTGTTGATTTGCAGAAGGATCCATCTTCGGCTCTTCGAGCACATAGGACATTGTCGCCCCTAGTTCGAGGGTGCTTCTGATCTAGCTTTACAAGCTTCTTCTGATGAGGTCTGACCTTCTTGATCTGACTTTGGTGCCTCTTGTTCGAGGGCTGCTTCAAATCTGGCCACACAGGCCTCACATTGTAGTTGACCGTTGAACATTCTGAATTCAAGTTCAAGGTTTGAAGCAAAGGGGTTGAGTCTCGAGACCGAGAGTGATCCTAAGCTGCACAATCTCAAGAGCGATTCCACACAGGTCTTCGCAAGACCGCGCAAAACATTTTTTTTTGAAAGTTTTTAAGAAAGCGACAAATCGCTCGCGCTGAAGACAGTGTCGGACCAATCTGGATCAAAGCTAGGGTCCTTCTCAGTACTCACGCTGACAAGCATGATTTCATTCATTAAGGGCTTAGCACGCCTCTCTTTCTCTTATTTTGATCAAAGTTTTGCAAATCCCGAGGAATTCCTTCCTCTTTGTTTTCACTGCAGTGTTCAAAAAAGGTTTTGAAAAACTTAGGTCAATACAATGGCTTCAAGGCACAAGAGAGCAGGTGGAATGCGCTGCCATTTCATTCAAATCCCGGCACAACTAGCACACGGCAAAAACAAATGCTAGAGTATGGAAATCACTGCTGTTTCATTCAAAATCTGTTGGCATAACTGGCTCCCTGGCAGAAACAGACTCGAAACAAAACAAAAAGACAAACGCGAAACAAAATGGTGACGCCCGAGGTAACACCCCCGGAATCACCTGACTTCTATACAACAGGACTGACTCGATACAACAAGACAGACCCAAAACAAAAGAGACTGACTCAAAACAAAAGACAGACGCAAAACAAAACAACAAAACTGACCCGATACCCAAGTCAGAAAGCACAAAAACTGGTATTTGCACATTGCTCAGAACAGTGCGTGCCATCCACCATATCTGGAGTAAACTGAGCGCTGCCCGCAGGTGGTTCATCCCCCGATCACATGGTCACATTATCCCCCACAGGTTTACTGATCAAATGCCGATAGACTTTGCACGACTGGCATGGCGATGACCTTGTTGTCGATCAGATTTTGTATCTCATGGCGAAGACGAAAGCACATGTCAGTGTCATGGCCAGCTCGCTGATGGAAGGCACAGTAATCAGCTGGATTATGTGAGGGAGGGGGTTTCTTTGGTAATGGTTGTGGCTCCAATGGCTTCAGATACCCCTTTTGGATCAAGGCCCTCAGGGCCGTTGACAGAGACACGTACAGTGGGGTAAACACCCTTTGGCCCTGAGGTGGGTATTTGGCCGTTTGTGAACTAGTTTCGGAGGCACCGGTGAATGGGGTGGTCATTTTTTGTGTGGGTGGTGACCATGCCCATGTCTGAAGTTATAGCAGCTGTGTCACCACTGGTGGTCGCATTCGAACTGTGGCTAAATGCCCTCCTAGGCTGCTCCTTCTCCTGGTCAACAAGGTCCTGCTTCATAGCGTCCTCGATCTGTACCCCTATCTCGTGTAGGTCCGCAAAGGTAGGAAAGGGTAAAACTATCATTTTTTGCATCATCCTGGGTTGGAGGTTGCGCACAACCATCCTTATCTGGTCTTTGTTAGACGGCCTTGTAGTCATCATTGAGGCCTTTAATCTCCATCTCGTCACGAACTCTGAGAAACCCTCCTTTAGTTCTTGGCGGGTGGCTTCGAGATCACGAGTTGTGACCTCGATCTGTGTGTTGTAGGAGTATTGAGCAATAAAGGCCTCAGCCAGCTCTTCCCAGTTCCGTTTCACAGAGTCCTTCAATTTTGCATGCCAGATTGCAGCTATCCCAGACATGGTTCGGCCAAAGAGAGACAACTTCTGAGCTGTGGTTAAACCCATTGGCTTCAAGATATCGGAAAACAGGTGGAGGTGCACACTTGGGTCTCCAGAGCCATCAAAGCGATCGATATGCGGCATTTTAAACTGCTCCGGCAAGGTAACTGCAGATTCAATATACCCGTCCTCTAAATCCGGGATGGGGTTCACTCCATGTGCTCGTCTGAACAACTCCTCCAGTTTATTGACCTTAAGTGCAGTTGGGTCAACCTTAAATTCAAAGGGCGTGTCCACTGGATTAGCCGGTGCTTTGGACAACTGAAGTGGGATTGGCAGTGGGACTGGCCATGTCGGAACATCCGTACTTTCCTGGACGTGAGCTGCCTCTCTGGGTATTGGAACCATAGGTGGGGGTGGAACTGGGTGCGAAGCAGACGCTCCGTCTTGTTGGGGTTGCTGTTGCTGCTGAAGCTTGGTGAGTAAGCCCGCTTGTTGAGCCAGAACCTCTGCTTGGCGGGTGGTAAACTCTGCCCGGCGAGCAGCATCTTGCTGCATGGCCTGCATGGCCTCTTGGAGTTGACGCACCTCTTCCTGCATATTAACTGAAACCTGTGGATCCGAACAGAGGTGATGTGACTGGTGACTAACGGATCGGATGTCTGCCTTGCCTCAGCGAAGAAACACTGGTTGCCTTTGAACTGAATTTCTGACCTAACAAAGTCTATCAGCACAAGTCCGATGAACCTCGGGGATAGTGGAGCCTTCTGAAGCTATGGTTCCAGGACTACCTAGCAAAAGAGAAAACGGACAGCATCTCAGCCCAATTTCACCAGAACAGATACGAACAAAACCGAATGAGTGTGCTCTCTACTGAATTCTGCCCCAAAATTCCGCCTGTAAGCTGATACCCTCAGGTAAAACTGATTCCACCAAATATTGATGCCCGCAGGCCTAATACCCAAAATACTGAATTGGTGCCCGCAGGCCTGATGCCCAAACTTATAGACTGATACATGCATTCCCTGTAGAGACGCACTCTAACAAGCACATAACAGATAAGTGAGAGCCAAAACACCCCTATGTTGGGGTAGGGTTTCCCTGTCCTATTTGTCAGGAACTAGGGTTTCACTACGCACGCAGCGGCTTCAAACAACCTATAAACGGGTAAGCAACCTGTCCTAGTTTGGAATGGAATGGTCACTATGGATCCGAATATGCACTAGGTCGAATGGTCAAAAAGGGTGCCCCGGTAAAACCGGGGTTTGTGTTCCCATGCTGTCAGAGCCCAGAGCCGATCAGCCTTACGGACATGACTTGACAAGACAAGCCTCCGGCAAATCGTTCGGGAATGGCATATGGCAAACACGGTGTCCTAGGCGCACCAATGCAAATGCAATGCAAAGAAACACACAAGTGTAGTCAAAAGCAGATATCATGAGTTCGAGTCAAGTTCTCTAAATCCCCAGCAGAGTCGCCAGAAACTGTAGACGTCCCCGAACGCCCCGGAGGGTTAAGTCCCGTTCTGTTCATATTGGGGTCACTACAGTTCAAGGACTCAAATGTCATGGTTCTTAATCTTGAACCAAAGAGTCCAAATCCGGCAAATCGTTTTGAGAAAAACAGATTTTTGAAAGAAGTGCCAAACATGGACTGCTTTGCCAGATAACAGAGTCGCCACCTAAATATTTTAAAAATGGGAAATTTAGGAAACCCTGACTCGGTGCCAAAGGCCACGTGTCCGTCATCACCAAAGTTGGCTCGGGAACTTGGGTACGATTGGGGAAGGTCACATCGTGAGCACCCCCGCTCGCCCGGTCAAAGACCGGCCTCTACTAACCATGATATCTTATTTTGAAAACCTTGTATGCTCTTATTCTGATTATTAGCCTAGGTTACTATGTGATGCTCGCAGCAAACAAGTATAGACTGGGCCCTGAATTGGAACAAAACATTTCATGTTTGTTTGTTTGAAAATGGTTTGATGGTGCTACCCGCAGGTAGGCTAAGACGCGGATTTGCCACCCTCGGTGGGCTTAGAAAAACATGATTTTGCCACTATCTAGTGGGCTTAAAACAAACAGTCAATGATTGTCCCAATTCAAGTAACTCAACCTCCACCCACAGGCATTCAAGGCAGTTATATCACATAAGCACATAGCCTCATGGTAAGCATGCTATCATGGCAACACTCACACGCATGCAAGGATGCTAAAGCATAAAACTCACCGAGTACTCCAAGCCAAAACAGGAACCGATTAGAAATCATGCATGGATCCTAAGTATACAGAATGCCTAATGCAACACATGCAAAATGCAACTATAGCAGGCTCGGCTATTCTAAACATGGCATATGGAATGCTACAGCTAACATGTACTCAATTTGGAATTGAAATACAAATGCAGTTTGTATGATGCGCCGAGCCCGGTGCGTGCAAAACAGATGAATGATGCAAACATGCTTTCATACTGTATGCTAATTGAAATATGCCCTATATCTAACCATCGTAAGCGGTAAATAAAAGGGAGAAAGAAATGGGGTTGGAAGACATACATCACACTCACCCACACTTATTACAGTTATGCCCTCGCGCAGAGGGTCCGAATAAATAATAATACAGTCCGAAATAAAAGAATATTACAGATTTCTAAGTAATTAGCAATTAAACTAAGAAAGCTGTAAATCGGTTTGCAAGCCGGGGGCTGCCTCGCTTCTGATGAATGATGTATGCTGAACTGCCTTTGCGCGGAAATCCACTGGGATGCCCGATTAGCCTCTGTTCGCAGTGTTCTTGAAATGCGTGCCCGACTCTGAAAAGTTGCTGATCCTTGATTTTGCTGCAACAGAGAGCAGGAAAAGGGCATAGCAATGTATTTCACAAATATATGCATGCCTCGATTCTCGTGCCACCAATCACGCATATCGATGCATGATGGCCGAGGAATCGGATTGCACAACTCAATATAGGGTACAATGCGGATGAATGCTATAACTAAGACCTAACTCCATCATGGGTAATCCGGAGTGTCGGTGACTTGGGAATTGAGACCCGTTTCGTCACTCGGAGTACGAAACGTGCCTCGTTTCCCGTGCAATATGCATGATATGCATGAAATGCAACTAATATACAGTTCTAGCATGCACAATGCTATGAGAATGAGGTGCCTCGAAATGCGCGCACACGGGCACGCATACCGAGAAAATGATGTGAAATGCAAATCGGATAAAACCGAAGTGCC
Organism: Camellia japonica; assembly: GCA_030407325.1. Taxonomy (NCBI): domain Eukaryota; kingdom Viridiplantae; phylum Streptophyta; class Magnoliopsida; order Ericales; family Theaceae; genus Camellia; species Camellia japonica. Next base: position 6,243,739 of record JAPPVO010000029.1, read on the forward strand.
TCGAAATGTGTGCCCACAGGCACGCACACCGAGGCGATGATGTGGAATGCAAATCGGATAAAACCGAAGTGCCTCGAAATGTGTGCCCACAGGCACGCACACCGAGGCGATGATAAAATGGAAATCGGATAAAACTGAAGTGCCTCGAAATGTGTGCCCACAGGCGCGCATACCGAGGCGATGATGAAATGGAAATCGGATAAAACCGAAGTGCCTCGAAATGTGTGCCCACAGGCACGCACACCGAAGCGATGATAAAAATGTAAATCGGATAAAACCGAAGTGCCTCGAAATGTGTGCCCACAGGCACGTAAACCGAGACAATGATAAAATGAGATGGAAATGCAAATTGGGCTTATACTGACATGAGTGGACCTCAGCCACACTCACATCAGATGCCGTGGAATGAAAATGAGCTGCCTCGAAATGCGTGCCCGCGGGCGCGCAAACCGAGGCGGTGGCATACGCAATGCAAATGACATGGAAAATGCAAATTGGGCTTACACTAACATGAGTGGACCTCAGCCACACTCACATCAGATGCCGTCGGATAAAACAGGGGTGCCTCGAAATGCGTGCCCACGGGCACGCAAACCGAGGCATGGCCCGAAGGCATGAAATGGCACGGGAAATGATATGCAAGCATGCGAACTAAATTCCAGCAACTAAATGAAGGGAAAACAGCCTCAAAATGATGATAAAAATGCACCCGATGCCCAGAATGTTCCCGAAATGTGATATTTAGCCCCCGAAATGGCCTACAGCTATGCTATACATGCAAAATTGACACATGACAGCAAAAACAGTAGCAAGGCAGCCGCAAAAATAGCATCTTTCCAGTACAAAAACATGGCCAAATTGTAAGCATAGATATGACAACAATAGCTTGCAAAAATACGGAAAAAGAGAGGATTTACAAAGCAAGTGATATCTACAATGCTCAAACCAAAAAATCAGTTCTACAACATTAGAGAGGGACTACAAATATGCATTTTTACAGAAGATGAGATCCCCAAATTCAGTGTGTAGATATACAATACATAGCATGCAAAATAAGGGTCAAAAGAGGTTTATAAAGAGAGGTATCATAAGCAATGACCAAACAACTTAAGACCCTTAATAAAACTTGAAGAATAGACCAAAATAGGACACTTCACAAGCCTGATGAAGGCCAGAAACAGAAGCTAGAATGGCCTAAACAAACATGCAATTTTACGGTAAATTTGAAGAATTTCAAAGCAAGTACTAAAACCAATTACCAAATGGCTTAAGACCCTTCACAAAGCATGATGTATGGACCAAAATAAGACTCCTTAAAGGCCTGATGAAGGCAAAAAACAGAAGCCAAAATAGTCTAACAAAGCATGCAAGATAGGCATAGAACATGGATTCAAAGCAAGTGTATGATAGAGGAGGCAAACATGGTTGAGCCCTTCTTCAATGTTGAAGAGGGGCTCAAAATGAGCACAATATCAGTAGGTTGCATACTCCAACTCAGATCACAAATAGGCTAATTAACTCATGCAATTTTACGGTAAAATGGAAGAATTTCAAAGGAAGTGCATGATAGAGAAGCCAAACATGGTTGAGCCCTTCTTCAATGTTGAAGAGGGGCTCAAAATAAGCCCACTCACAGTATATAGTATGCTCGAAATCAGATCACTCAAAAGCCAAACAAAGCATGCAAATTAATGGCATAAAGAGTGATATTGAAGCAAGTGTATGAAGGAGACACCAAACAGGGTTGAGCCCTTCTACAAAGTCGTAGATGGGCTCAAAATAAGCCTAAAACCAGAAGGGGTCAGAGCCCAAAACAGATCACAAGTAGGGTAGAAATTTGAAGCAAAAAAATGCAAGAAAAGGGGAATTGGTGACTTACCCTTGAAGATCAAGCTTTCTTTGCTTCTTGGCTTGAATTTGTTGATCCCTAACCTCTGAAAATTACTCCCTTGCTGCTGAAATGGAGGTGGTGTTGGTTGTGCTTGGAGTTGATGAAGGAATGGAAGCAAAACTTGGATGTTTGAAGCTTTTTGGAAGAGAGGAATGGAGGAGATGCATGTATGGAGCTCTCAAGGGATTTTTCTAACCTCAAAACCAGCTGGGAGCTGCTGGTTTTTATGGCCAAAAGAGAGGTCAAAAGGAGGGCCAAAAAGGTGGAAATAATATCTAGATATTTTGCTCTAAATATCTATCAAAATATCTAGATATTTTGCTCTAAATAAAAAGTGGCGTTCGGCCACGAAGTGGGCATCAGAGGCCCCAGTGTTCCTCGGTATGATAAAACAGAGGTACCTGCCAAGAATGAACAGAAATCGATGCAAAATGAATGCTCGGGGCCAAACCGCGAGGTTCGGGGCCCGAAAACCGGCTATAAGCACCGAAAGTGGCATACGGCCACGAAGTGGGTATCTGCGACCCCAGGTGCCTTGGAATGATGAAACAGAGGTACATGCCAAAAATCGGAGAAAACCGATGCGAAATGAATGCTCGGGGGCCAAACCGCGAGGTTCGGGGCCCGAAAACCGGCTATAAGCACCGAAAGTGGCATACGGCCACGAAGTGGGTATCTGCGACCCCAGGGTGCCTTGGAATGATGAAACAGAGGTACATGCCAAAAACCGGAGGAATCGGAGACGGTTGGGCGGTCCCGAACCGAGGCACACGGCCTGACGGCTCCGAAAACCGGGAACGGGCTCCGAAATGGGCAAAATGGCCTACGGCCACGAAAAGTAGCGCACGACCACCGAGAGATGGTCTACAGGACCACTCCCTTCCCTCAGGAAAGAAAACAGAGAAAACCGAGTCTGGTTCGCAAACCGAGACAAGGCACAGAAGAAGGTTCGGAAGTCCGGAGGCGGGGCGCACGGCCGCGACTCTGAGACTTCTAAACGAGCACAGTATGCGACATCACCGAGCGCTCAATCGGTGACGTCTAAGTCTTAAGGTCGGTCAAAAATGGGGTGTCTACAGTGTGCACGTTTTCAGATGCAAAAATGTCAGGTTTCAGTGCACCAGTAGGTGGACTACGGCCTGTGATGTGTCAGTACTCCCATGCGGATCAGTGTAAACATAGCATGTGTGCGTGTTTTTCAAAGTTCAAACGGATGCCAAGTCCCGGTATGTTTCAGTGAATACCAACGTGTGATGACGTGGCATGTTGTGTTGTGTTGTTCAGTGCAAGTCTAGCATGCGTGCGAGTTTTCAGATTCAAATAAGCACCGGGTGTTGGTGAGTTCATGTCAAAAGTGCAATGTGTGCCGTGTGTTTGGGTGATTCAGGCTAGTGCAGTGTGTGTGCATGTGTGTCGGTCCTAAGCAGATATCAGTTGTGAAGTTATCTACAATCAACTACAATATACGGCATGTCAGAATTAAGCAGTTAACGGGCGCAGTTAGCTACGGCAATCGACAGAAAATTCTACATTGCAGAAAATAAAACAAAGTAGAGATGTTACCTCGGAAGCGCCGAAGGACAGGTGCGAGGTCGGCTCGCGCAGGAGAAGCTCCGGGTCCAACGCTCGGTCAAAACCGCGGAAGTGGCGAAGTCCATCGGGGTGGTAGAATGTGAATAGCTGGCGGTAGGTCGCCGGATCAAATGGGCGCTCGCTCAACGGGAGAAGCTCAACCCCGGGATCCATCTCGTGATCCGGGGGAGTCCCGACATGTGGAATGTCGTCAGCCATGGCAATGGAGATGAGAAAATAGCCGGAAAAGGAAAAACCGAGCAAGAATGTGAAAAGTCAACTGGAAAAGTCAACCCGAGCGGGCCGAAAATGGCCGGGAAGGCCGGAAGATGAAAATACACGGAAATGTAGAGAAAATCGAGGGGAACAAGTCCCGAAAAGGCGAAAATAGCAAAGGGGATCCCGAAATGAGATTTCGATCGGGTGGAAATGTCCGAAACGCAAAGAATATCGCGAATCTGACGGTAAAATGGTGCGAAAACACGAGGAAATCGACGAAAAAATTGAGAGAACAAAGCTCTAGAGAGATAGAGTGAAGGATTTCGGCGGAAGAGGAAGTGGAAAATAGGGTTTAGAAACCTATTTTATAAAGCCCGAGGCGAAATGGCAGAACTGCCCCCGATCAGGCATTTTGTGCCGGTCGGCACTATTTTGTGCCGGTCGGCACATTATTGTGCCGGTGGAGAAGTTTAGGCAGCCGGCGGCAGCCGGTGACCACCTAGCCCAGCCGGTGGTGTTCCCAAGGCCTTGTTTAGGCTAGATGAGGGGTTTTGGGTCTTCATAGCTCAAGAAAGTGCAAGAAAGTGCATCTCCGACGCTCAACCGGCCTCCGTTTTGACCTCAGACAGTGTCTTCTGTGTGTGGCACTCAAATTCATGCGATGACTGTATCCTTTTGTATCCTTTTGTCTTTCATAAGATTTAAAAGTTCCCCGTGTGTGTGTTGCACGCATTCATCACACTCTCCGGTGCGCCGCCTCGCGCCGTCTCGCACGTCCCTTGCGACTTGCATTATTTTCCATCCGATGAGGTATGCGTGCCTCATCTTGCATTTCATCGCATTTCGAGGTACGCGTGCCTCGTTTTGCATTCCATTTTCCATCCGATGAGGTATGCGTGCCTCATCTTGCATTTCATCGCATTTCGAGATACGTGTGCCTCGTTTTGCATTCCTTTTTCCATCCGATGAGGTATGCGTGCCTCATCTTGCATTTCATCGCATTTCGAGGTACGCGTGCCTCGTTTTGCATTCCTTTTTCCATCCAATGAGGTATGCGTGCCTCATCTTGCATTTCATCACATTTCGAGGTACGCGTGCCTCGTTTTGCATTCCATTCCATTTTCCATCCGATGAGGTATGCGTGCCTCATCTTGCATTTCATCGCATTTCGAGGTACGCGTGCCTCGTTTTACATTCCTTTTTCCATCTGATGAGGTATGCGTGCCTCATTTTGCATTTCATTGTATCTCGAGGTACGCATGCCTCGTTTCACATTTCGTTTTCCATCATTGAGGTACGCGTGCCTCGTTTTGCATTTCATTTCACACCAATAAGGTATGCGTGCCTCATGATTCATTTCATTCTCACTTGCATTGTTTTGCATCCCTTGTGGCACGCGTGTCACATTCGCACAGTTGCCACACTTGGGTCCGGCAGGACCTTAAACACGCCCGGTCTAGGAGACCTTAAATCCTCGGGAGGTGCAAGACCTTCGGTGCATTGAGGTGCACCCCATCGTATTTGGCATGCATCATATCGCACTATCTTGTGCACTCGCGTTGTCTAACGCGTCGCGCCATTTTGCGCAGCGCACTATCTTGTGCATTACATTTTATTCGCGCTATTTTGCGCATCGCGCCGTTTGGCGCACCCCCTTTGCATTGTCTTGCATCTTTTGAGGCACGCGTACCTCATTGCACTTCATTTTCCATCTTTTGGGGCACGTGTACCTCATTTCTCATTCGCATCGACGTGCATGCCTCATTTGCATGGGCATGCGTATCTCACATGCGTTGCACACCGTTTAGCACACTTGGGTCCGGCGGGACCTTAAACACGCCCAGTCTAGGAGACCTTAAATCCTCGGGAGGTGCAAGACCTTCAGTGCATTAAGGTGCACCCCATCGCATTTGGCATGCATCATATCGCACTATCTTGTGCACTCGCGTTGTCTAACGCATCGCGCTATTTTGCGCATCTCATTACATTTGCATGCATTCAATCGCGCTATCTTGCGCATCGCACTGTCTTGTGCACTCGCGTTGTCTAACGCATCGCGCTATTTTGCGCATCACACCGTCCTGTGCACGCATGGTCCGGCGGGACCGAAAACACGCACGGTCTGACGAGACCTTAAACCCGTCCATTTGCATTGTTATGCATCTCAAAAGCCGTGCGTTGGCGCGCATTTCAAACATCATGCATCATGTGCATTTCAAATGCATACATTTTGCATCCCGGTCTAGGAGACCTTAAATCCTCTGAAGGTGCAATTCCTTTGGTGTTTGTCGTGCCCGAACGACTTTCGGTGGTCTGGTAAAGCCACCTGTCTGTGTTTGCGGTGAGTTCCTAGAAGACCAACTGGGACGGTGAAAACTAGAGTTTGAACGGCTTATGCCTAGAACGCAAAGGTTCGGAATTTCCGAGACTAAAGTCTGGTTTAAATACCCAGGGGGTGTACCCTCGGCTTGAAATCTATATGGAAACCCCATAGGTTGAGGCGGCGTGTTTACGCCTCAATTCTGGATACTGAACCAACCTAGTATATCGCCTTGTTGGTAAGATAGGGAAAGCTGCAACCGTAGTCGTTGCATCATAATACATTGTCATGCATCATTATAAAATATTGCATATGTCATGCATTTCAAAAAAAAAAACAAAAAAGAACAACATGCATTTGTCATGCATCATCATGTATATTGCATATGTCATGCATTTCAAACAACAACAAAAAAAAAAGCACATGCACATGTCATGCATTTCCATTCCATTGTAGTTTGCATGCATCCATTGCATCACTTCCATCCATGGCTTGCGCCTTTCCAGGTTGAGCTTGGTCTGGTATGTGCCCCTACTTTTCACGTCGAAGCACAGTTTTTGTGTACGCGCCTATTCCTTGATGAGCTTGGTTTGAGGGTTGCGGCACGTTTCCTGTGTTAGACGCGGTTCGTATGCGTACATGCCTTTCCTAGGCAAGATTCGGTTTGGCCCGCATGCCATATCCATTGTATCCATATCCATATCCATTTCCATTGCATTGTAGTTTGCATGCATCCATTGCATCACTTCCATCCATGGCTTGCGCCTTTCCAGGTTGAGCTTGGTCTGGTATGTGCCCCTACTTTTCACGTCGAAGCACAGTTTTTGTGTACGCGCCTATTCCTTGATGAGCTTGGTTTGAGGGTTGCGGCACATTTCCTGTGTTAGACGCGGTTCGTATGCGTACATGCCTTTCCTAGGCAAGATTCGGTTTGGCCCGCGTGCCATATCCATTGTATCCATATCCATTTCCATTGCATTGTAGTGTAATTGTTGCATCCGGCATTAGGATCATTATTCCCTCCTCAGCGGGTCGTTTCCCCACTTATGTCATTCCACCCAATACTTGTTCTTGTGTCCGTGCGAAGTACTCATAGATCAGAAATCGTTCTATGGGAGACGGACTTGTTACCTCCATCAATCTATTTGACATTCGTGTGGTTCCGAACCGCTCATGATTGAATCATGATTCAATTGCCCTGCATGTAGTTTGCATTGCATATAGTTTCAATTGCATTGCATTGTCATTTGCATTATTTATACATAGTTTTGTATATTTTGCATATCATTTTGCATTCATCATTTGCATTATCATGCATATTGCTAACAATATTGCACCTGCTAAGTTTGCTTTCTTTGCAGGCATGATATTGTATGTATGGCTCATTTGAGGCCGGTGCAACCGGACGAGCCGCACAGGTATTGTATCCTCCGAGTGAGACGTATCGAGAATTGCATAATTCTCTTACATCCTTTCTACATTGTAGTGTAGTTTGGCGTATGCTAGCTTATAACTGTCGCATGTGTGCTTCGTTACAGCTTTCTTTGCATGATCATAAGTTATGCTCGGCCTTTTGCATCGTCAGTTGCATCTTGCCCCCGCCTACGGGCGCATACCTTATCTGCGGCTTGTATGCCTGTGCCTGAACTACGCTGGTTTGATTCCTAAAGGGATACGTAGGCAGCTTGCGAGTTCAACCATTTGCGCTTTGTATGTTTGTCCAAGTCTTCGGCCTTGTCAAAAATGGGTCGTCTCTGGGCTTTGACATTCACTCCCGTCATTGTTATGACTTTCGAGTTCTGTCAAAGAGGGGCAACTGTAGACACCCCATTTTTGACCGTCCTTAAGAACTGGACGTCACCGCTGGAACACTCGGTGATTATCCATGTTTGTGTTCGTTTGGAGTTCCCGGAGTTCTCGGCTCGCGCGCCTTGCCTCAGGACTTCCGAACTCGACCATCTTGTGTCTGGTTTTGCACCAAACACTTGTGTTTTGCCTTGGAAGGGCAGGGAATGCTTTGTGAGGCATCCCCACATACCACCGGCTGTGGCTAGAGGCCACCGGCTGGCTGGTGTTGCCATCGGCACTTTATTGTGCCGACTGGCACTCTTTTGTGCCGACCGGCACTAAGTTTTGTCAAAATGACACTCTTTGCCGGCCGGACACTGTGCAGTTGCTTTATGAGATATTTTCAGACAGCTGTATAGTTTTGGTTCCCCTCCATACACGTGTATGGAGGGATGACCCTCTTAGTTAGCTTAGCTTGTAAGCTTTGCAAGCTTTGCTTGCCTATAAGAGGACCACTCCTCTTCTTGGCTTAGGGTTACAAAATTTTAGACATTTTAGACAGACCAAGCTCTGGTTCTTAGGGTTAGGATAGATACACCTCCTATCTCTCTTCTTCCCTCTTGTTTTGTACACTAGGTGTTAGTGTCACACTTTTACTCACCAACACCTAGTGTTTCACCTTCCTTGGGTTCTTGAAGGTCCAGAGGTCTTTTGTGAAGCTTTGAAGCTGGTTTGGTGCTCAAGGAAGCCAACACATCATCTTTGTTGAAGAGGCTCCAAGGGTAAGACACTAACTCTCTTTTTACCCCATTTTTGCACCTTGTTTTTACCTAGTTTAGAACTTTTTTTGTGCTTAGTGACTAACACATAAAAGATCTGTTTTTTAAGCCTCTTTATTGTTTATTAAGAGTGTTTGGTGGTTTGGGTAGGTTTGACCACCCTTAGGCCTTGAAAAGGCCCTTTTTTGTGCTATTTTGTGAGAGATCCGAGACTTTGGTGCTTGGGCCTCTCCACCACTGAAATCTTGAGGGATTTCAGTGGTGGAGATGGTGCCTTGAAGTCTCCAAAAGGGGAGGGCCACCCCCTCTCCTTGATGTCCTTGAAAAGGGCAAGATTTGGCTTCTTGAGGGAGCTTGTGCTTAAGTGTGTGTTGAGCATGTTTGGTTTATTTTTCATGCTTATATTGCCATGATATAACATGTTTCTAAGTTGGTTTTAGCACTCCTTGCATGTTTTGCATAGTTGCTTTGTAATGCCTCTTTGGTCCCTTAACATGCTTAGGTTGTTAGTCCTAATTTGAGCATGCTTTAGGCTTAGATTTGTGAATGTTTTGTGCTTATTTTGCCATGTTTTAGCTCTGTCCATAGTCATTTGGGTTGATCTTGGCATGCATTATATGGCCCCTTTGCATTTTAGGCTTGCTAGCCTTTGAGTATGCATGTGTAGCATGTATTACTTACCTCATTTTGGTAGTTTGGAATCACCTAGCATGCTATTTCAGCCCCTTTGGTGTGCTTGTATGCTTGCCTTAGTGGCCTCTCTAATGCTTTAAGAATATGTGTTAAATGCTCCATGTTTTGGCCTTAATGCATGCCTTTGATTTCAAGCCTCTTAGATGCCATCTAAGTGGTCCTTTGGGCCTAATTTGACATGCTAAAAATCTGTTTTGGGTTGATTAATGCATGCCATAATTGCCTTGCATAGGTGTGGTTTAATGCTTCATAGACTTGCTTTGAAGACTTGGGCCACTTGTTGCATGTTTAGCTTGCTTTGTTGCATGATTTGGCATCATGTTTTGCATGATTTTCAGAGCTTTATATGCATGCTAATTGTCCATGTTTAACTCATTTCAAGTGTGCTTGAGAGTTGCCATGTTTGTGTCTAAGTGTTGGATCATAATTGCATGCATGTGTGTGTGTATTTTAGCCTTCATTTTGGGGCACTTTGACCACTGATTTTGGGCCTATTAGGGGCTGCCCAATTCATATTTAAGTCCACCTTTTATTTGGTTTGCATGCTTACCTTGTATGCTTGCTTGTATGCTTGCATGAATGCATTGCATTACCCATGTTGCATGATAGATAACATGACTAGGTTGCATTGTATCAATATGCATTCCTTGTCCCTTGAGTTAGTGATAGGGATTGGGACTTTGGTTTGTTTGGTTTGCATACATTTGAAATCAAAGTTGCATTCTCGGTTCTTTGGGCCATCATGCATAGAAATGTGTGATTGGTGGTCCGGGAATCGAGGCACATGCCCCTTTGAGTCACAAACATGATAAAGGGTGTGTTTGGTGCATAAATGGCTTGAATCACATTGCCATGCATAGTTTTGTCCTCTGCTGCTGTGAGTTGCAGGTTCAGCAGGCATTCAGTGCCGACCGGCAGTCAATCAACAGCCGATGGCTTTATTTTGTGCCGGTGACCTCCTCCTTCAGCCGGTGGTGCTCTACCCCAGCCGGTGGTACTCCCCAGTGCCCTGAGAGGTACTTCTGGGACTTTGGCAATTTTCTGAGGAGGAGAGCAGAGGAAACAGAGGCAATCCGTGCATGGCAGTGCGGTTCTGAGCCGGTCCCGAGCGCGTGTTGCATCCGCTTCTCCTCCCGAGGCGTTTACTGTTTTTCTTAGATTAATTAATTTGTTAATTTAATTAATTTGTAATATTTAATTAGCCTGCGTAGTTAATTAATTTGTATTATTATTTTGGTCCCTCCGAGCGAGGGCATAATTGTAATAAGTGTGGGTGAGTGGGTGTATGTCTTCCAATCCCCATTTCTTTCTTCCCTTTTATTTACCCGCTTACGTTGGTAGATTAGGGCATACTCATTTTAGCATACCTTATGCAATGCATGCGTGCATCCATGCATTTGTTTACATGCACCGGGCTCGGTACATCATACAAACTGCATCGTATTTCCAATTCCAATTTGAATACGTGATAGTTGTAGCATTTCGCATGCCATTCTAGGGTTAGCCGAGCCTACTCTAAATTGCATCCTTGCCTGCGTTGCATTAGCCACTTAACATGAACTAGGACATGCATGTTTGCTAACTAGTTCACTGTTTTGGCACGGAGTACGATGTAAGTATTTACGCTTTAGCATACCACATGCGTGTGAATGTTGCCATGACAGTATGCTTACCATGCGGCTAAGTGCTTATGTGAGATAAACTGTTTGAATGCCTGTGGGTGGAGGTTGGGTTGCTTGAGTTGGAAAACTCATTGAAATCCGTATCTTAGCCTACTTGCGAGTAGCGAAACCCAAAGCGCTTTCAAAACAAACGGATATGCAATGATTATTTCCGAATTAGGCAACCTAGTCTATACTTGTTTGCTGTGCGCATAACGTAGTAAATCTAGGCTAATAATCGGTTTAAGAGCATGTAATGTTTTCAAAATCGGATATCACGGTTAGTAGAGGCCGGTCTTCGGACCGGGCGAAAGGGGGTGCTCATAGCTGACCTTCCCCGATCGTACCCAAGCTCCCGAGCCGAGACATTTGGTGATGACGGACATGTGGCCTTCGGCACCGAGTCAGGGTTTCCTAAATTCCCCCATTTTAAAATATTTAGGTGGCGACTCTGTAATCTGGCAAAGCAGTCCATGTTTGGCACTACTTTTCAAAAAATCTGTTTTTCTTCAAAACGATTTGCCAGAATTGGACTCTTTGGTTCGAGATTAAGAACCGCAACACACAAAAAGGGAGTCCGAACTGTAGAGTGAAGCCCACAGGCGCGTCTACAGACGACTCAGGCAAAAGTTAGAGTAGAAAAACAAAAAATAAAAAAATGATGAAAAAAATGAAAATGAAAAAAAAATGATGAAAAATGAAAAGCTCGCAAAGTTGAAAATCCGAAAGGGTGGCTTTGGCAAAAGTTAAAGCACAAAAGGAAAGTGTCAATACTCGAGTGAACCTTAGCCTGAACTATGATGGCCTGATTCCTATCTTTGGGATACGTAGGTAGCTTCATCTCGTCCATGTTTGATTGGTGTGTCTTTAGTCGACTTTGCTGTCCTGTCCGCGTTTGCTTGGTTTGTCTTCGTTCTACTCGGTTCAGTTGGTTCAATTCAACTTGGCTCCGTTCTGTTCATTTCAGTTTGGTCCAGTTCTGCTCGGTTTCATTCGGTTCGGATTGGCTTGGTTCGTTGGCTTGGTTCAGATATCACCTTTGATTATCTGGTTTGGGACTATGCACCCCAATGGTTGATTCCATGTTAGTTGAGTAGTGGCCATTTGCAAAAATAGGTTTTGATTAATTTGAATGAAGCTGACTAATTTTTCTCGAAAATTGTTCCATTTTTGCAAAACTTGGACCATTCTTTGGATTTGAAAAGGGAAAATTTTCAGTGCTCACAGTTTAGCTTATATGATTTGAAACAGAAAATGGAATATGTATGCTAATCTAACTCTCATGTTGATCAAAACATGTTTACAAAAAATCAATAGACAAAAAAGGGTCAAGGCAATGAACTAGGGGCATAGTCGAGTTAGAGATTCTGTCTTCTCCACCGCTCGAGTCAACTATTCAGTGTATATAAGTGTATTCATACTAATCAGTGTATTCATACCAATCAGGGTATTCATACCAGTCAGTGTATATAAGTGTGTTCCTTTCATACCAGTCAGTATATTTATACCAGTCGGTGTATTTATACCAATCAATGTATATAAGTGTGTTTGGATTAATTTGCTTCGTTTTTCAGTTCGTTAGGTCATTTGTTGATTCAGATCAGTAAAGAGTCAATGTCTAATTCAGACTTCAAAAATTCAATCATTCTCAAATTCAATCAAACAAATTGTTTTCAAGCTCAAAGTGATATGCCAGTCATGCCAATGATGAGCAAAAAAGAAACTGATTTTATTGAAGTCAGGGGAGGACATCCCCGATTACAGAGACTCCAAAACAAAAAAACAAAAAAAACAAAAACAAAAAAACAAAAACAAAGAGAGAGAGAGAGAGAGAGAGAGAGAGAGAGAGATGGATCTTTTTCTTCTTTCTTCTCCAACAGCAGCCCGGCGGCGAAGATTGCAACCGGCTTCATTTGCACACAGCTTTATTGCCTAACTTTACCATCAGCTGCCTTGCTTCATCTTTACTCCTTCGAAGCTTTTGAAGACTCTGCCTTGGCCTTGGCAGATCATCCGAAGGAGATTATCCCTCGCTAGCCGTCAAAGGTAGTCCCATGACGAGTTGCGACGGTCACCTGTCGTTTCAACTCCTTGATTTGTTTCTTCAATCCGCTAACTTCCCCTCGAGAATCTTTGTACATATGTTGAAGTAAAGAAAGTTGTGCATTCAATCGATGCACCTCACACGTTCTGTTCTACAGCCGACGGGACAAGTTAGAGACCACAGTCACGGTCTCCACACATGACCTCAGCGTATACGAGTTTGCTTCGATGTCAGACTGTGCCGCAATGATTTGTTCAACTGACATCGCTGGAAAGTTAAAAACAGGAGAAGGAGGAGGAACTCGTGGTTGAGGTTCAAGGGAGTCGGAATTGGTCATCTCTATCGTAGACTCGTTTAGGTCTGGAAAAAGAGTGAGAGAACCTTGTGAAGAGGCCATGGGAGAGAAGAGTAATGCAAAAGAAAGAGGTTGCAGAGTGGTGGCAGAGAAAGTTTGCAGGCTTTCGCTCTGCCTCTCTCTATCGCAGGCCTCAACTTAAGAAGAGGATGAAGCCAAAGAAGAAGACAAAGAGGGAGGAAGGCTCAAGACGATCATTGACAATCGGGGCAGGATTGGATAGCCTGTCGGTCAGGCGCCGCGATTATTGAAATCGCGCGATAGACACGACGCTCGAAGAAGATGAAGGAAGAGAGAGTGAGACAAAAATAGGAAGAGAGAGTAAGACAAAAACAGAAAGAGATGCGGGAAAGTTGTATATATATATATATGTATATGTATTGTATAGCTATGTAATATATATATTTGTTTGAACATTTGGGTCGCAGGTGTGGCTTGGGTTCAGTGGTTTGGCCTAGTGGGTTGAGGATTCGGAGAGCCTAAGCCCGAGGTCAGGGGTTCGAACCCACAACAAATGTTTCTTTGTTTTTGCTTTGATTTTGTGTATATATGTCTCGTATATGTATATATATTTGTTTGCATATCTTGTCACAAGAGTGGTGTGGTTCAGTGGTCGAGGACTCGAAGACCAGGCCTAAGGTCAGGGGTTCGAAACCCCATATCCCCACATCTATGCATTTTGTGTTTTTTGTTTCTTTTTGCGTGTTTTGCATACATGTGTTGACGTCAGCAAACGGAATATGCCTTCTCAGTAACGGCATCTTCCCGCTGACGGTTGCAAACGGAATATTCTCCATCTGTGTATATATCCGTATATGTCTATGTCGTATATACCTGTATATATACTGTATATGTCTGTGTATATATCTGTATATATCTGTCTGTATGTTGTCTGTATATGCATATGTGTATACCATATGTACATATATGTGTGTATTGATATCTACATATTTGTGTATTATATTGGTTGTGTTTGCAATGAGTTCCTAGGAGACCAACTGCGACGGTGAAAACTAGAGTTCGAATGGCCAAGGCCTAGAACGCAAAAGGTTCAGGATTTTCGAGACTAAAGTCTGGTTTAAATACCCAGGGGTGTATCCCTGGCTTGAAATCTGTATGGCAGCCCCATAGGTTGAGGTAGCGTGTATGCACCTCAATTCTGGATACTGAATCAACCTAGTTTGTCACCCTGTTGGAGAATAGGGAAAATTGTGTATCAAATACAATTAGGTGTGCCTGTCTGTTCATGCAACCCTTTCTCTCATTTGTGTGGTATGCACATTTGAATGCGATGCAACTCCTTCTCTCATTTGTGTGGTATGCACATTTGAATGAGAGGCAACCCCTTCTCTCATTTGTGTGGTATGCACATTTGAATGCGATGCAACCCCTTCTCTCATTTGTGTGGTATGCACATTTGAATGCGATGCACTTTGCTCTCATTTGTGTGGTATGCACATTTTGCGATGCAACCCCCTCTCTCATTTGTGTGGTATGCACATTTGAATGCGATGCAACCCCTTCTCACATTTGTGTGGTATGCACATTTCAATGCAAGGCAACCCCTTCTCTCATTTGCGTGGTATGCACATTTGAATGCGATGCACTTTTCTCTCATTTGTGTGGTATGCACATTTGAATGCGATGCAACCCCCTCTCTCATTTGTGTGGTATGCACATTTGAATGCAATGCAACCCCCTGTCTCATTTGTGTGGTATGCATATTTGAATGCGATGCACTTTTCTCTCATTTGTGTGGTATGCACATTTGTATACGATGCACCCTTTTCTTTCGCGGTCTAGGAGACCTTAAATCCTCTAAAGGTGCAATTCCTTTGGTGTTTGTTGTGCCCGAACGACTTCAGGTGGTCTGGTATAGCCACCTGCCTGGTTTGCAATGAGTTCCTAGGAGATCAACTGAGACAGTGAAAACTAGAGTTCGAATGGCGATGCCTAGAATGCAAAAGGTTCAGGATTTCCGAGACTAAAGTTTGGTTTAAATACCCAGGGGTGTATCCCTGGCTTGAAATCTGTATGGCAGCCCCATAGGTTGAGGTAGCTTGTATGCACCTCAATTCTGGATACTGAACCAACCTAGTCTGTCACCCCGTTGGAGAATAGGGAAAGTTGTGTATGAAATACAGTTAGGTGTGTCTGTCTATTCACGCCACCCCCTCTCTCATTTGTGTGGTATGCACATTTGAATGCGATGCACCCCTTCTTTCATTTTTGTATGCAATGCACCCCCTGTTATGTTTCCTATCATTTGCACGAGGCTTGCCTCGCATGTTGCCATCTTCATATCTTTATCATCACTCCATGACATTGCATTGCATTGCATACATCATGAATTTTCAAACAACCGGCTTTGCGAAGCGTGTAAGTCCAACTTTCAAACTGCATCTTGAGCATGTCACTTGCATTCTGCCCCTGAACTACGCTGGTTTGATTCCTTGCAAAGGGATACGTAGGCAACCTTCGGGTTCAACCACTTGCATTGCATCTTATTTGTTTGCCCAAGTCTTATGGCCTTGTCAAAAGGGTCGTCTTCGGGCTTTGACATTCACTCACGTCATGAAATGACTTCGAGCTCTGTCAAAGAGGGGCAACTGTAGACACCCCATTTTGACTAGCCCTAAGACTTAGGCACTTTAGTTGACCATCCTCACCAGAAAAATCAAATTGAAATTTTAATCCCAAACCTCACCCATATTGGTCATCACTAATTTGTAGTATTTTATAATTTTCTATAATTTGGTGTGGTGGTACATATTTTAAATGTTTTGTTTGGATATTTGATAAAATGAAAATGCTAAAAAAATATATATAAAAAGAAAAACAGAAATAAAACATAAAAAAAAAAACAGAAAATCAACAAAAAGAAAAAAAAGTGGGTGGAAGATGGAATGGGGCGGTGGTGGAGTATTTTTAAAAGAGAAAGTGAGAGTGGGTGGAAACTTACACACATGGACAGGGGGACACAGCATTCTTCAGTGGATAGCATTTTAGGGTGGGTGAGGTAGAATTTCAAAAAAGGAGAGATACACATGCAGTTGGGGCCTCTCTTTCGTGGGTGAATAATATAAAAAAAGAGAGCAGGTGAGAAGATGGGAAAGAAAGGTGAGTGTATGATTAAAGAGGGCACATGGGCAATGGGGCCTGGGATCTGAAATAAAAATAAAAAAAGAACACACACAGACTGATAGAGCTAGCTCTCTCTCTCTCGGCTTGAAAAAAGGAAGAGGAGAGACAACACCCAAAGGGCTCTCTCTTCTCTCTCTAACATTTTCTCTCTTTGATGCATACAGACCCAACCATAGAGAACCCACTGAAAAGGGGGGGGGCAGCACAGCACAGAGACACCGATGCACAGATGCATGGCACATGCAACACACACACACTGCCACTGATACACACACCACACGGATACACATCACATGCACACCGTTCACACACTCATCACACACACACAGCACAGGACACACAAAACCAGCTGATCTCTCTCTCCCTCTCGGCACCTTTCCCTCTCTCTCGGCAACTTTGAGTTTTGAAATGTAAAGACACACAAGACATCACACAACACACAGACACACACGGTTTTGAGGGAAGATCCATACACATCACGCTACCATACACTGAGTTTCAACAACATTCATACACCACTCATACACACACCATACCCAGCACATACATGCATTAGCTCTCTCGCTCCCTCGGGTGAGAGGAGAGGGAGATGACAGCATTGTTTTAGGGGAGATACACACACAGTTTGGGTGAGGGAGAAGGAGACACAGATACACGGCACACACTGAGCTTCACACAACACACACAGCACACACACACGAATCAACCTCTCTCTCTTCCCATAGGTTCAGCCCCTCGGCCACTGTCTCAAGCACACTCATTGCAATCAACAAAAGCATCACCGCGAAGCTCTCCTCCACTGCCTCCGGTCTCCGCCGCAGCACCACCGACTCTGCCAAGGCCGATGCTACAGTTTCTGGTAGAGTTCGAGTTACTTTCCTAGAGAGAGAGATCGCTAGAGACATGGTGGTGAAAATGGGTCAATGGCAGAGAAGGAAGTGAAGAACAATCATGGGTGTCGCAAAGGTGGGCCCTTCCATGGATGCTTAACGTGGGTTTACTTGGGCTGAGGTTTGTGCATATTATCATATGCTGGTGAGTGGCAAATGGGGTGAATGGGCCCACGGTAATTTTATTAAATCATGGGTTGGTATTGAGTTTGGCTACATGGGCTTGTTATATGAATTTGGGCAAATTCTTTGCTAGTGCCACGTGTTGGAATTATAAAATCATTTGAGATCATGCGTTGATGCTGATGAAGTGGGGGGCTCCATTGAAGATGAATTTACATGGGCTGAGTGGTCGGGGGTTTTAAAACTTTTATTTTGATTTTGAGTGTTTTGTGAGGTTTCATTTTATTTTTCTCTCCTCTCTCCCTCATTTGGATTTGTAATATTCAAAGTGTTGTAATAATCCCCCACCCCGCTTCTTTCTATCCCATTCTTTAATCGCTTTCCCTAACTGTACATATGTATATATTTGACATGCCATGCATATCCATGCTTTACATTCATGTCTCATGCATTAAGATTCGGCTAAATTTACATGTGTGGATTTAATCAATTCTTCTGTGATTCTGTGCGCTATCGTATGTTTTGAGATGATTCACACGCCATATTCTAGAAGCCGGATCTTTAGAAGCATTCTTATGTATGTATTGCATTAGGATTCTGTATATAAGATCATGCATATTTTACTAACTTTGTTTTGTAGCTGTTCGAGGGACATCAGTAAATCTGTGAGTTTTTATGCTTTAGCATCCCATTTGTGTGTGTTTTTTTTACTATGTGTTAGCATTCTACCATGAGGTTAATTGCTTAGCTGATAAACTGTTTGAATGCTTATGGATGAAGGCTTGTTGCTTGAATTGGAATGATTCGATGAATGTACGTTTAAGCCCACTTTGTGGTGGCAAATTCACAAACTCTAAGCCCACTTGAGGTGGCAAATTCAAACCCTTTTCAAAAAACAAACATGAAATTGAATTGTTCCAATTTGAGCAAACTAGTCTATACTTGTATGCTTCATATAGTAAATTTTAGGATTTACTAAAATAATCAGAATATGAACATATAAAGAAAATAAAATTCATATCATGGTTTAGTAGAGGCCGATCTTTTGATCGAGTGAGTGGGGGTGCTCACTATTGACATTCCCCTCTCATACCTAAGGTTCTGAGCCAAGCATCTTTGGTTACGACGAACAGTGGCCTTGGCAGGAGTCATGGGTTTCCTAATTTCCCAAAATATTAGGTGGCGACTCTGAGATCTGATGACGCAATCCATTTTTGACAAAATTGCAATAAAATGGATTTTCAATAAAAGTTGTCAAATCTGGACTCTCATCTATGTTTCACATTGCACTCGTGAGGCTAGATCAAAGAGATCTTGGGAGTCCGAACTGTTTAATGCGTGCAGGTACCCCCCGGGCATGTTACACAAGGCCAAGAAGCATAATCTTCAAGATGCTACAAACGTATGAATCCAAAAATATCTTGCAAAACACATCTAGGCATCACCGCCTTCTTGCTTGTCACCTACATATATATAAGGAGAGGGTGAGCTTGGATACTCAGTGAATGATATTAGTAATAAAGGTTTAAATGAATGATATCCGAGATGTTTATCAAAACAATACATATCATAATTCGTACAAAATCAAGAGATGAACCAAATTCATCTATCAAGTCTTTCAAATCTTCAAGGGATGCTTACTAGCATCAATATAATACAAGGGATGACAATCCTGACAAAACAAGGGAATAATCGACCCAGAATCGATTAGACAAACCCACTCGCAGAAGGCCGTCGGTGGCAGGGGAGATATCTCAAACAAGGGTACTAGTTGCATTATAGTCCCCTAGCACTAAGGACTTTCCAAGAATGTCATCAAAACAAGATAATACTCGATATAAAAACTAGGGATAATCATTCATGCTTGAACAAACATTTTTCCAAAACAAAGCAAAGCTTTATCAAACTTTATAATATAGCTATATTAAAAATACCACTCACATAGCTCTTCAGGTGTGGGGATTACAAGCAAGGATCCAAGGCCTACAAGTACATAACAAATCCCATTAAATGCATTTCAAGAAGACAAGAAGAGATGCTCCAGATGGACATGAAATGCATTCCTAAAACAAGCTTTGCATGAGTGTAAATGATCTCGGCATTTCCTTCAAAACTAAGTCAAGACAAAGCAAAACATGTGTTGGAAGTTAAAACACTGTTTCTCATCTTGGGAAAACACGCTGGGTACCAACCAGGTCTTGGCCGAGGTCCCACACCTCTTGGCCGAGGTATGGTCCCGATGACCACATTCAGGGAAATAGAGTCTGGAAATTCTGGGTTTCTTTTGAAGAACATGAAGGACAAGAACATGAATGCTAAAATCATAACTTCTTTGTTCAAAATTTGAGATTTCATGAGATGAGTTCGAAAACATAGACCTGGGTACCCGTACTTGAAGATCTTATGAAAACAAACACAAAAAACATGGATCTTGATGCAAGCTTTCGAATCAAAACATGGTTTTATTTCAAGAACACAAGAACATCATTTTCTTTTTCTAAAACAAGCTTTAAATCAATGCATGGCTCATGATTCATGCTGAATCATGCAATGTGATCGAGTAAACATAAAGAACAACAAGAGTAGATCAAGACTCTAACCTCAAAACACGGATCAAACGGTTTAAACTCTAAGAATCAAGCTTGGAAATCTACTTCTCTCCCTCTAAGAACTTCTTCCTCTCCTCCTAGAGCTTCTCTCTCTAAAAAGGCAAAGATATGACAAATGATGTGGGTTTCTCTACTGCAAGCAGACTTAACCCTCTGCTAGGACACGTGGCACTACCGGATTGGGTTTCCTTAAAAAGATGGTTGAATGACGAGACAAGAGTATGACAAAGTGTATACAACAAGTAAGATGGCATGGACACTCCGGCAGGTAATGATCTCGGATCAAGACATAGGCTTCAGCAAGTAAGGTCTCAATGATCTCGGCTAGAAAGGATAACACTTGACCTAGCTGTGCCACACCTCGGCCTAGATGTGCCACACCTCGGTCTAGGTCATACCAGTCCAGGAACAAGATCACTAGGTGCAAGGATCAAAGGTTTAGGATGTCTAGATGATAACATCTCGGCCTAGATGATACACATCTTGGCCAATATGCCAGGCGAAGGTGGAGGTCAACCAAAGTGGTTCCAAGATGGTCCTAGATATAAGAGGCTCAAGGGTGTGACCTGGGCTTAAGATGACCTCGGCTAAACACACACTGAGCAAGAAACAAAGCATGCAAGCAACACTTAGACAAAACAAATCAAGGTCTGTAAATGCAAACTTATCGAGACAAAATCATATAAATGCATGCGAGCATGACTAAGACAAAGTGAGGGTTGTTACAATAAAAATAATTCGACATATTCATAAAACTACCATACTCTAATAATAACAAACTAAACTTTTCCACTCTTTGTTTCCCTTTTTCCTTAGCTGAAACCTTATGTTTGGCCTCTTAGAGCATCCACAACAGACACACTAAGGATGCTGTTAGTGTCAAATGCCAAGTTTTGGCCAGCCAAGTGTGTTGTTTGGTGCTGCAATGGAGCTACTAAGGGCAACGTTAGTGCTTAATGTTAGTGTCAGATGCTAAAATATGTGTTAACTATAGCCAGCATTCTAACCAGTGAGAGATTGAGAGGGAAGTACCGTGGGTCATCTGGCCGGATGTTCGACCGATCGTCTCCCCGGACGTCTAGACCCTTCAAGTAAAAAATAAATAAATCGGGTCTGACCGGCTGGACGTTTGGTTGTCTCCACACTAGCTACTGCAAATTGCAAACTATTTACATATATATATATATATATTGTTTAACATACCCCTTAACACACTTTAACATATCTATTGTATCACCATTGACTCACTAAATTATCAAATTCTTAACACACATTTTTGGGTCCCACTTTTATTACTTTTTGTCGTATAACACACTTTAACACACATTTTTAACACATCCATTGTGGATGCTCTTATAGACTTCAACCTGCCAGAAAAAAACAAATTCAATGCATGAATAGTAAACAGTACCTTTACTATTTATGAATAGTAATGACAACAAAAATCAATGCGTATATAGTAAAGATACTGTACATAATTTATATAACAAAACATCTCTGTTTTTAAATCTAGAGGAGACATGTATATTAGGTGACAATAGAATTAAAGACTGAGATTAGTTTGAAATTTTGTGTCTTATTATATTCATATAAGCTTGAAAGTTAAAAACATATCAAAGCATTTCAAACCCATTTCAGTGTTACTCTCTCTTCACTGCCCAAAATTTCAAACACATTTCATCATCACTGTTTCTCTCTTTCATTTCTACAGTAATTGTATCCAAACCCATTCATTATCAGTACTGCTTCGGTGGTTTTTCGTTGCTTCACCGGCTCTTCGTTGCTTCTGTGGTTGTCATATGGACCTCTCTCTTCCCCTCAAGGTCTCAATCCCCCATCTTTCGAACCCCATCCGAAACTCCCCACTTTCACTCTCTTTATGTTTTTTAAATCATTTATAAATTGATTGATTTTCTTTGTTGTTTTCTTTGTTTTTGGCCAATAATGGCCTTTATATGTGTTTGTGTATGTGTTTGTGTTTCTACAGGTTTGAAAATTTTTCTATCATGTTTGGTAAAAAACCCAGGAAATCTTTTTTTTATTTTATTTATCAGCGCAGGAAATCGACAGTTTCACTACATTTTTTTTATACAGTTTGGTTTGTGTTCACCATATTGGTTTTTATTGTTTGTTTCATGAATAATTACAAAAAATAGTAATAAGATGTGTTCCAGGTCTTAGATAATGTGAGTTGGATCTCAATTAGCTTTCAGAAGATGCTTGATTGAAATCTATCAAGTTCTAGAATTAATTAGCTTAGCTACAGGAATTCACTCAGTTTTGATTAGAGTCTAATTGTGCTTGGAAGTGCCATTAAGACCTATGGTAAATATAAGATAGGGGATTGGCTTTATTTATTGTTATTCATGGTTAAGATGTTTTCCTATAGTAAATATAAGATATCTTTAGGGATTTATATGGTTTCAATTGCCTCATCTTTATCTTCCTTTAGCTTCAGTTATATATTTCTTAGATTTCTCTCTCTCTCTCTCTCTCTTCTCTCTCTCTCTCTCTCTCTCTCTCTCTCTCTCGTCTCTTCTCCCCTAAAAATCATGTCCCGCCGAGTAAATTACACATGAGTTTGCTTAGTTGGTGAACTTATAGAGTAGTAAAAAGAAGTAAAGAAAAACTTACAAATTCAACCTACAATCTATTAGCTGGAGGATTATATAAAATTGTATGAACATTTCTCCCCTTTGTTGATGTAATTTGCTAGGCTTTTTCCATCAATAAAGTTTTTTGGATGATCAAAAAAAAAATTTGTATTAACATGGCAAAGCAGGTTTGTTGGATAGATAACACCATTCTTCTCCTCTGCTTTGGCCAGAAGCCCAATGGAAACATGGGCAAATATAGTTGTTTGCCATCTTCTTGAAAGGATGATTAGATAGAACATTAAGTAGATAACCTATGTAATGAGGTGGTTTTATAATTTATTGCCCATTAGAGAGAGAGAAAGAAAAAAAAAACTAAAGGAATTTAGAAAATTTAAGAATCATCATTCTTGTGTTTTTCTTTGTTATGTATATTTTTGTTAGATAACCTGTCATCATTTTTGTTTATCCATCATTGTCCAAGACAAGTGATTGAACAATAACTAAGTTGCAAGTTTAAGTTGTGAACATAATCAAAGTTGAGGACATCACTTTCTTTTTCTTAATCAAAGTATATGAGTGTATGACTAATCAACAATTTCTAAATTAAAAAATTCAACTCATGATAAAAGCTTTTGGTATGATGAGCTTCTTTTTTCCTTTTTCTTTTTCTTTTTTTGTTTTGTTTTGTTTTGTTTTGTTTTGTTTGTTTGTTTGTTTATTTATTTATATATTTTTAATTTCATATGCTTAGACTTGAATAAAATTTTAATTGGCAACCTCATCCCTAATCTAGATTTTCTTGGTTTTGTTTAAGAAAATGTAATCTATGTGGATTAGCTATAAATTTCAATACAATAGTTCTTTTGTATGAATCTATTTAGGGTATTGAATCATGGTTTTAGGTAGAGATTTGGAAAGATAAAATAAAAAAAGTAAGTAAAATACGAATGAAATATAATTTAAATTTTTTCTTCTTTTTCATTTTTATTTCTTTTTCAAATCAATATTCAAGTTCATGATCCAAACATAGTTTAAAAATATTAAATTGTTGGTGTTTAGTTTCTTGCACAAGATCATAATTGTACGAGCACGAAATAATTCTTCTCGTATGATCCTGTTGATCACGTTTGCGCTCCTCTAAACGTCGTTGCTTTGCCACCTGAAAACACAAACGTGAGCTAACCGGCGGGCGTGTGCCAGAAACCCCTCCAATGCCTAAGTCAGCAACTAGACAATAGACAATAAGCTTTGTGTATTCTAGAGTAAGAATTGGGATACCTGTACATAGGTCTGGTCATGAGCTTTTATAGACTCTGCTTGGCATAATCCTAGTAGGATTCCAACTCTCCCTATGAGAGTCCTCATAGGAATCACACACCCTACTCACTACCAACTGTAACCACGCCCCGCGAGGGACCGCGCTACAGCTTGGACTCTTCCGTTTGGTTTGGATGGTGGTTCATAATCTGAACCCAAGAGTCCAACTCTGGCAAATCGTTTTGAGAAACAGATTTTTTGAAAAGTGGTACCAAACAGGGACTACTTTGCCAGATTACAGAGTCGCCACCTAAATATTTTAAAATGGGGAATTTAGGAAACCCTGACTCGGTGCCGAAGGCCACGTGTCCGTCATCACCAAATGTCTCGGCTCGGGAGCTTGGGTACGATCGGGGAAGGTCAGCTATGAGCACCCCCTTTCGCCCGGTCCGAAGACCGGCCTCTACTAACCGTGATATCCGATTTTGAAAACTTTATGCGTTCTTATACCGATTATTAACCTAGAATTACTATGTGATGCGCACAACACAAAAGTATAGACTAGATTGCCTAATTCGGAAATAATCATTGCATATCCGTTTTGTCTCGAAAAACGTGTTGGTTTTTGCTACTCGCAAGTAGGCTAAAATACGGATTTCAACGAGTTGTTCCAACTTAGGCAATCCAACCTTCACCCACAGGCATTCAAGCAGTTATAACACATAAGCATTTAGCCGCATGGCAATCATACTGTCATGGCAAACATTCACACGCATGCGATATGCTAAAGCGTAAAAACTTACATCGTACTCCGCGCCAAAACAAGGAACTAGTTAGCAAACATGCATGACCTAGTTCATGTTAAGTGGCTAATGCAACACAGGCATAGATGCAATCTAGAGTAGGCTCGGCTAACCCTAAGCATGGCACGTGAAATGTTACGACTATCACGTATTCAAATTGGAATTGAAAATTGCAATGCAGTTTGTATGATGTACCGAGCCCGGTGCATGTAAACAAATGCATGAATGCACGCATGCATTGCATAAGGTATGCTAATTTAGATGTGCCCTAATCTACCATCATAAGCAGGTAAATAAAAGAGAAGAAAGACGTGGGGTTGGAAGACATACATCACACTCACCCACACTTATTACAATTATGCCCTCACTCGGAGGGACCGAAAGAATAATACAGTCCAAAGAATGAATGAATAAATTATTACAAAATTCTAATTACTAAAATTAAATCAAGTAAATAAAAGAAAGGGGCCTCAGCCCTGCCTCGGGATGCGCGAATGATGCATGCTCGTTGCGACTTGCCCAGGAAAGCCTACACCGTGCCACTGCCACCTCTGTTTTTACTGCCCCATCTCTCCAAAAAATACCAAAGTCCCAGGAGACCTTCCTTGTGTCCTTCTGAGTGCCACCGGCTGGAGGAAACTGCCACCGGCTGCTTGTGGTGGTCACCGGCTGCAAAATGGTCTATCGGCCAGAGATACAGTGCCGGTCGGCACTCTTTCCTGCCGGTCGGCACTCTTTCCTGCCGGTCGGCACAAAATTCCTGCAGAAGACAGTTTGACAGCAGCAGCAGGCAGCAGTGCATGGTATTGGATTTTTGAGCATATTTATGCATGGCCAATGCTTCCTATCATGAATGGGACTCAAGGAAACATGGCTCTTGGTTCTAGGGCTATCAATTGTGCACCTTGGTGCATGATAGCCTAAGGGACCAAGGTTGCACTTTGATGTAAAAATGCATGCAACACAAACATGAGAATTAAGTCCCTATCATGTTAATATCAAGGGCCCTAATGACATGGGAATTGAGGTGTGTTTTGTCACTTAAGGTACAAACACCCCCTCACCTCCCATACTTGGTTTGACACCCCAAACCAAGTGATGAAATGCATGTTATGCAAACATGGCTCTACAATGCAACCTAATACTAAGATGCAATCATGTCAAATGTAATGCAACATGCAAAGTGCAAATGCAATGCAAACAAGGGTAAATCAAGCATAGGGTCGTCATGCTACAACACTTAATGAACCAAACATGTAACAAGCATAAGGCAAGCATGCAATGGTGGACTAGACCATAATAGGGGAGACCTCAAATTTCCCCAAAACAGTGGCGAAAATGGACTGAAAAGGTGGACAAATATTCATGCAAACATGCAAGCCAAAAGGCCTAAGGCTAAGGCACAAAGTGGAGCATTCTATTGCCTACAAACATGACCACTCATGGCCTATTTTGGACAAGCAAAAACAGATTTTTGGTATGCAAGAACACACCCAAAACTCACACACATGGCATCCCAAAAGCTCTAAACATACAAGCATGCATAAGACCCTCTTTAAAGCATAAGAGGCCAACAATTTAAAGCATGAATAAGATGGTAAATGGGGACACACGAGCATGATACAAGAGCTAAAACATGCATGTTAAATGACTCCAAGTCACTCAAATAACATAACCAACGCATGTCCATGGATCGCATACTCAAGGCTAACAAGCCATAATGCAAAGCAAGCATGTCAAGCACATCAAACATGGTAAAATCAGTGGCTCACAGCCCTTATACATGGCAACATGATACTAATATCCTCATGGAACCAAGCTAAAGTATGCAAGGAACATGGCCTAAATGCATGGCATGCTTTTAGGCATAAAAGAGCATTTCAAAGCGAACATAAGAGGCATGCTAGAGGCCACAAATCCGACCCAAAACAGAGGTTAAACATGCTCCAAAACACTCAAAAAAACTCTGAAATAAAGCCAAATCCAAGCATGCACACATGTTATCTTTTAGGTCAAATACAAAGGCAAGCAAAAGAGAAGGGGGAGAGGGGTGTCTCTCCCCTATATGATACTTGAAACCATCTTCCTCACCACTGAAAACCCACTAGTTTTCAGTGGTGAGAAGACCAAACACACCAAGTAAAGGAGGCCTTAGGAAAAGGCACCAAAAATGGCCAAATAAGGCCTAAAAGAGTGAGGCTTCACTCAAATGCAAAAGTGACCTTAATGAAAGTTCTTGAGCAAGGAAAAACAAGCCTTTTTTATGTTAAACACAAATCCAAAAACACAAAGCAAAAGGGGTAGAAAGTTGTTGCAAAAATGGGGAATCTAAAGTAATGTTCTTACCCTTGAAGATCCTTTGAAGAAAAAAGGTCCAGCCCTCTTTGATTGATCAAAACCAGTCCAAGATCACACAAAACAAACCTCCAAGCCTCCTAATCTCGGATTAAGGTGTAGTAGTGTGTGTAAAGGTGCAAAAATGAGGTAAAACCACACTTTTTGGGCCTAAAACACACACACAAGGATGATAGATATAGAAGTATAGATATATATGAATGTATATCAGAGATATGTGTGTAAGCTCTGGTTTTTTAGGTCTAAAGTGGCTAACCACATCAAAGGGAGAGAAGCCTTGCTTATATAGGCAAAATAAAGCTCTTAACTTAATGGCTAAGCAAAGAGAGGGGGTTCAAGAGGTGCAAGAGGGTCTTGGCTTCCAAAGGAAGCTAAGACAGCTGGCCAAGCTTCTCCAAGAAGCTTGGCCAAGGGTTCAACCTTCTAGAAGGTTTATGGGGTTCAAGGGTGCAAAGGGTGCAAACCCGGGCATGGGGAGTGGTTATAGTGCATTCCAGCTGTCACAGCTGGGATGCACCATCCCTGGGGGTGCAAAGGGGTCACACCGGCCAGCCAAAACAGTCACCGGCACAAAACACTGCCGGTCGGCAACATATAGTGCCGACCGGCCAAGGATTTGGATAAAAGAGTGCCGATGGCCACTAGGGAGTGCCGGTGGAGGTGTGGGGCAGCCGGTGGCTTTAGGGATGGCTAACAAGCCTTCCCCTAACCTCAAATGCAAAAACACACAAGTACTTGGTACAAAACCAAGCACAGAATAAGCCGGTTGAGAGATCCTGAGGCACGGCGCGCAGCCGGGGCCTCCGGGAACTCAAAACAAACACAAACATGGATAATCACCGGGTGTTCAAGCGGTGACGTCCAAGTCTTGAGGACGGTCAAAAATAGGGTGTCTACAGTTGCCCCTCTTTGACAAAAACTCGGCAGTCATAACAATGACGGGAGTGAATGTCAAAGCCCGAAGACGACCCATTTTTGACAAGGCCGAAGACTTGGACAAACATACAAGACAAGCAAGATATGCGCCCACAGGCAGGGGCAAAATGCAACTGAAAGTGCAAGAAGCCGAACATAACTTATGATCATGCAAAAGAAGCTGTAATGAAGCACACATGCGACAGTTATAAGCTAGCATACCAAACTACACCACAATACAG